>JAGFNQ010003794.1:210641-274588 GCA_024364735.1 Boesenbergia rotunda | reverse complement strand
CATAGATGCCCACAAAGTATTTCTAGGGAACGCGTTAAGAGTATACCTGATTAGGTCACGATTCTCTACCTTGTGACCGATGGTGTAAAGACCGTTCATCAGCTCCTGAATTCTGGCGTGGAGCTGAGCTGCAGATTCGTTGTCATTCATCTTGATGGTATACAGCTTATTCAGTAGTAGGTCCCTCTTGCTGATTCGAGTGTCGGAGGTTCCTTCGTGTAATTCAATTAGCTTACCCCATAGTTCCTTTGCGCTGTTGAATGGACCCACCTGGTTCAGCTCTTCCTTGGTTAGGCCGCATTGAAGTGTTTGAGTTGCTTTGGCATCGGCTTCAATTTTCTTTTTGAGTGACGCGTCCCATTCAGTGTAGGATTGTTGTACTCCGTCAGCATTCTTCGGAATTTCCAGTCTGGACTGGATTATTATCCACATGTCCACCTGATTTTTCAGGTGGACTTCCATCCTACTCTTCCAGTAGGAGAAATCCTCCCCACTTAAGAGCGGTGGTCTGGCGGTGTTGAAGCCTTCTTGCATAGCCATTTAGAGTTTATTGAAAAGAGAGAGAAACGAGAAAAAAAATGTCCCAAGACTTGGTCTTGGATTAGCAGTGCGGGAAAAAGAGAAAATAATTTCAAGTAGTGTTGCACCAACCTCGATTTACGATAAAATTTTGATAAAAGAAATAAAAACAATTCGAAGAAAATCCGAAAAATCTCAAATTGGTGGTTGCACCAAATTTGAGCTTCCCCGCTCTGATACCACTTGTTGGATCGAGAGAATATGATAGAGGGGGGTGAATATCGTAAAACTTTTTCGGATATAATTTTAAGAGAATGAGCAGCGGAAATTAAAAACACAGCACAAGAACTCAAGCGATTTTACTTGGTTCGGAGTCGCGGTCGGCTCCTACTCCAAGGCCCACGGTCGTTGACCGTTTACTGCAAGCAATTCTATATGTGCGCAAATGTTTACAGAAAAATATTACAGTTGTAGTACAGTAAACTAAAAATTAAACTCTTCGTTATCGACGCCCGATGTAGATCGTACTTCGGAGCAGAGGGTCGTCGTCGGCGCTTGAATCTCGAGATGGGAGGTTTCCGGAGCAGAGCGCTTGAGTCGAAGAGCGTATTGGCGTTCGAAAACTGTGTTGAGAAGCCTTGGGGATCGAGCCCCTTATATAGTGCACCTGGGGGCGCCCGGGACGTTGGGGGTGCCCTCCACATGTCACTCGATCCACAAATCTCTCGGTCAGCCCTTATCCCTCCAGGATCGGGCTCGAGGTTTGACGGGGGTGCCCGGGAAGCAGGGGCACCCGGGTTAACTCAGTCTGCGGGCTTCTCGCTGACCTGAACTCTATCTGCTTCGTTGGCTTGGACCCAGGGCGCCCGAGGCATCCGGGGTGCCCGGGAGCATGGGGGCGCCCGGGAGCTTGGGGGCGCCCGGGAGCAGTGAGCTTCCGAAGCGTTTTCTTGGTAACTCTTGTTTGGCTTTGACTAAGGGCGCCCGGGACCTCTCGGGCGCCCAACCCAGCTGCTGCCCCTCTCCTTTGGGGCGTTCTGAGCTACAGAAACTCGTTCCTTCGATCCTGCATCCAGGGTTAGTACCAAACAAAACAACACAAGCATGTTAGTGAATTTTACAGCCGTAGTTGTCTTGGTTCTGACTTTGGGTCTCCAAAAAGGAACCCTAGGTCGAACCGATGCCTACTGTTCCCTCGACGGGGAATGCGTCCTCACCTACTCCTCTCGGGAGAATTTACCTGTTGCCAACCGGCTCCTCCGGTTGGACTTTTGCCCAGCAGTCCTTCGCCAGGTGCCCAGCAATCCTTCGCCAGGTCTTCAGTACTAAGCAGTCCTTCGTCTGGTGCCTAGCAGTCCTTCGCTAGGTCTTCGGTTCCAAGCAGTCCTTCGCTTGGTGCCTAGCAATCCTTCGCCAGGTCTTAGTCTCCTAGCAGTCCTTCGCTAGGTGCCCAGCAGCCCTTCGCCAGGTCTTAAGGTTTCGATGCCTAGCATTCCTTCGCTAGGACTTCAATCTGCACACTCAAGTAACATGTTAGATAAACATAACATCTTAACTTTTGAATCCTTTGCCATTATCAAAACCAAGGTTTGACTTGGGTACTGTCTGCACCAACAGTATCTATTCCCAATCAGCCTTTACCCGTATGAATCTTGGACCTCTCCTCACTCCCTTTCTAGTTCCATACTTATAGGTTTAGATTTCCAAACAATCCTTCGATAGCATAGCTACCTTTACTTCATTCCCCTACTAGTGCTTAACCATAGTCCCTGTGAATTCAATAACTTCTTTATTACTGATGGCACTGTTAAAAGGAAGGAATAGAAAGAGAGCAACAAAGAATATGTGCAATGATAAATCATATTATTCATTGATATTTATCTCTAAGGACAATATCCTATATATAGGATATAAAAGTACTTGGTCAATTGACCTATTAATAAAATTATTATAATAGAATTATTCTAATAATTCTTAATTTGATTTGATCTATTTGTTGGTGTAATCGATCTAGGTTTGATCGGATAGATCATGAGTTTTGATGTGTGTGTCAATATGATTAAGTTAAATTTTTATACTGGTTTGATGTGTGTTAGAGTCATGCAGGACTTGGTGGAACACACATATAAGAAATCTTATCTTGTTGCTCAGGTCCTTGAGTCGGTGAAGGATGACGCATCCAAGGAACCGTCGGATGAGGAGCAATGGAGTGGAGCCGAGGGAATCATACTTCAAGGCATACGCGAAGGATGACATCAGGACGAGCTGAGGGCTTGGATGTATCCAAGGGACGAGAGCCAAAGGAAGAGAGCTTCAAAGGTGACTCCAGTGAAGATGAGTGTAAGTATATAAATGGATCAGTCGATCGTAGGGACACTAGTCGACTGAACCTTCTATGAGTTTTGAACAGTAAGATCAGTTGATTGGTCTGAGTAGTAGTCGACTGGTTTGTTCGAAAACTATCTATCTAGTTAGCCATTGACGAGCTATTGGCTGAGCACTAGTTGACTGGGCTGGTAGTAGTCGATTGGTGTCAGAGTGAGCTGTTTTGTTAACAACTCTCTCCTCTATTTAAAGGGACCATTGAGACTTGAGAAATGTTAGATCTTTAGTGAGAAATCTTGTTGATCAAGTGCTCAAGGCTTCCAAGTCTTCTCTCTTCTTCAAACCCTAATTCTCACTTTGTAAAGGGAAAAGAGACTTTGTGAGAGGTTGTTCTCCACCGAGAAGGAGAAAGCGTACCCGGAGATTGTCGGGGACTAATCCACTGAAGGATTGAGGGATCGTCCACCTCAAGGATATGTCGTGGAGTAGGAGCAAGTAATCTCCGAACCACGTAAACGATAAGTGTTAACATTGTCTTTATTGTTAAGTTTCATTTCCACTAGCGCAACTAACACGTGTAGGAAGAAGTCGATGAATTGGGTGAGAAGCTATTCACCCCCCCTCTAGCCGTGCCATCGATCCCAACAAGTGGTATCAAGGCGCAAGATCGCCCTTCAACGGACTGACGCCTAGAAGAGCAATTTCATCAAAATGACCGGCTCGCACATCCAATCACTCAAATTTGAAGGAAAATTTTCTTCAAGGACGAAAAGGATGGGGGTATTTTTCGATACCAATTTTGATATAATATTAATTATGGAAAATGATTTTTGAAGTGCCTAGGGATCACGAAAACAAGCCACTCAAAAAGATAAGGTGGAGTAAGAAGTAAAAGGATGATCATCTAGCAAATTCAAAATCTTTGCATCATCTTCTAAGTGTGCTTCCTGAACAAGAGATAAGAAGGATTGGAAGCTACCCAAGTGCCAAGGATTTATGGGATAAGCTAGTAGAGCTTCACGAAAGCACATCGGAAGCAAATTTGGCAAAGAGAGATCTTCTCCGATCTTAACTCAACAACATCAAGCTTGACAAAGGAGAAAAGGTATCTAGTTTACATTCTAGAATTAAGGAAATTTTAAATGAACTAACAAGTGTAGGTGAACAACTCTCCAACCAAGACATCTTGATGAAAGCCATCAATGCTTTCCCAAGAACCACAAATTAGAGTTCAATGGTGGACTCATACTACATATCCAATGATCTAGAGAAAAGTTCTTTAGATGAATTCTTCTCAACCATGGAGCTCAATGAAACTCGGATTGGTGGATTGGATGGAGAAGTCTATAAATCAAGAGGAGTAGCCCTTGTGGCAAACAAGGGAAAGGGCAAAAAGAAGAAGTTCTCATCATCCGATTCGGAAGAATCAAGTGCCTCCATGGATAGCGATGAAGAGGTATACATGGTAAGAAAAATAAAAAAAACCTTTAAACATTTTTCAACTAACAAATCTCATGCTACGGAAGGCTCAAGAATCTCAAATAGGAGAAGGAAAATAATATGCTACAACTACCAAGAGGAAGGACACATAAAAGATGATTGCCCCCTTTGAAGAAGAAGGAAGAGAAAAAGAATGTCGAAAAGAAGAAAACAAAAGAAAAGGGCATGAAGGTCCAAAATTTAAAGGTAACATGGGATGATCCTTCATCATCGGAAGTGGAAGAATACCATGTGTCCTATTTTGCTCTAATGAGAATTGAAGATATTACCTCTACGTCATCCAAAGTTGAAGAAGGAAAGAGTTCAAGCGATGATGAAGGAAACTCAAGTGAAGGGGGAAGTCAAACTTCGGATTTGGACGTCTCGGTAAGTGAGGTGTACAATCCACCCACTACTACTTTGGTTAAAATCATTTCTATCACTAATGATAACTTATTTAAGGCTAAAAAGAAAATTAAATGTTTGAAAAATAATATTTGCATGCTTAGTGAAAAATTAGAATCCATGACACTTAAGGATAATATTCATGTTTCCTCAAGTTCAAATGATTCATGTTTAGAAGAGAAAAATAAGGAATTAAGGGAAATGGTGGATAACCTTACTAAAGTCCTTACAAGGAATTAAGTTAACCATGTGTGTTAAAATTTTAAAATTTTGAATATTGATTGACTTAGTACATTAAGGGGGCAGGACTTAGCCTAAATATATTCATGATCAAATGGGCTAAGTAGATATTACCTTTATTATATCTCATAATGACTTGATTTATATTTTTGTTTATGCGTATGAGATGTTAGGATGATATAAATAATTCACTTGTGCTTATGGTATTTTGATGAGTTATTAGATATATTAATTTAGTTATAATAGACCAACTATCGAGAAAATAAATGTTTAATTAATGGACATCTTGCCTATAGATCATAGTTAGACATTTTAAATATTTTGAAAATAATTCTATATTTTATTTGCTGGTATATTGAATTGAAAAACATATGATTTCAAAACTAGGATTTGAAAGTGATACAAAATTAAAAAAATTTTAAACTTTTGAGTTTGGTCAAAAATTCAAAAATATTTTGATTTTTTATAAAAACATATTTTTTCCTATTAGAAGATATCAAAAGAAATATGTTTGAAAATTTTCATGATTTTTTAAATTTTCTAAAATTTTTAATACATTTCTAAAATTTAGTTCAAAAGGCTGAAATTTGGAACAGTCTTGTGCCAGTCGACTGGTGCAGAAGACCAGTCACCTGATAATTCTGTGGAATTATTTTGGTGAGATCAGACGACTGATATCTTCTCAGTCGACTGGTACCCTAAGTTTCTGATTTCTGCTTATTTTTAGAATTTAAATCCTTGTTTTTTTACTTTGATGTCATAAGTTAGATTTGATTGGTATAATCTTTTTGATGATGTCAAAGGGGGAGAATTGAAGGGTTTAAGTTAGATTTAACTTTTTTCTTCATGTTTGTGCAAAATTTAAAAAATCATGTGATAGGGCATAGGTTAAGGGGAGGTTGCATGTTTATTCTTCATAGTATACTATACCTCTAATTTTCAAATTACTATTTTTGTGCATAACTTAAACATATTGTCAAACATCAAAAAGGAGGAGATTGTTGGTACAATCACCCTGGTTTAATCGGATAGATCATGGGTTTTGATATGTGTGTCAATATGATTAAGTTAGATTTTCATATTGGTTTGATGTGTATTTGAGTCATGTAGGACTTGGTTGAACACACATATGGGAAATCTGATCCTGGTGCTTAGGTCCTTGAGTCGGTGAAGGATGGAACACTGAGGGATCGTCAGACAAGGAGCTACAGATTGGAGACAAGGGAAGCAGACTTCAAGGAATACGCGAAGGATGACATCAGGATGAGCTGAGGGCTTGGATGCATCCGAGGGATGAGAGCCAAAGGAAGAAAGCTTCAAAGAGCGACTCCGGAGAGGATGAGTGTGAGTATGTAAATGGATCAGTCGATTGGTAGGGACACCAGTCGACTGAACCTTCTGTGAGTTTCGAACAGTAAGATCAGTCGACTAGTCTGGGTGGCAGTCGACTGGTTTGTTCGAAAACTAGCTGTTTGGTTAGCCGTTGGCTAGCCATTGGCTGAGCACCAGTCGACTGATCTTGGTAGCAGTCAACTGGTGTCGGGGATGAACTGTTTTGTTAACATCTCTCTCCTCTATTTAAAGGGGACCTTTGAGACTTGAGAAAGGTTAGGTCTTCAGTGAGAAACCTTCTTGTTCAAGTGCTCAAGGCTTCCAAGTCATCTCTCTTCCTCAAACTCTAATTCTCACTTTGTAATGGGAAGAGTGACTTTGTGAGAGGTTGTTCTCCACCGAGAAGGAGAAAGCTTAGTCGGAGATTGCAGGGGACTAATCCACCAATGGATTGAGGGATCGACCACTTCAAGGACACGTCGTGGAGTAAGAGTAAGCAATCTCTGAACCACATAAACGATAAGTGTTAGCATTATCTTTATTATTAAGTTTCATTTTCACTAGCACAACTAACACGTGTAGGAAGAAGTTGACGAATTGGGTGTGAAGCTATTCACCCCCCTCTAGCTTTGCTATTGATCCCAACATTGTTGACTTGATCCGTTCATTCCAATTATATTGAAAGATAAACTCAACGGGAGAACTTTGATGTTGAGTTTGTTTGCTAGCTTGTTGAAATGTTGTCTGGGTAATGGCTTAGTAAAGATATCAACAATTTGATCTTTTGCAGAAATATAACAGACGGATAACTGTTTAGTTGTCATATGTTCTCGAACAAAATAAAAATCAATTTTCACATGTTTTGTATGAGCATGAAAGATTGGATTAGCTGTTAGATTTGTAGCTCCAATATTGTCGCATCAAATTTTTGGTGTATTATTTGATGCAAGATGAAGTTAAAAAAGAAGAGATTGAAGCCAAATAATTTTAGATGTATTAGCTATAGCTTTATATTCAGCATCAGTGTTTAAACGAGATACTGTAGGTTGCTTTTTTGAATTCCAAGAGATAAGATTTCATCTAAGAAATATTGCATATCCACTTGTATATCGTATGTCTTTAGGAGAGCTTGCCCAATCTGCATCACTATATGCATGTAAATCTCATGATAATTGACGATATAAAAGAATACCATGTAGAATAGTATCTTTGAAATAGCAAAGTATTCTTTTTATATTACCCCAATTTTGCTCATTTGTATTAGTGCAAAGAGCATTAGTCATCAACAGTCAACCTCTAGTATTTCGGTGTTTGACAATATACTAAGGTCTAGTCAAAGTGATCAAGGGTTAAGCCAAATAGGACCTGATGTTTGGTAGGATAAACATAGGTTTGATCAGTTTGACAAAAATTAGTCAAACAAGACCTGATGTTTGACAGTAACAATATACTAAGGTATAGTCAAAGTGATCAAGGGTTAAGCCAAACATAACCTGATATTTGGTAGGGTAAACCCAGGTTTGATCAGTTTGACAAAGGGTTAAGCCAATCAGGATCTAATGTTTGGCAGAGTGAATAGAACCCAGGGTTGGTCAGTTTGACCAAGGGATGAGCCAAACAGGAATTAATGTTTGGCAGAAAGAAGTCTAGTCAGGATTAAGATGACTAGCAAAGAAATCATTATGAAGGAACGGAATCCTAGTGAGTGAAGCTAGGTAGAAGAAATCGTAGTGAGTGAAGCTAGGTGGAAGAAATCCAGGTGAGTGAAGTTGGGTCCTAGTGAGTGAAGCTAGGTAGAAGAAATCCTGATAAGTGAAGCTAGGTCCTAGTGAGTGAAGCTAGGTGGAAGAAATCATGGTGAGTGAAGTTGGGTCCTAGTGAGTGAAGATAGGTGGATGAAGTCCTGGTGAGTGAAGCTGGGCAGGAAGTCTTGACCTGCAGGGTTGAGCATGAAGTCCTGGTTGAGGATCGGGCAACGGAGTCTTTGCCAAGCGAGGACTACAGACAGAAGTAGAGACGGGTCGAGGATCGAACATCTCGAGATCTGGGAGTCTCGGAAGCAGAGCACGAAGTCTTGGTCCAGAGGACCGAGCAAAAGACTTAGTCGAGCGGGGATCGCGGACAGAAGTAGAGACGGGTCGAGGTCGGATGTCTTGAGATTCGAGTTCTCGAAGATTGAGCAAAAGTCCAATCGGAGGAGGTGGTTGGCAAAAGGTAACTTCTCCAGGGTGGAGTAGGTGAGGGCGTGCTCCCCGAAAAAGGGAACAATATGCATCGGTTTGACCTACGATTTCATTTGAAATCCAAAGTCAGAACCAATCAATTAAGGCTTAAAATTATTTATTTTGTTGTGTGTTTTGTTGTCTTGCAGGTACCTGGAGTTGGAGGAAAGATAGGAGAGCAAAACACAAAACAAATAGACCTGGGAAAAGGGGTTCCCAGGCGCCTGGGATGAATCAGGCGCCTGGGTCCCAAGCGCCTGAGTGCTATCAAACGCTTGAGAAGGGAATTTCATCCCTGCGTTGAGTTCGCTACTACGGATAACTTGTTGACAACTATGAGGCGCCCCAGAAGCTTATCAGGCGCCCCAGAACATAGTATAAAAAGGGGTTCGACCCATCACTTCAGAATATCAAGTTTTTAATCTGTTAACTCATTCTGTGCGAAGCAAAAGTGCTATGACGAAGCTCTGCAACCAAGGAAGCTCCAGGAAGAAATGCGTGGCGCTTCGGACTTCCAGAGTTGGCCGAGACTTTTCATTTGGTTTGCACATTACAAAGTTGCATTTATTTATCATTTCTTTGATTGTATTTAAACTGTAAGACGGGTTTCTCCGTCTCCGAAAATTTAGGAAAGGAGACCACTAGTGGACTCACGCTGAGTACTTAGGCCTTAGACGTACTGAACTTGGAGAATTGGGAACCAAGTAAATAAATCCCGCGTGTCTACTGTGTTTTATTGTCTTTATTTTATATTCCGCTACATACTAACACTTTGATAGAAATACGATTGAATGGACGACGAAGTTCCGCGAAAAAGTTCGAGTCGATATTCACCCCCTCCCCTCTATCGACCGACACCGATCCCACAATTTGGAGCATGCATAAATTAACAAACACAATTTATTACAAAGATAATATCAGATCATATGATAATGACATATGTAAGCCTCAACAATGCTTCGACAAATCTATGGATCAAACAGAGCAGGAGAGGATAAAGTTGTACAGCTGCTTATAGCAATTGGTGTAGAAACTGGATGTAGTCCATCTATTTTGGCTCTTTGGAGAAGCCCAGTAATGTATTTGCTCTGAGAGAGGAAATATCCTTCCTCATGTGGAATAAGTTCAATATACCAAGAAAAATGAGCATTACCCAAATCTCAAGTAAGAAATTCTTGATCAAGAAGACTTAATAATGTTGTGATGCCCTTTTGATCGTTGCTAGTTATTAGGATGTCATCCACATAAATAAGAAAAATATCATCGATCCATTATTATATTTGTGGAATAGAGACGAGTTCGTCTTTAATCCAGAAAATCCTTGAGCTTGTAACCAATTATACAATCGATGGAACCATGAACGAGGAGCTTGTCGAAGACGATATATGGATTTCTGGAGTTGACAAACATGAGAAAGAAATTATGGATGAATGAACCCAAGAGGTTGCTTCATAAATACTGTTTCCTTAAGATGACTATGAAGAAATGCATTAGAAATTTCTAATTGTCATACAAGCCAATTAGAACTAACAACTATCAACAATAATAGTCTGACAGATATAATTTTGATGACCTGGCTAAAAGTGGCATTGAAGTCAATACTTGGTTGTTGACTAAATCCTTTAGCTACAAGTCAAGCTTATGTCATTCAAGAGAACCATCATCTTGATGCTTAAGATGGAATACCCATTTAGAGCCCACAACATTCATTGAGGGAGTGCACGGAAATGGGCTCCATATTCTATTGCGAAGAAATGCATCAAATTTTGTAGCTATTGTACTATGCCAATTTGGATCCTTGTTCGCTTGTATAAAATAAGTTGGTTCAATAGATTTTAAAGGAAACCACTAGAGCTCATGGAAGGGAATGTCGAGTTGTCACTGGTGGACATCGTGCATATATGTCACTTAAGGGAAGCATACGACAAGGAGCATTATCATCTGAATCACTTGTTGATGGTGATGAGAGAGTAGGCTGACATGGTGATTTTGATGATAGACTTGAATTATTTGAGAATCCAGAAGTTGAAAGCATATTATCTTTGATAGGTGAGGCTTCTGAGATTGGAGTAGCAACTTGAGGTGATTCCGATGGTATAGAAGAGCTATTAGAGAGCTCCAGAGCAGGACCTAATATGCCATCATTTTTGACAATGTTAGGTGGCACTTGTATCTGGAGGAGAGATTGAAGAAATTGTTGGAAAAGGGAATAATGGCTCATCAAAAATAACATGTTGTGAAATATATATCCGTCTTATTAGTATGTACAAGCATCGATACCCATGATGCAAATTATTATAATCGAGGAAAACACATTATAGTGAATGAGAGTCAAGTTTGTGTTTAGAGTAGAGGCATAACCAAGGATAACATGCACAACCAAAAATTCGAAGAAAGATATAATCAGGAGTCTGATTATAAAATTTTTTCAAAGGACAATTATGATTGAATAATGGGGTAAGAGTCGATTTATAAGATATACTGCAGTGCAAACAACCTCATCCCAAATTTTATGTGGAACTGATGCATGGTGAAGAAGAGTTAAAGCAATTTCAACTATATGTCTATGTTTTCTCTCAGCAGAGCCATTTTGCTCTAGAGTGTGAGGGAAAGATACTTGATGAATAATTCCACAAGTGACAAGATGACGATGAAGGGCTTGATATTCGCCTCCCCAATCAAAATGAAGAGAGAGCATTTTACGATTAAAATATCATTCAATTTATTTTTGAAAATTATAGAATATAACTAGTAAATCATATTTCCTTCTCATAGGATAAAGCCAAGTATATTTACTAAAATGATCGATGAATGTAACATAATATTGGAAACCTTGGTTAGATAAGATAGGTGCAGAGCCCTAAACATCCGAATGAATTATTTCAAGTGGAAACTAGAAACATGATCAGATAAAGAGAAAGGTAGCTTATGACTTTTAGATTCCATGCATGCTCTACATGAATGAGATGGAGATGAGGCAAACGAAGCATGTAAATTATACCTATTAATGATTGACTGAACAATAAGAAGAGAAGGATGACTAAGTCGGGCATGCCAAACAAGTTTATTTGTGCGTTCACTAAAGAAAACTTTAATTGAAGAATTTTGAAGTTAGTAGAGGGCATTTTTTATTCTCCCATGAAATAGAATAATATTTGTTCATCTATTTTTTTTATAAGATAATGATTATGATAAAATTCAAAAAAGACATTATTATCAAGGTACAACTGATTTATGGAGAGTAAAATTTTAGTAATAGATGGAACATGAAAGATGTTGCACATATGAAAAGTATGATTAGATAAATGAATATACGTATTTCCAAGATTAGTAATTTACAAACATAAGTCATCACCAACTTGTACCATATTCGAACCACTATACGGTAGTACTTCTATGAAGATATTGTAGTCTAATATGACATGAGTTGTTTCAGTGTCAATATACCATTCAGTATATAAAAATTTTGAAGGTTTGTCATAAGTAGGCATAGATGAGAGAACTTTAGGATAGACTCGTGAAATAGTTGATTGTCTTAAAGCTGCAAGACCACCAATAAAATTTGAATCAAATTGTCTAGGATATTGAATACCAATATGTCCACTTTGGAGATAAATTTAACATCTTCTTATAGCTAAAGGACTATTGATGAAGGTTCTATCAAGTCTTTTAGGATATTGAATACCAATATGTCCAACTTAGAGACAAACCTTTAAAATTATAATAGAATTATTCTAATAATTCCTAATTTGATTTGATCTGATGACTTGATCTGATCATTCCAATTATATCGAATGAATCTCTTTTAGATACAAATGCTCACTTGCGAAAGCGTAACAAGATTTTAGCATCGTTGTCGGGGACTCCGCGCTTAACATTAGTTAAGGAGTGAAATAGTTAGACTAGTTATCTTTCTTATGTTTATTTGAAAAATACAAATCTGCATTTTCTTTTCTTCATTTCTGCGTTTACTCTTTTCTGTTGAAGATATAAACTTGATTTAGTCTTGTTGTTTGTATGTTAAGGTCATAGGAGATTTAATGTTAATTAATCTAGAAATCGATAGAATATTCAAAAAAAAAAGAAATTTGTAGAAACATTCAGAAACTAACAAACGCAATCAATTATGGTCAATAAGCCTTTGAAGAATTATGTGGCTCCTTATGCCTGTGGCCTTAGGTCTTGCATCATCAGACCTACTGTGGAGGTCATTCTCTTTTATATCAAGCCAACCATGATTTCAATGGTAAAATAGAATTAATTTGGGGGAGGACCCACAAAGATCCCAACTAACATTTAGAAAATTTTCATGAGATCTATGACACTATGAAGATGAGTGGAGTCCCCCAAGAAGCAGTCAGATTATTGCTATTTGGGTTATCATTAAGAGATAGAGCAAAGACTTGGCTTAATTCATTAGCTTCAAACAACATCACCTCCTTGGAGCATTGTGAGCGGGTGTTCCTTAAAAAATTCTTTCCTCCAAACAAAATTGCTTATATGCGGAATCTTATAGCCAACTTCAAACAAAATAAAAATGAATCTCTATATAAAGCTTGGGATAGATTCAAAGAGATGCTCAGACTCTGTCCACATCATCGATTGGAAAAATGGTTAGTGTTGCACACATTTTATAATGACATAAATTATCAAACTAAAGTGTCTCTAGACTCCGTATCTGGTGGAGCACTAATGAACAAAGGACTTGATGAAGCCGAAGAAAATCATCGAGAGTGTACTACTGAACCACCACCAATGGGCAACTGAAAGGAGTGGAAATACAAAAAAAACCACTAGAATATAAGATGTTGATGTGATGAACCTTATCTCTACTAAGTTGGATGCTCTAACGAAGAAATTTGACGTAATGAATGTTCATTCAGTGAATGAAATTGTCACCTCATGTGAAGGTTCTAGAATTATGGAACATCTGAAGAAGAGTTGTTCTCTTGGTATCATTACAACTCAGTTGACCCAGATCGAATAAGTGGATGTAATAGGCAACTTCAACGCGAGGTAGAACAATCCTTATTCTAACACCTACAACTCCAAATGGAGGAGTCATCCAAACTTCTCTTATGGTAACAACTCAGACCAATAGCAATCATTTGAATATCAATAGAACAATCAACCCTCCAGAACAAAGAATCTTCTTGAGGAGATATTAACTAATCAAAAAAAAAAAATGAAGAATGACATCAAGCAACTTAACTCAAGAATGGGTAACACTGAGAAGAACTTGAAGATGCTTGATAGTCAGGTAGCTAAGATAGCTAGTTCCCAATCAAGGACACAAGGAATTTTTCTAGGAAAATCAGAGCCCAACTCAGTGAAACAAATCAATGCAGTTGAACTAAGGAGTGGATGGACCTTGGGTGAGCCCCAAGTGACTGCTAGAAATAAAGGAATTGAATAAAATGGAGAGTACTACTTCGGTTGAAGTGACTCCATCAAGAAGAATAGTACCACCAAACCCTTTTCCTTAGAGGATCTCGACGGCTAAGAAAGATGAAGAGTTTAGAAAATTCTTAGAGAAGGTTAAGAAAATATGAATCAACATCCTTCTTTTGGATGCTTTGCAACAAATGACATAGTTTGCCAAATTCATGAAAGAGATCATTTCAAACAAAAGAATAAATGAGGCTATGAGACTATTGCTTTAACTGAAGAATGTAGCGTCTTATTGTTAGAAACACTTCCTTCAAAGCTCCAAGATCTAGAGAGTTTTTCTATCCCCTGTAAAATTGGTATGATGGAGATTGGTATGACTTTTTGTTATTAGTGCTAGAGTTAGTCTCATACCTTATTCAATGTGTAAAAAAAAGGGTTTGAACGACTTAAAATTGACCACCACGATGCTACAATTAGCAGACCATAGATGTAGATACCCTCAGAGTATCGTTGAAGAAGTTGTAGGTGTCGGAAGTACCAGATCGAACCTGGTTTTGATAGTGGCAAAGGGTTCAAAGTTAAGTTTATATTATGATCTAATAGATTTACCAAGTGTGCAGGAAAGTTCTAGTTTACCTAGGCATGAAGTCTTGACCTGTAGAGTTGAGCAAGAAGACCTGGCCGAGGGTTGGGCAAGAAGTCATGGTCGTGGATTGGGCACCGAAGTCCTGATCCGGAAGATTGGCAGGAGTCTTAGCCGAGCGAGCATTGTGGACAGAAGTAGAGGCAGGTCGAGGTACGGACGTCTCGAGATCCGACAGTCTCAGAGGCTGAGAAAAAGTCCAGCTGGAGGAGCCGATTGGCAAAAAGTAATTTCTCCTGAGAGGAGTAGGTGAGGATGTGTTCCCCGGAAGAGGGAACAGTAGGCGTCGGTTCGACCTAGGGTTTCATTTTGAAATCCAAAGTCAGAACCAAGACAGCTCTGGCTGTTGTTCATACACTTATTACCTATGTTATACTATTCTTAGACTAACCCTGGTTGCAGGAGTGAAAGGAGTTTACTGCTGCATCCCAGGTGCCTAAAGGGTTCAGGCGCCCGAGATACCAGGCGCCTGATAGGTAACAAGCGTCTGTGTTGAGGCGTTTCCAGTGGGTGAGTTCGGCTGAGCTGGCAGGTTGCCACATCAGCAACTCAGGCGCCCATGAGCTATCAGGCACCTCAGAGGTCCCAGGCGTCCAAGACCGTAGGATAAAAGTTTGGCTAAGTCTGCAGATAAGCACACGCCTGATTTGCTACACGTGGCAGGCGCCCGAGAACATGCTTTATAAGGGGCTTCACCCCTTTGCTTTTGACAACAATTTTTAGAGCAACTCAGAACAGCTTTCCTGCGACTCAACCACTCCAACGCTCTCCGAATCTCTTCCGTGCTCGAGTTTCCCGCACCGCCAACGATCAAGATCGACGACACGCTGCCCAAGACGTTCTTCAACATTACTTGTGTCGTCTGTATATTTAATTTCACTGTTTAATTCTGTACTCCAATTATATTTGTAAATCATATTTTCGAGTTATAGAATTGTCAAACAAAAATGGTCAAGGACCGTGGGCCTTAGAGTATGAGCCGTTAAAGACTCCGAACCAAGTAAAAAAGAAACGTGTTAGCATTTTCTTCCGCTGTATTTTCTATTTTTCCGAAAAAATTCAATAACCGCTATGCACCCCCCTCTATCGATTACAACGATCCCACAAGTGGTATCAAAGCGGGTTGCTCAACCTTGGTGAAACCGCCAACTGAGCAGTTTTTTTTTCAAATTTTTTTTTCGTTCATTTTTTTCATAAATTTTTTTTTCATTCTTCGAGGTTGGTGCAACACCACTCGAATTATTTTTAGTTTATTCTTTTTATACCGCACTACTAATCCAAGACAAAGTCTTGGAACGAGTCTATTTTTTTGTTGTATTTTCAGGAATATTAAATGGTCATGCAAGAAGGTTACAACATCGCACGCCCTCTGATGGTGCCCAATACTATGCCCAAAAGCAATGTGTCACGATGTGCACTCAAATTTAGATATTTATAAAACTGAAAACCCTTGGCTAACAAAGTTAAAAATATAGTAGAGGGGCCTCAGGTCGTATTTTTCTAAGGACTAGTTGAATGAATGTTTAACTCGAGCTTGCAGGTTTGTTTGTCGTTTGAATGTTTTGGGTTTTCTAGATAAAATAGGGGTTTTTGCGATAAGAGATGACAGCAACAATACGAAACAGAATAAAATGGACTTAACTAAAGCATGGAATTAATTGAGGAATTACAAGAACTACTCTTAACCTATTGAAAGGAACTAAGCAATTCGACTTCAACTATTGAATTGAAATTAAAGGACTAATTGCAGGAAATTAATTACAGAAAACTAATTTGCAAGAGAATTAATTGCAGATAAAGAAAATGAAAACAAACATGGCTTAAGCACTTGGCTTGAAATATAATTGGAGCAACTAGAACAACTTGGAGAAAACAATGCTTGGAACAAGAAATTATCCTAATTGAACACCAAATCCATTCATATCCAAAACTTCCCTTTGCCAACACATAAAGGTTGAGCTATGAACCCCCTAGCTCAAAAATCAACGAAGAAAGACCTCCTAGCTCAGTTTGCTGGTTCTGCTCTTCCTGATCGGTCAACCGACCGATCAGGTCCTCTCCTGATCGGTCACAGGACCGATCAGAGACACCTCTGTCCGGTCACAACGTCCTCCTCGATTGGCTGAGTAACGATCGAGCTTGGAAACTCTCGGTAGCCTTCAGAGAGCCCCTCCACAAGCTCCGATTGCATCGGCTTGATGAAGACAACAGCTATCGATCGGAATCAACAGTGGCAGAGCACAGGTGACACCCTCACCTGCACTTCCTCAGCTGCGGCGATTAGGATTGGCAAACTTAACTGAAATCTTACCTCCGCGATCTAAATTCTTGAAGACGAAGCAAATTTGATGGGTCGCGCACGATCTAACAAAGAAAACTAGGTCAAAATTGATGAAGAAAAATGAAGAACAAAGGTAGAAGAAACTGGATCTGGCGATAGCTGCGACACGCGACGATGAAGCAGGTCTGAGGGATTAATGGCTTAAATACATGGAAATGAACGGCTGAGATCATTTTTACTCCATCCAACGGTCGGATCTTCTCCGATCTGAACCAAACTCCCCAGATCTTGATCAATGGTCCTGATCTACCTGTCCTTAGCTCGGATCAACCAGATCAGTGGCGTATGGCTCAGATCCTCCCTTTTCTTGAATGGATGGTCTAGATCATCTTGAGCTTGATCCAACGGTCAGATTGCTTCTGATTTGGCTGAAATTTTCAGATCTTGATCTGTGGTCATGACTGACTCTATCTTGATCTCGGATTAATCAGAAATTGACCGATGGCTCAGATCTAGTTGTTCTCTTGAATGTACGACCCATATTAATCCGATGCTTGATCCCTTTGATCCGGATCCAATTCTGACTCAAGTTTGACCCAATCTGATTGAGGTTCATGATCATTTGAAACCTACAAAATAATATTCAATTTTAATGCCCAAAATATCTCAAATATAGAAAGAATTGAATCAAAAACCAAAATAGAGATAATTCATGAAACCTAATATAAATGCAAACTTAAGCATATAAAATGTGGATCAAACATGGATTTTAGAGCCTAAAATAATCAACAAAATGGTAGTTATCAACTCCCCCACACTTACTCTTGGGCGTCTCGCACAAGCTAACTAAATATGTATCCCCCTAGATTATTCTCAATCATAGTTAGAAGCAATTGAAAGGAAATTACCTAGGGTTGTCAATTCTCAAAAATCTAAGCTTAATGGACTAGAAACTTGTCCTTAAATCAACAACTTAGCATACTTCATCCTTCTTGACTCATTGAGATGAATTCAACACTCAAATCCTTCCAAGGCAAATGTTGGTGGCTCTCTTCCTAAATTCTACAATTTTGATGAAGTGGAGTTCACTCACACACAACATGGTTCTTGTACTACCATAAGCTTGCTTGTTATCTATTCCCCACCATCATTCTTGATTTAGATCCACATCTACAAAAGCTTATTCAAACAAGGTAAAGAAGATATATGAAATGATAGAAACGAAATAGAAGCTTCATGAACTTTGATACTTATGATTAATGATAAAGAAATTAAAGAGATATGACATGGTGAAGGAATATGGAAAAGAAATATAACAAAATAAGAAAATATGAAAAAGTTTAGAAAGTGGTAAACTTGGATACTAAAGAATGTCACCCAATGCACTTTGCCCTCTCATGGTATCCTCTAATGAATTCTGAACCGAGGGGAGTAAGGATCAACTAATTCGGATGAGAAACCTCAAGAAACAGTGTGCCAGCTCCTTCTGATCAGTCTGGAGACCGATCAGCCTTTGACTGATCGGATTGGAGACCGAACTGAGCTCCTTTTGATCGTTCTGGAATACCTCTAATCGGATGTTGGACTGGGCAAGCACCTCCCTGATCGGACTGGTGACCGGTCAGGGACTGATCAATAGCCAAAAACTGCAGGATCTGTATCTGACTTCTGCCGAGACTTTCAATCTTCCAATCAATAACTTACTCTTGAATACAACTATCTCCTTATTCTCATCTTTCAACTCAATAAGCTAACCCAACATTTGATTTCCACTTCATATTTTTTTTTTCTTTTCCTTTTCTTTTCTTTTGTTTTTCAGTTATTCTCTTTTTTCTGATTTTTCTTTGCAGCTGAAATTTTTTTTCTCTATTTTTTTTTTCTATGGTAGTGAGAACCTTCACTTCCCTTCACTAATCAATTCATTGCAACTCACTCTTGACACAAAATTCAATTCAAATGGACACACTTTTCTTGTAGGTTTCCAATTGCTTCAATTTTGCTTCAATTTCCCTCAATACTTGATAGAATGCTTGCAACCTCCCCCACACTTAAATTTTTGTCCGTCTCGGGCAAAAAAACATTAAGATACCCAAGTCCATGGAAAATATTATGATGAACATGAAGAATAGGGAAAGGAAATATAGAATAAGAGTGTATCAACAAGGAAATTACAAAAATGATATGAGAAAGGAAACAAAGTGATTTACCTCTATAAATGTGGTCCAATCATATAATTATAGCTTTGAAAGAACCTAAGCAAGTTCTAGAGTACAATCACATGTGTGTGTCACAAAAATTTGGCCAATTCCTCACTAGGTAAAAAGAATTCATCTCAAGTCATCAATTTAGAATCTATAACTAAGTAGTACTCAAGCATCCAAGAATTTCATCCATTGGCTCAAATCCTAAGTTTTAACAACCAAATTTAATTTGCTTTCAAAGGACTCTAAAATGATATAAGAAAATCTAGATGGATACATTTATTTCTAGTCATGTAATAAACAAAGTGCCAAGAAGTCTAACATGGTATCTACAATGACTTTTATTCATTTTACTCTACTCAAGCATTTATTAGCAAGAACTCATTTGAAAAGAAAAATTACTACTTGAAAACATGAAAATGATATTTACAATGAAATAGGAGTGTAAGAAGAAAATCACTCCCCTTCAAGTATGGTAGAGAGCATGAAGCATCCATCTTGGGAGAACTATCCTCTTATAATCAACCTCGTAGTGCGCAGATTTCTCCCTTATTAATTTTGCACAAGCATCTTCCGGTGGTCGGAGACGATTAAGGTTCAGAATCCATTCTTGGGGTAAATAGTTAAAAGTCAAGGTAAATTCGACCCCTCCCACTGCATGCTTTTTAGAAGTCTATCCGGGAGGTTGTAGGCTATTAAGTTTCAGTACCCATTCTAGAAGCCTACGGGATCCTGCAAAAACTATGTAAAGAAAATACCTCCCACACGCATGCAGGGTAAGAAAGGAATGACATATAAACAACCTCTATATAAAATGAATCAAGATATGCATCACATCCAATAAAATCAATTTTAAGTACCTTAATGATTTTTTTCACAATTAGCATCCACATATGATATATCAAGAAATGCATCGCAGCCAATAAAATCAACATTGGGTACCTCTATGAGTTTTTCACAATTAATATTCACATAAGATGTATCGAGACATGAATCACAGCCAATAAAATCAACATTGGGTACCTCTATGAGTTTTTCACAATTAATATTCACATAAGATGTATCGAGACATGAATCACAGCCAATAAAATCAACATCCATGAGTTTTTCACAATCAAGCTCAATACAAGATGTATCAAGGGATGTATCACAGCCAATGAAATCAATCTCAGGTTCCTCAATCAGATTTCCACAATTAATATCTACAAAAGATGCATCAAGAAATTTATCACAACCAACAAGATCAACACTAGGTACCTCTACAGGTTTTTCACAAACAGTCTCTACAAAAGGTGTGTCAAGACATGCTTCGTATTCAATAACATCAACCCTAGGTACCTCTATTAGTTTTCCACAATCAATATCTACAAAAGATGTATCAAGAATTGCATCACAACAAACAAAATCAATTTTAGGCACCTCTATAGAATTTTCACAATCAGTATCTACATGGGATGTATCAAGAGATTCATCACAACCAATAATAGGTACCTCAATGAATTTTTCTAAACAATGAGGAGAAATACTTACCGGATCGTGCTGAAGAATACCTGAAGGTTCTACAAGAGTAGATGTATCCATAGCCTCCTCCTGGTCAAGTAAGGGCTCCTCTTCAAACTCAGGTTCTAGTGGACATTCAACTAACTCAGGTGATTCTTGGGTTCTTGCTTCCACCATGCAAGACCCTACACTTTCTGGCTTGTACTCTGAATCTTCTAATGTATCCATCACTGTTGGTGGTCCCTGGGGCTCAGTGCAATCCCCTACATCTGTAGAATCATCTGCCACGCATGCTTCCTCAGTAATATATGCAACAACCATATTAGAAAAGTTAGGACCATCAACAACCATATCATCACAAAATAAAAGATGAGAATGGTCCTGTAAAACTTCAGAATCGAATTCAAGGCTGTCACAAGTTTTTCCATCCATCTCCTCCAGTGCCTCTACCATTATTGCATCTTTAACCTCATCTGAGCTAAAATCTCCTCCTTCTATATCAAGTGAAACTTCATCTGTAATACCCATGCTAATGCTAGGAGGATCCTCTATGGGGTGTTGAGGGAAGGGTAAAGAGACTTTTGGCTCCTCCTCTTGAGCTGAAAATTTTTGAAGTGAACTCTGAACAGGAATTTCAGGAGGAATACATGCTGTAGGTGCCCTAATTTTGCTGAATTCTTCTTCTTCTTCCACCAAAATTGCAAGTTCAATTGAAGAAGGACTTAGACTTGCACTAGGGTCACTCCCAACTGATGTAGAATCAATTCCAGGGCTGTTTTGAATGGGGAAATAGGATGCTGAAAATTTTTCAGGAAAATCGGCATTTGGAGTGTTTAAACTTGAAACAACCTCTTCATTCCTCAAAGTTAGTTCACAATCATACCCCTTAAGATTAAGAGTAGCTTGAGAAGGTGATTGGCTTGATCCTTGGGCTTGCATTTGTTCCATTCCTCTAACCATTTGCTCAAGGCGTCTTTCACAGTCTTTAAGAGTAGAATCATACTCTTGCTGTTGTGAACTTTTCTGTTGTATGAGTTATTGTAACATCTCCTCTAGCCTTTGTTGTTGAGCCTCAATGTCACTGGAATCCTCAAAGTCTCCTTGGTTGGCGTGGATCTCCTGTTGCACTTGAAATGTAGCATTAGGTTGCTCAAAATTATTAGTAGGCTGCGAATTCTAAACTTGAAACTGTTGGGGTTGATAAAATGATTGATTTGGTTGCTGGAATTGCTGAAAATTGGGCTGGAAGCTTGGTTGGAATTGCTGAGAATTGTAGCTCTGGAAATTCTGAGGTTGAGGTGAAAATTATTACGGTGAAGGCTGAAATTGTGGAGGTTGAAAATTCTGATTGATTGATTGAAAGCTTTGCTGAGTATGATTGTAACATTGCTGAAAATTTTGGCATTGTGGTTGAAATTGCTGTGGTGGCTGATGGAAAGGCTGACTTAGCTAAAAATTTTGGAATTCTGGCTGAAATTGCTGTGGTTGAGGCTAAAATTGATAATTCGGTTGCTGGAAATTTGAATAGGACTGCTGAAAACTTTAAAATGGCTGCTGTCCTTGTTGTGGGGGTTGTTGTGAATTAAAATGACTCCCCCAACCCGAATTGCAAGTAAATGAATACATGTTGGTCTTTGTTGGAATTCCATTTGCTTCATCAAAAACTTTAACTCCAACAACGAACTTTTGAGCTCTAATTGTTCAGTTGAAAACATTTTGAACATCTGCAGTCCTGTCACAAAACAAAAAAAAATGACAGCAACCGTATACAGAAAGATAGAACAAATGAGAATCGAATCAAAGAATATAAATATTAAACACAAACTCAAATTAAACAAACTCAACTAGTGATTCCCCGGCAACGGCGCCAAAAATTTAATGGTGCCCAATACTATGCCCAAAAGCAATGTGTCATGATGAACACTCAATTTTAGATATTTATAAAATTGAAAACCCTTGGCTAACAAAGTTAAAAATGTAGTAGAGGGGCCTCGGGTTGTATTTTTCCAAGGACTAGTTGAATGAATGTTTAACTCAAGCTTGCAGGTTTGTTTGTCGTTTGAATGTTTTGGGTTTTCTAGATAAAATGGGGGTTTTTGCGATAAGAGATGAAAGCAACAATACGAAACAGAATAAAATGGACTTAACTAAAGCATGGAATTAATTGAGGAATTACAAGAACTACTCTTAACCTATTGAAAGGAACTAAGCAATTTGACTTCAACTATTGAATTGAAATTAAAGGACTAATTGCAGGAAATTAATTGCAGAAAACTAATTTGCAAGCGAATTAATTGCAGATAAAGAAAATGAAAACAAACATGGCTTAAGCACTTGGCTTGAAATATAATTGGAGCTGTTGGTGCAGTAAGCACCTAAGTCAAACCTGTGTTTTGATATTGACAAAAGAGTTCAAAAGTTAAGGGTTAGTCGTTGTCTAACAAAGTTTCTTGAGTGTACAGGAAAAGCCCTAGCGAAGGAATGCTAGGCACTGGCGAAGGACTGCCAGACAGGAAAAGCCCTAGCAAAGGGCTGCTAGGCTCTGGCGAAGGACTGCCAGAATGGACAAGCCCTAGCGAAGGAATGCTAGGCACTGGCGAAAGGCTGCCAGAAGAAAAGACCTAGCGAAGGGCTGCTAGGCACCAAGCGAAGGGAAGCTTGGCAACTCAAGACCTGGCGAAGGACTGCCGGGCAAAAGTCCAACTGGAGGATCCGGTTGGCATCAGGTAAACTCTCCTGAGAGGAGTAGGTGAGGACGCGTTCTCCTAGAGGGAACATTAGGCGTCGGTTCGACCTAGGGCTCCATTTTGGAGACCCAAAGTCAGAACCAAGACAGCCAAGGCTGTGTAAAATTAACTTATTAATTGCTGTTTTGGACTAACCCTGGATGCAGGACCGAAGGACTGTGTTTCTGCAACTCAGAGAGCCTCAAAGGAGTGAGGCAGTAGCTGAGCAGGGCGCCCCGGATGTTTCGGGCGCCCCAGAGTCAACCCAAAGTCAGCAGAGCAAGTAAACGCCCCGACAGCAGCACATTTGGGGGCGCCCCGGATGTTTCGGGCGCCCCGCGCGCATCGGGAGCCCCGCGTGTCGCGGGCGCCCACTGTGCCACGCCACTGGCAGCTGCAGCAGCTCACCCAGGCGCCCCGCGCGCATCGGGCGCCCCAGTCAAATGTGATCCCGAAGAAGCAGAGATCAGCCTTGACCAGAGGGCTCGCCGGATCAAAAGCCACGTGGGGGGGGGGGGCGCCCCGAGCATCCCGGGCGCCCCCAGCCCTATAAAAGGAACCCTCGACCCTCTTCTTCAACAATCAACAATTGTGACACTTCTGCGCTCTTCTGCTTCCGCGACACGCTCCAGAAATCTTCCAACTCGAGCTGACGACGTCCCGCTGCTCCGAAACTTCGATCTACACCGGACGTCGGTAACGAAGAGCTGTATTTAAAGTTTACTAAACTGTTCTTGTTATTATCTTTCTTGTAAACTTTTACGAACTTATAGAATTGCCCGCAGAAAACGGTCAACGACCGTGGGCCTTGGAGTAAGAGTCGACCCAGGCTCCGAACCAAGTAAACCGACTGTGTTTGCATTGTTCTGTTTTTTTTATTTCCGCTGCGCACCCGCTCTTTCTAAAATCCGAACGATTTGCGATATTCACCCCCCCTCTCTCGCATTTCTCGATCCAACAAGTGGTATCAGAGCGGGGAAGTCAAACTTGGTGCAACCACCAGTTTGAAATTTTTTTTTTGGATTTCTTTTTCTCCTTTTAAAAAAAAAAAAATTTCGTTCGAGTTTCTTTTGTTGCAACAACCCTTGAAATTTGTGTTTAATTATTTCTTCCCGCACTACTAATCCAAGACCAAGTCTTGGAATATTTTTGTTGTTCTTTTTAATTCCAGTAACAAATGTCTATCCAAGAAGGATTTAGCACCGCCAGACCTCCACTGTTCAGTGGAGAAGACTTTCCCTACTGGAAAAGTCGAATGGAGGTCCATCTGGAAACTCAGGTGGATATGTGGATAATCATCCAGTCTGGACTGATAATTCCCACAAATGCTGAAGGTGTACCACAAAACTACTCAGAATGGGACACTTCCCTCAAACGTAAAATTGAAGCGACGCCAAAGCAACCCAGACTCTCCAATGCGGACTACGAAAGAAGAGCTGAACCGCGTTGGACCCTTCAAAAGCGCAAAGGAGCTATGGGCTAAACTGATCGAGCTCCACGAAGGAACTTCAGATACGAGGATCAGCAAACGAGACCTGCTACTTGAACAAGCTTTTTACTATCAAAAATGGCAGATAACGAGACAGCAGCCCAGCTCCACGCCAAAATCCAGGAGCTGATGAACGGTCTTCACGCAATAGGTCACCAGGTTCAAAATCGTGATCTTATAAGGTATGCCCTAAACGCGTTCCCTAGGACCCACCTTGTGGGCATCTATGGTAGATGCATACAAAGTCTCTAGGGATCTTTCAAAAATTAAGCTAGATGAGTTATTTTCTGAACTTGAGCTGCATGAAACAGACTAACTCCAATTTGGTCGAGAAAAGTATACGCCTTCTTTGCAGGGAAAACAGGGAAGACGACCAAGAAGAAAACTCAAGTTGAACCTGAATCTACCTCAGATTCAGAAATAGAAGATAAAGAAGAAGATCAATCTGAACTGGTCCGGCTAGCTCGAAACTACTACAAAAAGTTGAAGAACCAAACCAACACACGAAGAACAAGCCGAAGAAAGGACGGACAAGATGAACCGGCAACTGACAAACAAAAGCCCAACGTAACCTGCTACGAATGCAAGAAAGAAGGGCCACTACAAGACTGAATGTCCAAGTCTAAAGGAGTCCAAAAAGAACAGAAAGAAGAAGGCACTCCAAGCCACCTGGGACGAGTCTTCCTCAGAAGAAGAAGAAGAAGCACCTCAGTCCAATCTTCTAGCCCTGACCGCTTCAGATCAAATCGAGACTGACTCAGACTCGGAACGGGACGTGGCAAGCTGACATTCTCCGACGACGGCGAAATAAAGGTAACGGGCTTTTCAAAATCGCAATTGAATTCTCTTATTTCCTATCTATCCCGAGATTTGGCGAAAGCCAAACTCCGAATCGAGTCTCTCCGACAGGAAGTAAAATTCCTGAAAAAGGGAGCTGATTCTGATTTCCTTAACTGAGAAAAATTCAGGAAGGAACCCCTGATCAAGTTAAAAAACTTGAATCAGAGAATTTCCTCCTGAAAACTCAAATTAAGGACTTAAGAACAGCTTTAGAACGATTCACTTCTGGTTCCAAGAATCTTGACATGATTCTGGGAAAACAGAAGTCTGTTCTAAACCGATCTGGACTTGGTTATAGAANCAACCCTTGAAATTTGTGTTTAATTATTTCTTCCCGCACTACTAATCCAAGACCAAGTCTTGGAATATTTTTGTTGTTCTTTTTAATTCCAGTAACAAATGTCTATCCAAGAAGGATTTAGCACCGCCAGACCTCCACTGTTCAGTGGAGAAGACTTTCCCTACTGGAAAAGTCGAATGGAGGTCCATCTGAAAACTCAGGTGGATATGTGGATAATCATCCAGTCTGGACTGATGATTCCCACAAATGCTGAAGGTGTAACCACAAAACTACTCAGAATGGGACACTTCCCTCAAACGTAAAATTGAAGCCGACGCCAAAGCAACCCAGACTCTCCAATGCGGACTAACGAAAGAAGAGCTGAACCGCGTTGGACCCTTGAAAAGCGCAAAGGAGCTATGGGCTAAACTGATCGAGCTCCACGAAGGAACTTCAGATACGAGGATCAGCAAACGAGACCTGCTACTGAACAAGCTTTTTACTATCAAAATGGCAGATAACGAGACCAGCAGCCCAGCTCCACGCCAGAATCCAGGAGCTGATGAACGGTCTTCACGCAATAGGTCACCAGGTTCAAATCGTGATCTTATAAGGTATGCCCTAAACGCGTTCCCTAGGACCACCTTGTGGGCATCTATGGTAGATGCATACAAGGTCTCTAGGGATCTTTCAAAAATTAAACTAGATGAGTTATTTTCTGAACTTGAGCTGCATGAACAGACTAACTCCAATTTGGTCGAGAAAAGTATAGCCTTCTTTGCAGGGAAAACAGGGAAGACGACCAAGAAGAAAACTCAAGTTGAACCTGAATCTACCTCAGATTCAGAAATAGAAGATAAAGAAGAAGATCAATCTGAACTGGTCCGGCTAGCTCGAAACTACTACAAAAAGTTGAAGAACCAAACCAACACACGAAGAACAAGCCGAAGAAAGGACGGACAAGATGAACCGGCAACTGACAAACAAAAGCCCAACGTAACCTGCTACGAATGCAAGAAGAAGGGCCACTACAAGACTGAATGTCCAAGTCTAATGGGGTCCAAAAAGAACAGAAAGAAGAAGACACTCCAAGCCACCTGGGACGAGTCTTCCTCAGAAGAAGAAGAAGAAGCACCTCAGTCCAATCTTCTAGCCCTGACCGCTTCAGATCAAATCGAGACTGACTCAGACTCGGAACGGGACGATGGCAAGCTGACATTCTCCGACGACGGTGAAATAAAGGTAACAGGCTTTTCAAAATCGCAATTGAATTCTCTTATTTCCTATCTATCCCGAGATTTAGCGAAAGCCAAACTCCGAATCGAGTCTCTCCGACAGGAAGTAAAACTCCTGAAAAAGGGAGCTGATTCTGATTCCTTAACTGAGAAAATTCAGGAAGGAACCCCTGATCAAGTTAAAAAACTTGAATCAGAGAATTCCTCCCTGAAAACTCAAATTAAGGACTTAAGAACAGCTTTAGAACGATTCACTTCTGGTTCCAAGAATCTTGACGTGATTCTGGGAAAACAAAAGTCTGTTCTAAACCGATCTGGACTTGGTTATAGAACCAAATCTCGGCAAAGATCTTACTTTGCTGTACTGAACCAGTCAAGACCTAAGGTTCAGGCATGGGTGCCAAAACTGTGCCTGACTAAACCAACTGGTTCAAATCAATTTTGGATTCCCAAGGACAAGATTCACATCTTGCCTAACCCATATAGAGGCTTTAGTCCAGGGGGAGCCAAAATCAAAACAATTTTTATAATTAGATAATTTTTTTTTCTGATTGCTTGTTTATTTAATTTCTTGCAAATTGTCATGCTTAGATTTAAGGAATACTTAGATTTAAGGACGAAATTATTTCAAACTTGAAAACATAGTATTGGGTGGAGGTGAGATGATAGTACGTTAGGGAAGCCAATTTGGCAGAACTAGCCGAAGCTACCGATCCAAGACCCAAGCTAGTTAGACCAGAAAATGACCTAATTTAATTTGAAAATGAAATTTCATTAAAAGGCTTTGTCAAGGAAAGGGTGGATGATCCCATAAGGCTTCGGCCAAAGAAGGCCTAGTGCCTCGCCATGACCTGGAAGCCAATTTCTGAAATTCAAATTCAAGTTAACTTTTGTCAAATTCGAATCTAACTCAAATTTCAAATAATTATAGATCCTAATCTATTTTTCAAAACTTCTACTTCTCAAACTTATTATCCTTTTGCAAAACACTTAATCTATTTTCAAAATTTCTGTTTTTTTCAAAAGTAAATAACTTTTCAAAATAAATGAAAATTCCCTTTCAAAATTAATTTTTACCTTCAAACCTGTCTCACAAAAACCTTAAGGTCAACGTGAGTGAAAACCCTAGACTGGGGTGAGACAGACTAGGAAGTGAAACTCAATTTAAGCTATCCCTAACTTAAATTGGATCCAAATCATCAAAAAGTCTTTATGTGTAGGAACATAAAGATTTGGACCAATGGATGTTAGATAGCGGATGCTCCAGACATATGACTGGAGACAAATTGAAGTTCACCAAACTCAAGTTCAAAAACCTGGGCTCAGTAGCATTTGGTAACAATGCCACACTCAAGGTAATTGGGTCAGGTAATATTGAACTTAAATCCAATTTCATTATTAAGAAAGTTCTATTAGTAGAAAACTTTAATTTTAACTTACTTAGCATAAGTCAGTTATGTGACTCTGGCTATTTGGTTACGTTCAACAATTCTAATTGCCTGATTAGAAATGCACAAGACTCAGAAATCATGCTTAAGGGCACTAGGAAAAATAATGTATATACTATAAATCTTCCCCTTATACCCAAATGCATGTTAACACAAGTAGAACAATCAAAACTCTGGCATAGGAGATTGGGTCATACCAATCTAAGAACTATCTCAAAAACTACCCAACTTGGCTTAATAAAAGGTGTCCCCAAAATTAAGAATAATAAAAACCTAATATGTGAATCCTGTAATCAAGGCAAACAAACCAAGTCTAGTCACAAATTGATCCAATCTGATCAAACCCAAACCACACTTGAGCTCCTACACCTTGACCTATTTGATTCACATGGAGCCAAGTCACTGAGTGGAAATCGATACTGCTTAGTGATAATTGATGACTACTCTAGGTTCACCTGGGTCAGGTTTCTAAAGACCAAAGATGAAACACTGAACCTATTTAACAACTTCAGCAAATTGATTGAAAATCAAAATGATACCAAAATAAAAAGACTTAGGTCCGACCACGGGGGAGAATTCGAGAATCAAAGATTCGAAGAATTCTGCAAAATAAATGGATATAAACACGAATTTTCGTGTCCTAGAACCCCCCAACAGAATGGCATAGTAGAAAGAAAGAATAGAACCCTACAGGAAGCTGCTAGGGCTATGCTTAATGAATTTGACCTACCCAACCACTATTGGGCAGAAGCAATTAGCACAGCTTGCTATATCCAAAATAGGATTCTGCTTAATAAAAGGTTAAATAAAACACCCTATGAACTTTACTACCACAGACTTCCAAACCTACACTATCTTAGAGTCTTTGGATGCAAAGTCCATATTCTTAACACCAAAGACTATCTTGGAAAATTCCAATCCAAGTCAAACCCAGGTATCTTTTTAGGGTACTCTACAACAAGTAGAGCTTATAGAGTCTACAACAAAATAACTAAGAAAATAGAAGAAACAACCAACTTAATATTTGATGAAGAAACTAACCCAAAATCTGACAAGTCTGACTTAGCTTCACCAAATACTGATCAAGAAGATAACTCTGAAACCCTAAATGAACCCTTTAATGACTTAACAATTGAACCAACTACTGAATCAGTTGAACCAACCAATGAACCCAGAATTGAACCTATTGGACCAGCTGGACCTGAAGCTGAGCCAAGTACTAGAAAAACCAAGAAACCCAGACTCAGTCACCCAACTGACCAAATAGTAGGTGATCCAACTTTAGGAGTCAGAACTAGAGCTTCCTATAGAAATCTTAGTCAAATAGCCATGATTTCAAAGATTGAACCTAAGACTATTGAGGAAGCCCTACCTGATCCTGACTGGATCTTAGCCATGCAAGAAGAGTTAGCCCAATTTGAGAGAAACCAAGTCTGGGAGTTGGTACCTAAACCTAAGGGCAAATCCGTAATTGACACTAAGTGGGTATTTAGGAATAAGCTAAACGATCAAGGTGAGATAGTCCGAAATAAAGCTCGCTTAGTAGCTAAGGGATTCAGCCAAGTAGAAGGGTTGGATTATGATGAAACCTTCGCCCCTGTAGCTAGACTTGAGTCTATTAGGATGTTACTAGCCTTTGCATCCCATAAAGGATTCAAATTATACCAAATGGATGTAAAGTCAGCCTTCTTAAATGGGCTTATTAAGGAAGAAGTTTATGTAGGACAACCCCCAGGATTTGAGGATATAGAAAAACCCGATCATGTCTACAAACTTAGTAAAGCCCTTTATGGACTAAAACAAGCACCCAGGGCCTGGTATGAAAGATTATCAAATTACCTGATCTCTAAAGAATTCAAACAAGGTCAAATTGACCCAACCTTGTTTGTTAAAATTTTAGACAAGGATATATTTGTTGCCCAAGTTTACGTAGATGATATAATATTTGGATCAACTAATTCTAAATTTCTAAAAGAATTTGTAACAATTATGGAAAGTGAATTTGAAATGAGTTTAGTTGGGGAACTAAACTTTTTCCTAGGGTTACAAATCAAACAAACTAAAGATGGAAATTATGTACATCAATCTAAATATGCTAAAGAACTAATTAAGAAATTTAAAATGGATAACTCTAAAAGTATAAGTACCCCAATGGCCACAAATGTAAAAATAGATAGTGACCCTGAGGGTAAACCAGTAGACCTAAAGCTTTACAGAAGTATGATAGGAAGTCTACTATATCTTACAGCCAGCAGACCTGATATACTTTTTTCAGTAGGAATGTGTGCTAGGTACCAAACATGTGCTAAAGAAACTCACTTAGCAACCCTAAAAAGAGTTTTAAGATACATTAAGGGCACCCAAAATGTAGGGATTTGGTACCCTAGGACTTCATCCTTTAAGTTATCAGGATACTCTGATTCTGACTATACTGGTTGTAAAAGTACAAGTGGAAGCTGTCAACTTTTAGGAAACAGCTTAGTAAGTTGGTGCAGTAGAAAGCAACACTGTGTTGCCTTATCAACAACTGAAGCTGAATATGTAGCCTTAGGAGAGTGTGTAGCTCAACTCCTATGGATGATGCATACTCTTAAGGACTTTCAACTAGACTACAATCAGACCCAAGTCAATATTGACAATATTAGCTCAATTAACTTAACCAAAAACCCAATACAACACTCTAGAACCAAACACATAGAAGTAAAACATCACTTTGTAAGAGATCACGTAGCTAGGGGTGAAATAGTCCTTAAGCATGTAGACTCCAAGTCCAACCTAGCTGACATATTCACTAAACCCCTACCTGAATCTGAGTTTAGCTCACTAAGAAGGCAGTTAGGGTTATGCTTAGTAGAATAGAATCATTCGGTTTTCGATTTTTGATTGATCTTAAAATGTCTTTTAAAAATTTTTTTTGTTTATTTTAACTTGAAAAGTTTCTTTTAAAATTTTTTTTAGTTTTCATTTCAAAAATACCCCCTTCAAAACTAGGGCCTCTTTTCGAAATGGACTTAGCCTAGGCTCTAACCCTAGAACTGCATGCACCTATAGATCTAGAAGCCAGCATCTCACAAGCACCTTAGGGTACTTTTGGATGATAACCTAGAAAGGGTTGAGATGCTTAGGTCTTTGCCTTAACTCAAGATGCTTTAAGTCAGTGCATCTGCAGTAGTTGGGGCACTAAATACAAACTGAACAGCAATCAAGTTAAGTGTCAAGTTTAGACAATCTAACTTGAACAACTCACTTAACTTGACTAACCCTAGCCAAAACTACTGTTTATAACAGTTAGTAAGTAGCTAATTGGGTTAGACAGGTCTCTAAAGAGTTAACCAGACCTAGGTCTTGTTTTGATTCAGTACAGCCAATGCTTTATTCAACTACTGCAAAATTCATTTTTTTTGCATTTTTTGATATATGTCAAAGGGGGAGAGTTGGAAAAGAAACAGGGAACAAAATTTTTTTTTCAAAATCTTCTTCAAAAGAGTTGAACTGAAAAATTGGTAAATCATTTCTAGCTTTATTTCTAAACTCTGAACTATTTCGAAACTTAATGTTTTTTGCTTAAAATTTTCTAAGTTTCCCAAACTAAGAATGTTTTTTCAAAACTTAGCAAAAACTTTAGAGATTTCCTAACTTATTATCAAAACATGAAATCTTCTAAGTACTTCACTTACACCACCTATTTTTGAAAAACCTAGGGGGAGATTTCTTCCAGGGGGAGGGAATCTAACTTAGGATTTTTAATTTCAGCATTTTACCTTAACTTTTTGAACTAGGTTGCCATATATCAAAAAGGGGGAGATTGTTGGTGCAGTAAGCACCTAAGTCAAACCTGTGTTTTGATATTGACAAAAGGGTTCAAAAGTTAAGGGTTAGTCGTTGTCTAACAAAGTTTCTTGAGTGTACAGGAAAAGCCCTAGCGAAGGAATGCTAGGCACTGGCGAAGGACTGCCAGACAGGAAAAGCCCTAGCAAAGGGCTGCTAGGCTCTGGCGAAGGACTGCCAGAATGGACAAGCCCTAGCGAAGGAATGCTAGGCACTGGCGAAAGGCTGCCAGAAGAAAAGACCTAGCGAAGGGCTGCTAGGCACCAAGCGAAGGGAAGCTTGGCAACTCAAGACCTGGCGAAGGACTGCCGGGCAAAAGTCCAACTGGAGGATCCGGTTGGCATCAGGTAAACTCTCCTGAGAGGAGTAGGTGAGGACGCGTTCCCCTAGAGGGAACATTAGGCGTCGGTTCGACCTAGGGCTCTATTTTGGAGACCCAAAGTCAGAACCAAGACAGCCAAGGCTGTGTAAATTTAACTTATTAATTGCTGCTTTGGACTAACCCTCGATGCAGGACCGAAGGACTGTGTTTCTGCAGCTCAGAGAGCCTCAAAGGAGTGAGGCAGTAGCTGAGCAGGGCGCCCCGGATGTTTCGGGCGCCCCAAAGTCAACCCAAAGTCAGCAGAGCAAGTAAACGCCCCGACAGCAGCACATTTGGGGGCGCCCCGGATGTTTCGGGCGCCCCGCGCGCATCGGGCGCCCCGCGTGTCACGGGCGCCCACTGTGCCACGCCACTGGCAGCTGCAGCAGCTCACCCTCGCGAAGAAGATGAAGCCTTGACCGGTCAACCCGGGCGCCCCGCGCGCGTCGGGCGACCCAGTCAAATGTGATCCTGAAGAAGCAGAGATCAGCCTTGACCAGAGGGCTCGCCGGATCGAAAGCCACGTGGGGGGGGGGGGGCGCCCCGAGCATCCCGGGCGCCCCCAGCCCTATAAAAGGGACCCTCGACCCTCTTCTTCAACAATCAATCATTGCGACACTTCTGCGCTCTTCTGCTTCCGCGACACGCTCCAGAAATCTTCCAACTCGAGCTGACGTCGTCCCACTGCTCCGAAACTTCGATCTACACCGGACGTCGGTAACGAAGAGCTGTATTTAAAGTTTACTAAACTGTTCTTGTTATTATCTTTCTTGTAAACTTTTACGAACTTATAGAATTGCCCGCAGAAAATGGTCAACGACCGTGGGCCTTGGAGTAGGAGTCGACCCAGGCTCCGAACCAAGTAAACCGACTGTGTTTGCATTGTTCTGTTTTTCTTTTATTTCCGCTACGCACCCGCTCTTTTTAAAATCCGAACGATTTGCGATATTCACCCCCCCCTCTCTCGCATTTCTTGATCCAACAGTATCCACACAGGCGCCTACTTCCAATGAGGTGCCTGAGCTACAAAAATACCATCCCTTCGTTTCCTGCAACCAGGGTTAGTTCCAAACACAAGAAGCAAATATACATGATATATTAAACATTATTTACAGCCTAAGCTGTCTTGGTTCTAACTTTGGGTCTCCCAAATGGAACCCTAAGTCGAACCGACGCTTAATGTTCCCTCCTACAGGGAACGCGTCCTCACATACTCCTCTCGGGAGAATTTACCTTTTTGCCAACCGGCTCCTCCGGTTGGACTTTTTCCCAGCTTCACTCACCAAGTCTTTGGTGCCCAGTCCCCGACCAGGTCTTAGTGCCCAGCTTCACTCACCGGGTCTTCGGTGCCTAGTCCTCGACCAGGTCTTAGTGTTGGATGTATACTGAAAGCCTTGCCTGTTGGTTAAGGATACATCTCCATTTTAAAGAGAATCAGAAATCACACAGTGCATGTTCGTGTTTGTGTTTATATTGGTATGTGCACTAAACGTCTAATGCTTGACATTGAAGATAACATGGTGCGTGGTGTCGCACAGAAGATCATGTTATCAGGTACCTTGTCGAAACATAAGTAAGAGACTCACAACCGAGATGGAACCGGACAAACCAATCGGAAAGGTTGTAGTGTAATTAGGTGTGGTTTATCTTAACCATAGGATTTGTAACACCCGCTTTTTTTTTTGATAAAGCGGCGTTACGTTAACATACTTAGGGCATGTAGACATCATAAGGCAGCGGAATAACTTTAAGACGTACACATATATGCCCTACTACCATTTCCTAACATAATGACATGGGTACTTGGCATATTAACTTCATAGTTTGCATCATATGATGTCATGCTTAACATCATGTCATAGAGTCACATAAACCATTATTCAAACACATAAGTAGCAAACATAAGGTTCTAGCATAAGACCGGTAAACATATTGTTTTCGTGGCCAAGTCACTACCACACACACACATTCTTGTCCTCCTGCTGCTTCCCTATTGTCCTCTTGCGTGATCTGCGGTATAAGGAACATAAGACTATAAGCACATCGGCTTAGTAAGACTCTTTCTTACTCACTAAAACCATTCATCACTTAATCATAGGCACTTGAAACATGAGCATAACTTTATGCTTGAACGTAAATATAAATAAACTTACATGGCAGGATACATGACATAACATGAACATAATTAAACTGAACATGGCCTAATGCATGACATGAACATAAACATAAATAAGCATTCTTAACATGACATGATACATAAACATAAGTAAACATTCTTAACATGACATGATACATAAACATAAGTAAACATTCTTAACATGGCAAAATACTTAGCATAAATGTAATAAACATTCGTAGCATAGCATGATACTTGGCATAAACATAAACATAATAACATTCTTAGCATGACATGATACTTGGCATAAACATAAACATAAGGCATGAACTAACCTGTATGGCATAAACATAGGCATGCTTTCTATCATATCATATGGGCATCTTCTTAACATAACCATAAGCATAAATCGTTTACTATCATGCATATTTCTTGACATGAGACATAAGTATAAGACATTACTATCATGGCATAATGCATAACATGAATGAATGCATGAGTCTAATGCATATACATAAGGATGCTTAGCTATTAAAATCATACTTTTAAATACTTAAACATAATCATAAGATCATTGGGGGTCCCCGGCTTGTACCACATACATACATTATAAGCCCGCATCCCTAAGTAAATACGAGGTAGCGAGCCCCGACCTACTAGGGTAAGGACAGCATAGTCGGTAGTCCCAGAACCGGAGCATTCTTAAGGTGCCCATTCCTGTTGCACAGCTTCGGTAGTGCCAGAACCGTGGACAGCATAGTCAGTAGTCCAGAACCGGGGCGTTCTTAAGGTGCCCATCCCTTGGACCCATACTTCGGTCCGGTACAAGCCCATTCATAAAGTAAAATACTTTACATGCTTCATCATTCATAAGACATAGCATACATCTTCGTTCATAAAACATGGCATGCATTTTTCATTCATAAACATGGCATGCATTTTCATTCATAGAACATGGCATGCATTTTTCATTCATAGGACATGGCATGCGTAACGACCCGGCCCGTCTATCGGCCCATTTATCGGCCCATTTACCGGTTCTCAAAATCGTCGTACCGTCGACCATCGACCGTGCCATTATTCATAAACATGGCATGCATCTTTATTCATAAAACATAATATGCACTTTCATTCATAAACATAATGTGCATCTTCATTCATAAACATAACATGCATCTTCGTTCATAAGAACATGACCTACTTACATAAACATCATTCTTATTCCTAAAGCTTGCATGATCATGACATATAAGGTAAACATTGCATTATGTTCATTGAACATGACATGTTTGCATAGACATTTATCCTAATCCATAGAACTTGCATGATCATGATACATAAGGTAAACATTGCATTTCCTACATAAGCATGGTATCTATCTCAAGTATGCATGGGTAGGACTATCATAAACATACTACCTACCATTCAAGTACATGGCATAGGACATAAGTCATTCATAAATAAACCCTATTAAGCATGTTATCCAATCATGACATACAACATAAAACATGGTGCTTAAGGTTAGGGTTATAGGTAACTTAATTTCTACCACATGCTTGAACCTTTATAGATACTTCATAATAAAACATAAACCATCATTCTTCAAACCCTAACTTCCCCCAAACCATAGTTACCTTGCTTGGCCGAAACCTATAAGGGAAAAGTTCCATCATTCAATTACATGTAAGGTAGCATAAGGAAAAGTAACAACCATACATTACTTATAGGGTCATAAGATGCCATTTAGGCTCATGATTAGGGTTCACCCTAACTCCAAACCCTACTTTCTAGGGTTGGCCGAAATATATAAGGGCCATGGGTGCATGAATAAATTCATAGAATTTCCAATTAAACATCTAACACCTTTCATACCATACCATAGGAGCCCTTAGAACCCTTACTTGAGGGAAACCCTAACTCTTTGCCCTAAACCCCTACTTGGCCGAAAATTGTAGGGTCACAAAGCCTTGTGAAAATCCACATAAGTCACCTCAATCTCCCTTATATCATGTTAATACACAAAATACATACATGAAGGTTTAAATCCAACCCTACCCATGGGTTCAAGATGTTGGCCGAAACCCTAGGAGATCCTAGGGTACCCCAAAATCTCTCCAAATCTCACTTTAACTTATATTCATCATGGAAAAATATTAGAGAGCATAAGTAATATTTTTAACATCATTTTGAACCCAAAAACCCTAGTGGCCGAATACTATAGGGGTCCAAAACATGATTTTCTCAACATAAATCTCAAAACCAACTTTATATCATGCTAAAAATCATAAAGGAACTATTATACCACAGGAGAGGGAGTCTTACCTTGGTTGATCTTGATTATAAATCTTAGATTCGAGAGATGGATGGAAATCTTGTTGCCTCTTGACCACCCCTAGCCTTTGTTCCCTTGTAAAAGCCTTGGATCTTGATGGTGGAGCCTTAGGTGAATTTTTTTCCAAGGGAGAACCCCCTCTTGGGTTTCGGCTAGGATGGAGAAGGAGGGAGGAAGAAAGATGACTTGATGGAAGAAGAGAAGTAACCCCCCATGCCTCTCTTTATAACTCATCAAGGAGGGTATGTGAAGAGTCATGGTGTCTCTTCATTTTCCCCCAAGCCTTAACCATAATCCACTTCATTTCCTCATAGCACTCCCTTGCTAGGTGAATTGGTTAGAGCATGCATGGTTGTACAAGAGGTCTAAGGTTCAATCCTTGGTGCATGCACTAATTTTTTTCATTTATTTTTATTTTATTTTCCTAATATTTCAAAAATCCCTTAAAAATTCCCCCATAATTATGTTAATATTCCCCATTAAAATCTCTTTATATTTCTATAAATTTTTACCTAAAATTCACCAATAATCATAGTACTAGAAAGCCCATCTAAGGCCCATTAGTGCCTATTTCCCAATTTAAATGGAAAAACATGGATTTCTGGGTTAAAATTCTAGTTAATATTTCTATGTCCCTCGGAAAATTATCTAGACATGCTCAATATTTTAAAGAAATATTAAGAGAATTTTCTGGGTCGTTACAATTCCCCATACCTCGTGAAAGTTCGTCCTCGAACTTAGAATAGCTCCGGGTACTTGCGCCTCATCTCGTCCTCGCGTTCCCAGGTAGCTTCTTCGAACCGCTGACTTTGCCATAGAACCTTGACTAAGGATACCTCCTTACTCCATAGCTTCTTGACTTCCCGATCCAAGATCCGGATAGGTCTGCTTTCATAGCTTAGGTCCTCCTGCACTTGCACTGTCCGTGGCTCGATCACTTGGTCCATATTGGGATACACTTTTTAAGCGTTGACACATGGAACACATTATGGACGACCGACATCTCTGGAGGCAGCTCTAGCTCATATGCCACCTTACCAACTCTTTTCAGAATCAAGTACGACCCCACATAACGTGGACTTAGTTTTCCTTTCCTCCCAAATCTGGTCACCCCTTTCATAGGAGCCACTTTGAGGAACACCAAATCTCCAACATTAAATTCCAGTGTGTTGGTGCAGGAAGCACCAGATCAAACCTTGTTTTGATATTGGCAAAGGATTCAAAGTTAAGGGTTATATGTTGTCTAACAATGCTGCTTGAGAGTGCAGGAAACAAAGTCCTAGCGAAGGGCTGCTAGGCACCTGACGATGGGCTGTCAGGAAACCAAGTCCTGGCGAAGGGCTGCTGGGCGAAAACCAAGTCCTGGCGAAGGGATGCTGGGCGAAAACCAAGTCCTGGCGAAGGGCTGCTGGGCGAAAACCAAGTCCTGGCGAAGGGATGGTAGGCGAAAACCAAGTCCTGGCGAAGGGCTGCTAGGCGAAAACCAAGTCCTGGCGAAGGGCTGCCGGGCGAAAGTCCAACTGGAGGATCCGGTTGGCACCAGGTAAATTCTCCCGAGAGGAGTAGGTGAGGACGCGTTCCCCTTGAGGGAACATTAGGCGTCGGTTCGACCTAGGGCTCCATTTTGGAGACCCAAAGTCAGAACCAAGACAGCTAAGGCTGTTTTAACTAACTTATTATTTGCTGTTTTGGACTAACCCTGGATGCAGGACCGAAGGACTGTGTTTCTGCAGCTCAGAGAGCCTCAAAGGAGTGAGGCCGTAGCTGAGTAGGGCGCCCCGGATGTGTCGGGCGCCCCAGAGTCAACCCAAAGTCAGCAGAGAGGTAAACGCCCCGACAGCAGCGCAATTGGGGGCGCCCCGCGTGTGTCGGGCGCCCCGCATGTCGGGCGCCCCGCGTGTCTCGGGCGCCCACTGTGCCACGCCACTGAAGGCAGCTGCAGCTCACCCTCGCGAAGCCTCGGTGATAAAGTTTGACCGGTCAATCGGGCGCCCCGTGCGCGTCGGGCGCCCCAGTCAAAAACAATCCCGAAGATAACGAGATCAGCTTTGACTAGAGCATCGCCGGATCTGCAGCCACGTGGGGGGCGCCCCGAGCATGTCAGGTGCCCCCTGCCCTATATAAAGAGGGCCTCGACCCTCTTCAAAGAACATCAATTGCTTCGACGCTTCTGCGCTCTTCTGCTTCCGCGACACGCTTCAGAAATCTTCCAACTCAAGTGACGACGTCCTGCTGCTCCGCAACTTTGATCTACACCGGACGTCGGTAACGAAGAGCTCTGTATTTAAAGTTTACTTTTCTGCCTTATTGTAAAATCTATTTGTAAACTTTGCGAACTTATAGAATTGCCCGCAGAAAACGGTCAACGACCGTGGGCCTTGGAGTAGGAGTCGACCTAGGCTCCGAACCATGTAAGACGATCGTGTTAGCGTTGTTTTATTCTATTTTATTCCGCTGTGCACCCGCTCTTTTTTAAATCCGAACGAATTGCGACATTCACCCCCCTCTCTCGCAATTCTCGATCCAACAAGTGGTATCAGAGCGGGGTAGTTCAAACTTGGTGCAACCACCAGTTTGAAAGTTTTTTTCGGATTTACGAATTTTTTAAATTTTATTTCTTTTCTTTTTTGTTAATCAACGCAACTCAATCTCGTTCGCTTTTTATTTTATATAAATAATATCTGTGAGTGTATTTAAAATATCCTTACGCCTTTTTCAATTCTGAATTCTCATTTTTTCACCATAAGTCAGAATTGATAAAAGAATCAATTTGTGAAAATTTGTCATAAAATTTTTATTATTTTAATATTTTTCCTCGAAATTCGTGCTACCTTAATTCGAGAAATTTTTTTTTCTCTTACTTTTTCTTCATTAATCAAAATTGTTAAAATCAACATTTTCTAAAAAATTTTTATTATTATTTTAATATTTTCCCTCGAAATTCGTGCCATATTTTTTTGTTGTTCCCGCACTACTAATCCAAGACCAAGTCTTGGTACATCTCTGTTTTTTTTGTGTGCAAGATTTAAACTAATGGCCAATCAAGAATGGAATAGCATCCGTCCACCACTCCTCTCCGGCGAGAACTTCAATTCTTGGAGAAGTCAAATGGAGTCCCTTCTGAAGGCCCACATGGACATATGGATGATCCTCCAAACGGGGTTTACAGTACCTACAGAAGATGGTATGTCGATCGCCTGGGAGAAATTGGACGAATCAACTTTGAGGAAGATCGAGGCAGATGCAAAGGCGACTGTAATCATACAATGCGGCCTAACTAACGAACAACTCAAGCTAGTCGGTTCATTTGGATGTGCTAGAGAAATTTGGGAGAAATTGATCAATCTTCATCAGGAAATCTCAGATGAAGAAGAAGATCAGGTAAGTTATCTCGCACTCTCGGTCCAAGCACAGACAGCCGAGTCAGAGTCTGAACCTGAACCCAGAGTCGAAATCGAACCAGCAGAATCAGACGACGAACTGACTGAGATGGTAACCAATTTCAAATTCTTTTCTAAATTAGAATTAAATAATCAAGCTAATACTGCAATGGTCGAGGAAGGTATAACTTTTGCAGGGAAAACTCCAAGAGAACCACCAAAGAAGGAGCTTCAACCGGTACCCAAGTCCGACTCAGACACGGAATCAGAAGATGAATTTAGATCCGAGACAGCAACAATTAAGGGGGAGATTCCTAATAAGGAATCAAAAGGTAAAATTACAAATTTGAATTTTAAAAATCATATAATCTGTTACATATGCAGGGAGAGAGGGCACTACCAAACTAAGTGTCCTGCTCGAAAGATTCAAACGATACCACCGACGGCGACAAAGGAACGAGCTCCAAAAGCACGAAAGAACAAGAGTTGCATCCAATGCTTCAAGTGTCAGGAGGTTGGGCATTACAAAGAGGAATGCACAGATAAACGTTACAAAGATCCAGGGCAACCAACCAAAATGGGTAACTATAATTTACATCCAAATCCACTCTTTACCTTGAATACTGATAGATTAATTAATCTCCCTTGGTCAAATTTAGATATGGATGCATGCTTAGATAACTTAATGAAATCATGTATATTAGCAAAGTCAAAATTCAAAATGTTAAGACAAGAAAATGAGACTTTGAAAATTAAAATTGATATACAAGAAAAACTGATTAATAATTTTGCAAACTTAGAAAATCCAGAAATTTCTCCTCACTATGACATTACCTGAAGTTTTGTTTTGGCTATTCATAGGACTAGATAGCTTAAGGATTTAACCAATTACTTGAAATTTGAAAACATAGTATTGGGAGGAGGTGAGATGATAGTACGTTGGGGAAACCAACTCTAATAAGATCAAGTCTACTTGGTCTCTTTAGACTGGTGAAACCAGCCGAAGCTACCGATCCAAGACCCAAGCTAGTTAGACCAGAAAATGACCTAATTTAATTTGAAAATGAAATTTCATTAAAAGGCTTTGTCAAGGAAAGGGTGGATGATCCCATAAGGCTACGGCCAAAGAAGGCCTAGTGCCTCGCCAAGACCTGGAAGCCAATTTTTGAAATTCAAATTCAAATTATCTTTTGTCAAATTCGAATCTAATACAAATTTCAAATAATTATAGATTCTAATCAGTGTTCAAAATTTCTGCTTTCTACACTTATTTTTTTTTAAATCTGTTTTCAAAATTAAATAACTTTTTTTTCAAAATAAATGAAAATTCCTTTTCAAAATTAATTTTTACCTTCAAACCTGTCTCACAAGAACTTTTAAGGCTAACTGTTTGAAAACCCTAGATTGGGTGAGACAGGAAAATTAAGTTCCAATTAAAATTTCTTTTATGTTGTGTTTTAATTCAGAGGATAATTCCAACATAGTCAAACCATGATTAACATAGTCAAACCTTAGTCAACTGAGTCAAACATGGTCAAACCTAGTCAACACTAAGGTCTTAGATAAAGTCAGTCTATGTCGGATACAGGGGGAGTTCTTCTTAATGTTTTTTTTAGATTTCTCAAAATCCTTATGCTTTAAAACTTATTTTCATCTCAAAAATAAGGCTTTCAAAAGTTGATTCAAAAGCCTTTATATTACTATCTATTTGAAAAATTATTATCATTTCAAAATGCTCTTCGAAAACTGTGTTATCATTCCAAATTGTGTTGAAAATTACTATACTCAAAATTATCTTCATTCCAGATTGAATTTTCTAAAATTATCTTCTTGAAAATTACTATACTCAAAACTATACTCTTTTGATTTTAATAAACCCTAAAGACACAGAGGAAAGGTCCACTTCATGATCTTCAAGGACTCCTAGGAAGTGTCAAATTTAGGGGGAGTTTGATTCAAAAGAAGAATTTTTGAAATTTTTTTTGGTAATTATTTTAAAGTTATTAGATAATTCTTATCAAACCCTAAAACTCAGAGGAAGATCACTTGTAGTCAACAAGCTTCCTAGGACTGGGTCAAGTTTAGGGGGAGATTAAATTAAAAGAATTGTTGAAAATTTTTCAAAATATATGTTTTCATGCACTGCAAGTTTAAAATCCTTTTGAAAACATAAATAATTTTTCGTTCAAAATATTATTATTATTGTGGCCTATGAAATTGCTTTTGAAATAATATTTACTTGGGTTGGCGAATTTCCAGGACACTTAGGAAAATATCCTTGTAGTCAACAAGGTTTCCTAGGATTGTGTCAGACTGGAAAATAAACCAAGTCAAGCAAAATATTGTGTCTTCAAAAGGTCATACATGTACTAGCATATACTTTTTTGGAGATAGTATTTACTTGAATTGGAGAACTTTTCCAGGACACTTAGGGAAATGTCCTTGTAATCAACAAGGTTTCCTAGGATTGTGTCAGACTGGAAAAGAAACCTAGTCAAGTAAAATATTTTTTTCAAAATGCATAATACTTTTCAAAAATTACTCATATCTTTCAAAGTCTAATATTTTTCTAAAAAGTACTTATGTGTTTCAAATCATAATTTATTTCAAAAGTACTTATGTCTTCAAAAATGCATAATATCTTTCAAAAAGTACTGCTATTTTTCAAAATATAATGTTTCCAAAAGTACAAATATTTTTTTCAAAGCAAAAATGTTCAAAGTGCGTGAAGCTTTTAAAGATTTGCCTATAAATACATTTTTTTTCAAAATGGAGTTAATCTAGAAATTTAAGTTTTTTATGCCTTCAAAATTATTCTAAGTATCTTCATGCTTTCAAAATTCATAGGCTCTGATACACAAATACTCTCCTTAAGACTTCCTTCAAAATATTTTTTGAATTGGACTTAAAAATGGTCTAAGGAGAAGAATTTAACATTAAGGGGGAGAGATAGGAAAGAAAAGAGGGAATCAAAATTTTCAAATTTGATTTTCAAAAACATGAAGCACTTAGAAAAACTCACTGTTAGATACCTTGCTCACCCATGCTTGTTTTTGATATATGTCAAAGGGGGAGGAAAGGTCAAAGTTAAGAGTTAAGTTAATTATTCAGGGGGAGAATGAGCATGAGAAATTGTTTTTAAAATTTTTTCTCTCTCTCTTTTCACTGTTCAAATTACATTTGGGTTTAGACTGTTACGAATTGATATGTTTTATTAGTCTTAACCTTTATGCTTAAACTGCTATCTTTTTCCTTAACTTTGAATTGTGTTGCCATAATCAAAAAGGGGGAGATTGTTGGTGCAGGAAGCACCAGATCAAACCTTGTTTTGATATTGGCAAAGGATTCAAAGTTAAGGGTTATATGTTGTCTAACAATGCTGCTTGAGAGTGCAGGAAACAAAGTCCTAGCGAAGGGCTGCTAGGCACCTGACGATGGGCTGTCAGGAAACCAAGTCCTGGCGAAGGGCTGCTGGGCGAAAACCAAGTCCTGGCGAAGGGATGCTGGGCGAAAACCAAGTCCTGGCGAAGGGCTGCTGGGCGAAAACCAAGTCCTGGCGAAGGGATGCTAGGCGAAAACCAAGTCCTGGCGAAGGGCTGCTAGGCGAAAACCAAGTCCTGGCGAAGGGCTGCCGGGCGAAAGTCCAACTGGAGGATCCGGTTGGCACCAGGTAAATTCTCCCGAGAGGAGTAGGTGAGGACGCGTTCCCCTTGAGGGAACATTAGGCGTCGGTTCGACCTAGGGCTCCATTTTGGAGACCCAAAGTCAGAACCAAGACAGCTAAGGTTGTTTTAACTAACTTATTATTTGCTGTTTTAGACTAACCCTGGATGCAGGACCGAAGGACTGTGTTTCTGCAGCTCAGAGAGCCTCAAAGGAGTGAGGCCGTAGCTGAGTAGGGCGCCCCGGATGTGTCGGGCGCCCCAGAGTCAACCCAAAGTCAGCAGAGAGGTAAACGCCCCGACAGCAGCGCAATTGGGGGCGCCCCGCGTGTGTCGGGCGCCCCGCATGTCGGGCGCCCCGCGTGTCTCGGGCGCCCACTGTGCCACGCCACTGAAGGCGGCTGCAGCTCACCCTCGCGAAGCCTCGGTGATAAAGTTTGACCGGTCAATCGGGCGCCCCGTGCGCGTCGGGCGCCCCAGTCAAAAACAATCCCGAAGATAACGAGATCAGCTTTGACTAGAGCATCGCCGGATCTGCAGCCATGTGGGGGGCGCCCCGAGCATGTCAGGTGCCCCCTGCCCTATATAAAGAGGGCCTCGACCCTCTTCAAAGAACATCAATTGCTTCGACGCTTCTGCGCTCTTCTGCTTCCGCGACACGCTTCAGAAATCTTCCAACTCAAGTGACGACGTCCTGCTGCTCCGCAACTTTGATCTACACCGGACGTCGGTAACGAAGAGCTCTGTATTTAAAGTTTACTTTTCTGCCTTATTGTAAAATCTATTTGTAAACTTTGCGAACTTATAGAATTGCCCGCAGAAAACGGTCAACGACCGTGGGCCTTGGAGTAGGAGTCGACCTAGGCTCCGAACCAAGTAAGACGATCGTGTTAGCGTTGTTTTATTCTATTTTATTCCGCTGTGCACCCGCTCTTTTTTAAATCCGAACGAATTGCGACATTCACCCCCCCTCTCTCGCAATTCTCGATCCAACACAGTGGTCTACACCGGACATCGGCATAACACTTTTGCCGGCTCTGAGCTGCTTCTATCCGTTGTCGAATATTCTGTATAGCTCGGGTGGTGCCATCGATGACATCCGTTGTCAGCCCCATTTCCTTCTTTTCACCACCCTCATACCAACAAATCGGAGACCTACATCTCCTCCCATACAACGCTTCATAAGGTGCCATTCCGATAGTAGCTTGGTAGCTATTGTTGTAAGCGAATTTCGCTAAACATAGATATCGACACCAACTTCCTTTGAAATCCAAGGCACAAGCTCGCAACATGTCTTCTAGTACTTGATTCACCCGTTCGGTTTGCCCATCAGTCTGAGGGTGAAACGCGGTGCTAAATCGTAATTTAGTGCCAAGAGACTTCTGAACACATTCCCAAAAATGTGAAGTAAAGCGACCATCCCTATCTGAGATGATGGTCTTGGGAACTCCATGAAGTCTGATTATCTCCTTAACATACAATTGAGCTAGTTGCTCCATTGAATCAGTCATCTTGATTGCCAGGAAGTGAGCAGACTTCGTCAGCCTGTCCACAATTACCCAAATTGCATCATATCCATTCGTAGTCCAGGGAAGCCCTGAAATAAAATCCATAGAGATGTCTTCCCATTTCCACTCCGGAATTGCGAGTGGCTGCAGAACTCCTCCGGGTCGCTGATGTTCTACTTTTACTTGCTGGCAAGTCATGCAAGTACTAACATACTGAGTCACATCCCTCTTCATTCCAGACCACCAGAACTTCTCCTTCAGATCTTGATACATCTTGGTGGATCCTGGATGCATCGAATAAGGGGTTCCATGAGCTTCTGCCAATACTTCCCTTCGAAGCTCCGGATCATTAGGAATACATAGACGATCCCTAAGGTATAGTACTCCCCCTTTGGCGAGATGGAACCCCTCGCCCTTTCCTTCTAGGATCTCCTGTTTTATTTTCTGAAGACTCAAATCACCATTTTGTTTTTCCAATATGTCCTCAAATAGCGTGGGTGATATTGTCATGGTGGAAAGTCGCCCGGAGATGACTTCGACCCCAAAATTCATAATTTCTTCTTCGAGTGGTCAGGGCAATACAGCTATGGACATCAAGGTGGCATTTGACTTCCGGCTGAGTGCATCGGCTACTTTGTTTGCCTTCCCTGGATGGTAGAAGATCTCGCAGTCATAGTCCTTTACCAACTCGAGCCATCGGCGTTGTCTCATATTCAGGTCTTTTTGAGTGAAGAAATATCGCAGACTCTGGTGGTCTGTATAGATCTTACACTGCGCCCCATATAGATAGTGCCTCCATATTTTAAGAGCGAAGACTACCGCGGCCAGCTCCAGATCATGAGTGGGGTAATTCTGTTCATACTCCTTGAGTTGTCTAGAGGCGTAGGCAATAACCTTTCCATTCTGCATAAGTACAGCTCCAAGTCCTAGTTTGGAGGCATCGCTATACATGTCGAAGCTCTGATTACATTCTGGGAGGGTAAGAATTGGAGCGCTTGTAAGTCTCCTTTTTAGTTCCAAGAAACTCCTTTCACAGTTTTCCGTCCATTCATACCTCTTATCCTTCCGGGTGAGAGCCGTTAAAGGGGCTGCAATCCTCGAGAAGTCTTCCACAAATTTTCTGTAATAGCCTGCCAGCCCAAGAAAGCTTCTGATTTCGCTGGCGTTCTTCGGCCGACTCCAGTTATTCACAGCTTCAATCTTTATCGGATCTACCATAACGCCGTCTCTGGAAATGATATGACCCAAAAAGCCCACTTGGTCGAGCCAGAACTCACATTTGGAAAATTTTGCATACAGTTGCTTTTCCCGAAGAATTTCTAATACTATCCTCCTGTTTTACTCTAACTTGATGATAACCAGACCTCAAATCAATTTTTGAGAAAACAGTGGCTCCCTTTAATTGGTTAAACAGGTCATCTATCCTTGGAAGGGGATACCTGTTCTTGATTGTTACGTTGTTCAGCGCTCGGTAATCTATGCACATTCGCATAGATCCGTCCTTCTTCTTCACAAACAGTACAGGAGCTCCCCACGGGGAATGACTAGGGCGAATAAATCCCTTATCCAGCAACTCCCGCAGCTGTTCCTGAAGCTCCTTTAATTCCACCGGCGCCATACGGTAAGTGCCTTGGAGATTGGGTTGATACCCGGAACCAATTCGATCTCAAATTTCCCATATATCCTCAACAGCATCGGTGCTAGTGTCATAAATGACTTCCGGATATAATTACATACATACATCATAATTATCTACTTATTGTGATTATGGGTAAACCGATTCATATTATGATTCCGAAATATTAGTCCTTATTTGTCGTATGGTTACTATAGGGTAAATGAGATCTTATTTATTATATCACCATAATTTATTTATCCAGTCTTATAAGTCTATATACAGCACTAGCCAAACTCAGTGAGCTAGATGGGCTGCCGTTATGCCCAAAATAAAGAACATCATAGCGATGACTACCACCCCCTCGCTCATCTCCCCTTGCCCTGCCTCCCCTTGGTCTGCCTCACGATCTTCTACCGTTTCCATCGGGTCTTCCTCTTCAATATCGGGAACCTCCTCGACCACTTCAAGGTCTTCCTCGAACATCCCGAGGTCTTCCTCAAACATCTTGAGCATCTCGGGATCCTCCTCGAATGGCTCGGGATCCTCCTCGTACATCTCGAGATCCTCCTCCAATGGCTCGGGATCCTCCTCGTACATCTCGGGATCCTCCTCGAACGGCTCAGGATCCTCTTTAAACATCTCGGGCTCCCCCTCCGAGTCCCCTAGATCTTTCGGAAACTCATGGCGGAGAAGCTGCTTACATAATTCCGCATATGAGATACGACATCCGTGCTGCCCCCAGATCTGATGAGCAACCTCTCTCGCCCGATTGGGCAATGAACGAAGCAGAGCTCCGATCCTATGATCATCCATGACTGGAAACCCTTCCTGCTCAAGTTTCCAGAATAGCCAATCCAAAAACCCCATGTTGCCTTGAATTCCAAGGGTCGGACTGTACCCAACTTCCTCTATCCGCTCCATCAGCTCACGGCACCTCTCAGTGTAGTTCTCATGCAACATCTGGAATTGAAAAAAAAATGACATAGTTAGTACCAAACCGACCCAGCCAGTACAAAACCATTTCTTTTTTTCAATTTGCAAATATATACAGAGAAAAACACACGCAAATTGCTTTCTTCTACCCTAGTGATTAAAATATATAACCACTTTCCTACCCTTAAATTATTCTAAATATCTAATTCATATAAGAAGATAAAATATCATTCATCGTTACATATCCTCAAGTACTGTTCATCATAACCATCGTTCATACTTGCATATTCTAAAATCATAAAGTATCCTAAATTGCATACTATCATAAAATATGCACAGAGGTACTTACTTGGAAGCTGCAGAAAGAATGCATGATGTGTGTGTAGTGAGATGGCGATTGGCTCTGATACCAACCTGTAACACCCGTTTTTTTTTTCATAAAGCGGCGTTACGTTAACATACTTAGGGCATGTAGACATCATAAGGCAGCGGAATAACTTTAAGACTTACACATATATGCCCTACTACCATTTCCTAACATAATGACATGGGTACTTGACATATTAACTTCATAGTTTGCATTATATCATGTCATGCTTAACATCATGTCATAGAGTCACATAAACCATTATTCAAACACATAAGTAGCAAACATAAGGTTCTAGCATAAGACCGGTAAACATATTGTTTTCGTGGCCAAGTCACTACCACACACACACATTCTTGTCCTCCTGCTGCTTCCCTATTGTCCTCTTGCATGATTTGCGGTATAAGGAACATAAGACTAAAAGCACATCGGCTTAGTAAGACTCTTTCCTACTCACTAAAACCATTCACCACTTAATCATAGGCACTTGAAACATGAGCATAACTTTATGCTTGAACGTAAATATAAATAGACTTATATGGCAGGATACATGACGTAACATGAACATAATTAAACTGAACATGGCCTAATGCATGACATGAACATAAACATAAATAAGCATTCTTAACATGACATGATACATAAACATAAGTAAACATTCTTAACATGGCAAAATACTTAGCATAAATGTAATAAACATTCGTAGCATAGCATGATACTTGGCATAAACATAAACATAATAACATTCTTAGCATAACATGATACTTGGCATAAACATAAACATAAGGCATGAACTAACCTGTATGGCATAAACATAGGCATGCTTTCTATCATATCATATGGGCATCTTCTTAACATAACCATAAGCATAAATCGTTTACTATCATGCATATTTCTTGACATGAGACATAAGTATAAGACATTACTATCATGGCATAATGCATAACATGAAAGAATGCATGAGCCTAATGCATATACATAAGGATGCTTAGCTTTTAAAACCATACTTTTAAATACTTAAATATAATCATAACATCATTGGGGGTCCTCGGCTTATACCACATACATACATTATAAGCGCGCATCCCTAAGTAAATACGAGGTAGCGAGCCCCGACCTACTAGGGTAAGGACAGCATAGTCGGTAGTCCCAGAACCGGAGCATTCTTAAGGTGCCCATTCATGTTGCACAGCTTCGGTAGTGCCAGAACCGTGGACAGCATAGTCAGTAGTCCAGAACCGGGGCGTTCTTAAGGTGCCCATCCCTTGGACCCATACTTCGGTCCGGTACAAGCCCATTCATAAAGTAAAATACTTTACATGCTTCATCATTCATAAGACATAGCATACATCTTCGTTCATAAAACATGGCATGCATTTTTCATTCATAAACATGACATGCATTTTCATTCATAGAACATGGCATGCATTTTTCATTCATAGGACATGACATGCATAACGACCCGGCACGTCTATCGGCCTATTTATCGGCCCATTTACCGGTTCTCAAAACCGTCGTACCGTCGTACCGTCGACCATCGACCGTGCCGTTATTCATAAACATGGCATGCATCTTTATTCATAAAACATAACATGCACTTTCATTCATAAACATAATGTGCATCTTCATTCATAAACATAACATGCATCTTCGTTCATAAGAACATGACCTACTTACATAAATATCATTCTTATTCCTAAAGCTTGCTTGATCATGGCATATAAGGTAAACATTGCATTATGTTCATTGAACATGACATGTTTGCATAGACATTTATCCTAATCCATAGAACTTGCATGATCATGATACATAAGGTAAACATTGCATTTCCTAGATAAGCATGGTATCTATCTCAAGCATGCATGGGTAGGACTATCATAAACATACTACCTACCATTCAAGTACATGGCATAGGACATAAGTCATTCATAAATAAACCCTATTAAGCATGGTATCCAATCATGACATACAACATAAAACATGGTGCTTAAGGTTAGGGTTATAGGTAACTTAATTTCTACCACATGCTTGAACCTTTATAGATACTTCATAATAAAGCATAAACCATCATTCTTCAAACCCTAACTTCCCCCAAACCCTAGTTACCTTGCTTGGCCGAAACCTATAAGGGAAAAGTTCCATCATTCAATTACATGTAAGGTAGCATAAGGAAAAGTAACAACCATACATTACTTATAGGGTCATAAGAAGCCATTTAGGCTCATGATTAGGGTTCACCCTAACTCCAAACCCTACTTTCTAGGGTTGGCCGAAATATATAAGGGCCATGGGTGCATGAATAAATTCATAGAATTTCCAATTAAACATCTAACACCTTTCATACCATACCATAGGAGCCCTTAGAACCTTTACTTGAGGGAAACCCTAACTCTTTGCCCTAAACCCCTACTTGGCCGAAAGTTGTAGGGTCACAAAGCCTTGTGAAAATCCACATAAGTCACCTCAATCTCCCTTATATCATGTTAATACACAAAATACATACATGAAGGTTTAAATCCAACCCTACCCATGGGTTCAAGATGTTGGCCGAAACCCTAGGAGATCCTAGGGTACCCCAAAATCTCTCCAAATCTCACTTTAACTTATATTCATCATGGAAAAACATTAGCATAAGTAATATTTTTAACATCATTTTGAACCCAAAAACCCTAGTGGCCGAATACTATAGGGGTCCAAAACATGATTTTCTCAACATAAATCTCAAAACCAACTTTATATCATGCTAAAAATCATAAAGGAACTATTATACCACAGGTGAGGGAGTCTTACCTTGGTTGATCTTGATTATAAACCTTAGATTCGAGAGAAGAATGGAAATCTTGTTGCCTCTTGACCACCCTTAGCCTTTGTTCCCTTGTTAAAGCCTTGGATCTTGATGGTGGAGCCTTAGGTGAATTTTTTTCCAAGGGAGAACCCCCTCTTGGGTTTCGGCTAGGATGGAGAAGGAGGGAGGAAGAAAGGTGACTTGATGGAAGAAGAGAAGTAACCCCCCATGCCTCTCTTTATAACTCATTAAGGAGGGTAAGTGAAGAGTCATGGTGTCTCTTCATTTTCCCCCAAGCCTTAACCATAATCCACTTCATTTCCTCATAGCACTCCCTTGCTAGGTGATTGGTTAGAGCATGTATGGTTGTACAAGAGGTCCAAGGTTCAATCCTTGATGCATGCACTAATTTTTTTCCATTTATTTTTATTTTATTTTCCTAGTATTTCGAAAATCCCTTAAAAATTCCCCCATAATTATGTTAATATTCCCCATTAAAATCTCTTTATATTTCTATAAATTTTTACCTAAAATTCACTAATAATCATGGTACTAGAAAGCCCATCTAAGGCCCATTAGTGCCTATTTCCCAATTTAAATGGAAAAACATGGATTTCTGGGTTAAAATTCGAGTTAATATTTCTAGGTTCCTCGAAAAATTATCTAGACATGCTCAATATTTTAAAGAAATATTAAGAGAATTTTTTGGGTCGTTATAGGATTACACTAGTGTACTTTGTGTACATTGAGTAGGACCGAAAGAGAGGCCATCCAATTTTTGTATTGACCTAGTAAATTGGATTAGACCTCCGATGCTATTATAGAGTACGATCTCTGAATCCCGAAATAATGGCGGGCATATATTATTAACTATTATTTCTTTGATTTAGCAATGGGCGAGATCTATTCTGCTAGATCGATAGACCCGATAAGTTGGGAGATAATATTAATAATATTATGTGTCGTTGAATTATTGACGGAATTCGTGTCCTAGAGAGTAAGGGTGATGATGCCCCCTTGGTGAGCTCAAGAGGATCGCCATGCCAAATCGTGCAAGTGGACTATGGTCCGGCATGCCGAAAAGGTTGAGTGGTACTAACCAAGGATCAAGAAGATAATTAATTTGATTATCAGTAAATTGAATTAATTATCGGGCATGCGATATCTTAAACACGAGGAGATGGACTACTTATAATAGGTGGAGCCCATATGTAAATATGGGGGTTGGTGAGGAAGTACAATGGAATCCTTTAGTGGAATGGATCTCCATTTAATGGATCGGGTTTGGATCCATTAGAGGGCCAAGAACCAACTCCTCCTCATGGTCCCTATCCTAGCCCAACAAAGCCCCATTAGAGTCATGATTAAAAAGGCCGGATTAATTAAGAAATTAATTTCGAATTAATTATTAATTTCGAAATTAATTAAATAATTAATCAAAGATTAATAAAAGAATTAATTTGGGATTAATAAATCTCGAAATTAATTAAGGAATTAATCAAAGAATAATTATGGAAGTATTCCATATATAAAATTTGGATAGAATAAAGGAATTAATCATGAGATTAATTTTGGAATTATTCTATATAAATTTTATAGGAATCAATCCAAGTTTAATTAGAAATTTTTTCCAATTAAACTAACTAATCCTCCCTATATAAACCCAACCCCTCTCCCTCTCTCAATTAATGAATTAATCCCTCCTCTCCTCCCTCAACCCTTGGGCGCCGACGGTGCAAGCAAGAAGAGGACAACCTCCTCTTCTTTTTCTCTTGGTTTCTTCTCATCCTAAATGTCGTATTCGGTCACGGAGCAAGGGAGGAGTTGTCTCTTCCTCTTGATGGCTCGCGGCGAGGAGGGTGAAGGGAAGAATCGACGGTGCAAGGGAAGGAGGTGGGCGCCGGTGGAGGAGGAGAAGAGAACACTTGGTTCTCGGTTTCTTCTCTTCCTTTCTTCGACTCATCTTGTTGCGGACGTACACAAGACAAAGGAGATGTTTCCTTCTTCTTTTGTGGCGCGCAGAAGCAAGAAGGAAGAAGGGTGGCTTGCGTGAGGTTAGTTCTCCTTTGGGTGTTTGTCGCCGGAAAAAGGAGAAGGTAGAGAGCTTTTCTTCCTTTATGGTGTTGATACCATGAGTAAGGAAGAAGGTAAAGAGATTAGTGTGGTGGTGGTGAAGGAGAGGAACCCATCCTCTTGACTTCACCTTACATCTTCTTTAAAGGGCCGCCGAGTAGTGGAGAAAACCCTAGCCCTAGGGTTTTTGGTTCTCGGCGCAAGGGAAGAAGGAAAAGAGGATTGATTCAACTGCCTTGGTGACTTCATGACTTGGGAGACCATCGCCCACTGATAAATACCATTTTGTTAATTATTTTAATTGTTAAAATCCATGTTTGACCTACGTTTTTATTGTTTAATTATGATTTTACCCTAGGTTTTGGAACTTTATCTTATTTTGGACTTCATTGCAAAACTACACAATTTTTAGATTATTTGGCCACTAATTTTCTGATATATTTTTGTAGGCATGAAAGGATCCTGGACCTAGGGCATACTGGGTCAAACCTGAGTCGGATGTGAACCGGATCGAATTATCAAGCCTACGATTAATCCGGGCCGTCCGATTCAAGAGCGGCTAGATCTGAGCCGTCCGGGATGATCTGAAGCAATCCGAGCTAGGGTTAGGGTTGATCAAGCTCTATGATCAAGATCTGAAGGTTTCATCCCAATCAGAGCTAAATCAACCGTTGGATCAAGCAAGGAGGGCTCTAGAGCGTCCAATCACAGATAGAGTTGATCTGGACCATCCGTTGCACATCTGGAGGATCCGAGATACCACAAGGCAGATCCTGACCCCAGATCATCATCATAAAAGTTTGGCTCAAATCAGATCAAGATCTACCGTTGGATTTCATCCGATCAATCACAGCCGTCCATTGGTTATTATTTAAGGAAAAACGCAGCCCAGCTTCTCCTCGTCGCGTCTCCGCCGCTACAGTCGTTTCTTCTTCGTTTTCTAGCCAATTTCTTCGTCAAGGAGGCGCGATCCCTCAATTCCATCATCAACGCAAGAGTTAGGTCAGTGAAGAGAGCTCTTAGTGAGGTTTCCGATTGATTTTCTGTTCAATAGCAAGCTGCGCGAGGTCTCGGCAGAATTGCTATCCGATTCAATGAACTCAGCTGTGCTCCACTTCCACTGCATCCGAGCTGACCAGAGGGGTTCCCTGGAAGGTTTCGGACACTCCCTAATCCCAATCGCGAGCCACCACAGCGAGTTTGATGGAATTGGAAGCTGATTTCAGTTTGGGCAGTGAGCTGATCAGATTCGGTAGCAGAAGCGATTTTCGCTGATTTGCGGAGCTTGCACCGAGGTTCTCCCTTGATTGACGACCAAGGAGCTCTTGAGTTGGAGAATGGTTGAGGAGTAGCTTAGATAGTTTAATTTCATAGTTTGTAGCTGTAATTTCAAGTCTGCGCACATTTCTGTTTCAGTTTCCGTAACAGTTGCTGTAGTTTCCATTTCCACTTAGATTTTGTCTTAATTAGGTTCAATTCTTGCAGGTAGTTAGTTGGTGAACTTGTGTAGTGATAGATTGCATTTAATTTCAGTTTATTTCTCTGTTTGATAGCTTGCGTATCATCTCGGCAGTTTTTCTCCTGTTGCGTATCAGATTGTTAAGCTGTGTGCCAGTTCTTTTCTGCAAATTCATTTTAGTTCTGAATTCCTTAGCTTATTTCGCACTTAGTATGTTAATTTAGTTGAATTAAGTTGTTCCCTTTTAGTTTTATCTTTTAGTTGTTGTTTAGCGTAGTATTTCTGCATTTCCACTTAATTTCTGCATTCTTTAATTGAATGTCTTCAGTTTCGATTTCAGCACACCAAAAGGTTTGTGTTTGGTAAACCATTGCACTGAATTTCGCTTAATCGATTAGTTCCTGTATTCAGCTGTTGCATTTCTACAATAGCTTCAACCTTCAGTCCCTTCATTTCTGAATTCTGTTTGCTTCCTCTCTGCAATTTCTGACAACTTGCGTGCCAGATTTTTAAACCCTGCGTATCATTCCTGAATTCCCTTCTGCATATCATTTGCTTTCTTGCAAACCAACTCATCAGTTCAGCAACTTATATTAGTTTCTGAAAATTACAGTTTCTGCAATTTCCAGATATCAGAATTGGATTGGTGAGTTTAGAATTACGGGATTGAATTCAAACATTTGGTTTGAGTACTCATTATCAGTTTAATCTGTTGTGCTGCATTTAGTGTCAACTTGTTTTGCATTGATTTCAATTTCTGTGACCCAGTTTCCATTCCTACGATTAAAGTCATTTCTGAACTTTTCAGTTTGTAAGTGGTCGAATTTGTATCAGAGAAGCTCATGCATCAATCGGTTTCTGAATTTTGTATCTCATCTCTTCAATTATCAGATTCTGCACTCAGCTTAATGTCTGAAGCGTGGCCCACGTTTGAACTATTTTTCTGCACTCTTGCAACTGATTTCTGCATCAAGAACAACTCTGAATTGATTGGTCCAATTCCTATTCCTAGCATCAGATTTCTATATTGGCAAATAAGTTTAAATAATTGAGTATCAAGTTTGTTTCAAAGCTTTGATTTGTATCAAGTCTTATTCCTGAATTGGCTTAGCAATTGTTTTACAGCCTTGTTTAGATTCATTTACTCAGCAATTATTTTACACTTTAAATCAGATTTTGTTTTCCGGAATTGGATAAGTGTGTTGGTTGATTAAGTTTCTCATTAGTTAAGTGCACAAATTGCATTGCCTTTGTTTGATTCATTAATGTAAGTTTTCTTCTTTTTATTGTGTCTCCATTTATAATTGAACTCAAACCCAGAACTTAAGTGAAACCCAAAAACACAAACGACACATAAATACAAGCGCGAATCACACAACGTCAACTAGCCCCGAGAAAAATACGACCTGTGGCCCCTATATTACATTTTCATGCTTTTGATTGTAAAAGGGTTTCCAGTATTCATTTCATTCATATACATTTAAATTCGATAGACTCACAATTTCGTGACAATTTAATCTAGTAGATTTGGGTCTGTCACCCACACGACGTCCAAGTGGGCTGGGTCATAGGTGTTGGGTCCGGGTGCATGTTGACATGGATACGGGTTCGTAATTTTAAAAAATAATTACGTGCAGCGGAAGAATTAGCATAAATAATTTCTCAAATTATTTTAACCACGTATCTAGCATGCAACCTTATGATGTGTGGACATGATCATAAATTAAAATTTTGCAGAAAGTAAACTAATTTACTCAATACCTCGCGTAACTCGAAGTAAGGGACGAGATCCAACCGTAGCGTCCCTTGGAAGCTCCACCTCTATTCACGTCCACGCCGAGTTCTCTTCGGGATGACTTCGCAAAGCCACGAGTTTCGTACCGACAAGAACTACTAGATTCTCCAAAGGCACGACAAGAATATCAAGAGAGAGAGATGGAAAACTAACCACCAAGTAACGGAATCAAGATTTCGAGGAAAAGAAGGAGATGCGACCCGCTTCTTCTTCTTCTTCGGCACCTTCTTGGTGGAGATGGCTCATGGCAACTAGAAGGGGGTGCCGGCCCTAGAGGGTGGAGAAGGCGCCGGCCCTAGAAGAAGGAGAGGGCACCGGCCCTAGAGGAAAGGAGAAGGAGAAAAGGAGAGAGAGAGAGGGCTTGCTACTTGATCTCTTGATTGGAATTCAAGCCTTGCCTTGGTTCCTTTATATAGTAGTATCTCCATTGCCAAGTCTCCCCTTTAACGGAATAAATTTTCATAAGAAATTTATCTTATAAATTTTCCTATGAATTATTCCGTTATGCCAAGTTTTATTATAACTAACTTTATAATAAAAACAAACACATCTCCCCTTTTATTATGGAATAAATTTTCACAAAAAATTTATTATATAAATTTTTCTTATCATGGAAAAATCAATTCATAATTGATTTTATAAAATAAAATAAACCAATCCAAGGTTTATTTTAATTTTCATGAAAATAAATCTCTTTATATAAATTTCTTTATATAAATTTCATTATATAAATTTATTTATCCATAATTTTATAAAACAAATCGTGCTTCATTTATTTTATAATTTAAACCAAATAAATTGGTTTCCCTCCTTGTTGTGGCCGGCCAAACCAAGGAGGGTGGGGGCCCTCTTTGGCCGGCCAAACCAAGCCGCCTCCTCGCTAATTAAACTCATTTAATTCGTCCAATAAGCCTTCAAAAGACTTAGCCATTGTAAGCTTCCGATGCGCCTCTGATAAATTCAGATTCGACTTATTTCTCTTGATTGGAAAATCTAATTTTCAACTCGTTTTAAATCCCTCGGATTACTCGTAGTGCGTGTTGTTGATGCAGTCTGGCCCTGATTGTTATTTTGGTGTTGACGACGATTTTAAGTTAGGAGGATGATTATGATTTGGAAAATCCTAACCTGGGAGGTTAGGTGTGATGAATTATGATGATTGTGATTAAGTCCTGATCGAGGATTAGGCATGATGTGGAAAATCCTAGCATGGAGGGCTAGGTGTTGGAAAATCCTGACCTGGAGGGTTAGGTGTGGAAAATCCTAACCTGGGAGGTTAGGTGTTGGAAAAGTCCTAATTCGGAAGGGTTGGGTGAAAAGTCCTAGCTTGGAGGGCTAGGTGAAAAGTCCTAACCTAGAGGGTTAGGTGCAAATTCACATCCTGGAGAATTAGGTGAAAAAGTCCTGGCTTGGAGGGTCAGGTGCCTAGCTTGGAGGGCTAGGTTGGATGATGTTCTAACTCAGAAGAGTTGGGTGAAAAGTCCTAGCTTGGAGGGCTAGGTGAAAAGTCCTAGCTTGGAGGGCTAGGTGAAAAGTCCTAACTTGGAGGGTTAGGTGCAAATTCCCAACTTGGAGAGGAGGGCTAAGGTGGATGAATTCCTAGCTTGGAGGGCTAGGGTTGAGTCACTGGATCGGTCTGGTGACCAATCAGGGACATTGGCACGCTGCTCCTTAGTGGATCGGTCTGGTGACCGATCCAGCTATGTCTGATCGGACTGGTGACCGATCAGGAAGCGCACAGTGAGATTGGGAATCTACTGTGTGGCTCCTGATCGGACCGGTGACCGATTAGGGAGCAGGCTGCTTCCTTGCTGTCTTGCTTCTGATCGGTTTGGTGACCAATCAGGGAGCAAACGGTGAGTGAGTTCCCTTGCTGATCAAAGTCTTGGATCGGTCTGGTGACCGATCAGGGATCTTGGATTTGATTAAAAAGTTACTGTTCATCTGCCCTGATCGGTCTGGGTGACCGATCAGGATCCAATCTGATCGGTCTGGTGACCGATCAGGCTTCACCCTAATCGGTCTGGTGACCGATCAGGAGTGTATAGCTGCGAGAGCTGGGAATCCCAGAAAAGCAGTGGATCGATCTGGTGATCGATCCACACACTCTGGATCGGTCCGGTGACCGATCACTTTAATTCAAATTTCACTGACAGACGTGGTCAGAGCGTCTGACCGAATCCGATTTGCTGATGTATGTTGATATGTTGCTTGATCTTCTGCTCTAATGCTCTGATTGAGTTTCAGGTGACAGAGGAGGACTCAAACACTCAAGGAGAAGTCAAGGCGTGCTTTCCTTGGAGCAGGTTTGTCCCTTTTCCCATCTCAGGTTGCAACGGCGAGCTGCGGCCTGGAGCTAAGACTGGAGCTTGGCTGAGGAGTTCAGTGAGTCCAGAGATAGCTCAGTAGAGGTTGGCGTTGGCAGATGAGTAGCTGGGAGCTACAGAGATGTTGTCACCTGTCGCTTGGCGGAGAAACAAAAAGGAACGCGAGAGTGGAGTTCAGCACGACTTACGGTTCATACTTGCTGAAGTTCTTCGTGCTCTTGAGTTCCTGAGCGAGAAGCTTGTTGTTCTTGAGTTCTTCAATCATTCTAAGCAAGCTATTGAGGAGCAATCATCATACTTGAGCGCTTGAAGGAGAAAACAAGAAGCTTGGAGTCCGACAGTGGGAAGACACGAAGCAGACGAGGTCTGCGTGAGATCGCCACTGGGTGGAGCTCAGGGAAGCTTGCTGTGTTTTGTCCTCTCTAAGTGTTTGAGTAAGACTTTCTTGTTGTTGTTTCATTGTGCTCATTATATATCATTGTGTGAAACACGCTATGGAGAGGTTTCTCCACCGAGAAGGAGGTTGCTTCATATCCGGTGTTAACCGGGGCTTGATCTGCCGACGATCAAGGGATCGCCCACCTCAAGGGCACGCCAAGGAGTAGGGGCAAGTTATCCCCGAACCTTGTAAACCCTCCTTGTTAGCGATCTTGCTAGTTGTGTTTGTTTTGCTTTCGTTTCGTTTTTTTTTGCATACTCTATTTTCTATTCTTTCCGCTGTGCTACTGATATTTGAGTTGCAGAAATCGTGATAAGTTTTAAAGGGGCAAGCGATTGTCTATATTCACCCTCCCTCTATAGCCATCTCGTTCCCAACAAGTGGTATCAGAGCAAGGGGCTCTATACACGGATTAACAACCGAGAGTTTTCAACAAGATGGCTTTGAGAGAAGGCTTCTCCACCACCCGACCTCCATTCTTTGATGGCGCCGACTTCCAATATTGGAGATCAAAAATGGAATACTATTTGAAGATGGATATCCATACGTAGTTCGCGGTGAAGGATGGATTCATGCCTCCTAAGGATGATGAAGGTAAGGAACTCGAATCTTCGCGGTGGACTGCCGACCAAACAAGGAAAAGTGAAGCCGACGCTAAGGCGGTTGTCACTCTACAATGCGGCATGAACAAAGACCAACTCATCAAGGTTGGTCCCTTCACGAGTGCAAAAGATTTGTGGAACAAACTCATAGAGCTCCATGAAGGCACCCGAGACTCGAGGATTGCAAAGAGGGACTTGTTCCTCAATCAGCTTCAAAATCTCTCCATGAAGGAGAATGAGTCGGTAAGTGAGCTCCATAGCCGGTTCAAGGAAGTTCTTAATGGACTTCATTCAATTGATGAAAAGGTCGAGAATCGCGACCTTGTGAGGTATGTCTTGAAAGCATTTCCAAGGAATGCTTTGTGGTCATCCATGGTGGATGCCTATAAAGTATCCAAGGATTTATCTATTGTAAAATTAGATGATTTATTTTGTGAGATGGAATTGCATGAAATGGCTAACAAAGGCCCCAAGGAGAAGGGGATTGCCCTAGTTGCAGGGGACCGGACCATTAAGAAGAAGAAGGAGAAGAAGAAGGAGAAAGAGATCTCATCATCTTCATCCTCCTTCGAATCCGAGTCAAACTCAGAGGAAGATGGCAGTGGCTCTTCTTCATCCGAGATGGCGAACTTTGTGTGAAGGATGATGCGAAGAGACCGACGGTTCAAAAGGAAAGGTAACACTAGTGAATTCAAGCTTGATAAGAATAATGCATCTTGCTTTGAGTGTGGTAGGAGAGGACATTTCAAGAATGAATGTCCGAAGCTTAAAAAGGAGGAGAAACCCAAAAGAAAAGAAGAGAAATCCAAGAAGAAGAAGAAAGCCTTGAAGGCTTCTTGGGATGAGTCATCTTCTAGTTCATCCGATGATGAGAAGGAGGAGAAGAGCACAAGGCAAGTGGCTCTCATGGCTTTTGGAGAGGAGAGCAGTGAAGAAACTTCAAGCTCCTCAAATGCGGCTTCGTCATCTTCGGATGATGAAGAGGTAACTTCTCTCGAGCTTGAAAAATGTTGTAGAGCAATTGCATGTTTAACTAGTATGCTTAAGAAATCCAAAAACAAAGTTAAAGCATTGCAATTAGAGATTGATCAATTGAAAGCTTCTAGGGATGATAACATTGATGACTTGCATGTTGAACTACTAGAAGATGAAATTAAATCTTTGAAACATGAGATTGTAAGCCTGAAATTCTCTAAGGTTGAGGAAATCAGTGATATGCATGATAATGGGTTAGTAGAGGAAAACCAATCTTTGAAGAGTGAAGTTGAGAAGCTCAAGAATATTCTTGGGAAATTCTCAAATAGCTCTAAGACCTTAGATATGATTTTAAATGCCCAAAGAGCGGTTTACAATAGGGTCGGTATTGGTTACCGCCCTAAAGAACCCTCATTTGTATCTCTCATGTCTAGGACTGACATGAGACAATCTAGGACACCCAAGACTCAAAAGAAAGTTGTCAAGGCATGGGTGCCTAAGTCATGTTTAGTTGATGCGTTAGGTCCCAAGGTTTGGGTACCTAAGACTTCTATTTTTCGAATTGTGTAGGTTATGATTGAGGGGGAGCATCTATCAACTTGGTTTGTTGATAGTGGATGCTCCAAACACATGACCGGGGATAGATCGTTGTTTACCACATTTCACAAGAAGAGTAGAGGTAATGTATCATTTGGTAACAATGGTAGTCTTAGGGTCATAGGAATATGAGACATTCAAATATCTGAATGTCTTAGAATATCAAATGTCCTTCTAGTCAAGGGGATGAAGTTTAATCTCCTAAGTGTCAGTCAATTGTGTGACACGGGTTACACAATTGACTTCCAACCAAGTCAATGTCTAGTTAGACAGAATGACACTTTGGACACGGTACTAGTAGGAGCAAGAGTAGACAATATTTATCAAGTTTCTTTTAAAAGTGCTACTAATGCTCTTGCTAAGTGTTTCATGTCAAAAGAAGAAGAGTCCACACTTTGGCACCGGAGGCTAGCACATGTGAACATGAAGAACATCCGGAAGTTGGCCAATAAGGGACTAGTGCGAGGCTTACCAAGCATCAAGTATGAAAAAGATAAATTATGTGATGCGTGTCAAATGGGTAAGCAAACAAAATCTGCACATAAAGGTAAAAGTACTGTAAGTACTTCCAATGCTTTAGATTTACTTCACATGGATCTATTTGATTGTAGTACCATCATATCATTGAATGGAAGTAGATATTGCTTTGTTATCATTGATGATTTTACTAGATATACTTGGACTTACTTTTTAAAATATAAGGATCAAACCGTAGATATTTTCATTTCTTTTTGTAGAAGGGTTGAAAATGAGAAATCATCAACAATTAAGACAATAAGAAGTGATCATGGAGGTGAATTTCAAAACCAAAGGTTTCTAGAATTTTGACAAGATAAGGGTTATAGACATGAGTTCTCTACTCCTAGAACACCACAACAAAATGGTGTGGTAGAGAGGAAGAACTGTGCACTTCAAGAGGCTGCACGAAGCATGCTTAATGAGTACTCACTCCCGAGTTACTTATGGGCTGAAGCTGTAAATACAGCTTGCTATGTGCAAAACCGAGTTCTCATCCATAGGGTTTTAGGAAAGACTCCCCATGAACTTTGGTTTGGAAAACCACCTACGGTTAAACACCTTAGGGTGTTTGGGTGTAAGGTGTTCATCCTAAACACCAAGGATCATCTTGGAAAGTTCACGGCAAAAGCTGATGAAGGGATACTAGTCGGGTACTCCCTCGTTAGTAAAGCTTACCGAGTCTACAACAAGAGAACTAGACTAGTTGAAGAGTCTTCTGATGTGGTTTTTGAGGAACTTCCAAAATCAATTGACCAATCAGATAATATAGAAGGAGTTCAAGTCGAACTAAGGAGACTTAGTTTGAATAAAACTCCGAGTATTGTTGATGGTGATGAATCTGATGACGGTGAGCCGAGACAACCCATTGATCAGCCGGATCCTGAGGCTGAACTTGTGTCTAGTGAACTCGTTCAAGAAGCACCACCAACACCAAGACAAACGAGATTAGCCTCTAGTCATCCCCAAGACCAAATTGTTGGAGACATCCATCAAGGGGTTAGGACTAGATCATTCTTCAGGAATGAGGCTAATGAAGTTGCTCTAATTTTCGAAATTGAACCTAGAAAAATTGATGAAGCATTAAATGATCCCGATTGGATTATTGCAATGCAAGATGAACTAGGTCAATTTAAGAGAAGTCAAGTTTGGGACTTAGTCCCTAGGCCCAAGAAGACCACTATTATTGGAACTAAATGGGTCTTCAAAAACAAATTAAACCACAAGGGAGAAATCATTAGAAACAAGGCACGCTTGGTAGCCAAGGGCTACAGTCAAGTTGAAGGTCTTGATTATGATGAGACTTATGCTCCCGTGGCACGATTAGAGTCCATCCGATTGATGCTTGCATTTGCAGCACATCGAGGCTTCAAACTATTTCAATGGACGTCAAATCGGCATTCCTAAATGGTTTGATTAGGGAAGAAGTCTATGTCGAACAACCTCCAGGGTTTGAGAGTACCGAATATCCAAACACGTGTACAAGCTCAAGAAGGCACTCTATGGCCTTAAACAAGCACCCCGGGCTTGGTATGAGCGGTTGTCGACATCTTGATCGAAAAGGGCTTTGTTAGAGGTCAAATAGACCCTACACTATTTCTACGAAGAGATGGTGACATATATTTGTAGCCCAAGTATATGTCGATGACATAATTTGTGGCTCAAAACAACAAGGGCTATTACATGAATTTATCGGACACATGGAGAGTGAGTTTGAA
>JAGFNQ010003794.1:163462-209888 GCA_024364735.1 Boesenbergia rotunda | reverse complement strand
AGCTGACATTTTCACTAAACCACTTCCCGAGAGTGAATTTAGTTTCCTAAGACGGGAGTTGGGAATGTGTCGCGCCTCATGATGTTCAAATTGTGGTCAAAATCCTTCATTGATTATTTCAAATTGTTAGGGAACAATTGGGTAACTTTGGGAACATCTCACACAAACTATAAGGGTTACCAAAACGTTTTTGTTTGCTAGATATGGGGTGAGATGTTAGGTTTAACTCAATTTCTCAAAATGTCCATTGCATCACTAGAGAAATTGAGTTTGACGAGATAATAATCACGGTGGTGACCAAGTATGGGGAAAACCATTGCATAACATATGTGTATATGGCTCCATGATCATACTTGGACATTCCCAATCAGGCCACTTGATTGGAACTTGGAGGTGGAGTAAAAACTTGTTTGAATTTGCTTGATTGATTGATGGTTGAGTTTGATTCCATTTAGATGGGTCAAAGTGTTTGTTGAATCTATAAGGACTTTAGATTCTTGTTCAAGAATCAATTTTAGTCATAAGGACCTGTCCAAGTTAGACAAAATCCATCAAAGATCATTTGGAGATTTTAGAAATTCTGAAACTAAACATTTCAGGTCGTATCAGGAACCCTGATCGGTCACCGGACCGATCAGGCATCGGGCTGATCGGTCCCCGAACCGATCTGACCCCTTTCTGTGGTGTTCGGTCCACAGACCGATCTGCGAGGCAAGCCGTAATCTCTCAAAATCTGATTAAGTGTCTGAGCTAGCCTGGATCGGTCTCCAGACCGATCTGGCACCCTGTGGGGATCGGTCCACAGACCGATCAGGGAGCTCAGAATTCTCCCCGAAACCTACTGATCGGATCTTGATCGGTCACCCGATTGATCAGGATCGTGTCTGATCGGTCACCTGACCGATCAGGACCATTCCAGTCTGATCAGGATGTATCCTGATCGGTCCGGACGCGATCTGATCGAACGGTGATCCGATCAACCGCATTAAATTTTGGTTGGTGGACCGATCCACCAACCGATTAACTCTCTTCAAACTTTCGTTTTCCCGAACCCTAGCGCCGAAACCATCCCGTCTGTGCAACCTTGTGTGAGTAAGAGAGTTTCTGCGTCTTCCTCCCTCGCGCGCGTTCGAAGCAGAGATTTCTACTGGTATTTTTCGGGCGAGATCTCCTCTTCCTCTCTGCGTCCGAGAGTTCTCAGTGAGCAAGCCTCTCTCAATCGTGAGGAACCGACTTCTTCCTCCCTCGCTCAAACGCTTCAATGGCACCGAAGTAAGTGTTTGGCTTCATCTCTCGTTTTCAAAAAGATCATGAAATATATATTTGTGAAGCTAACTGAATTCTGTTTTTGCCTTTGCCGTGACCCTCTTCCTCATTTCTTGACCAAAACATTTTATATCTACCTTTTGATTGGGTCTCATCTGATGATCAACTCCTGTAGGATTCAATCTATGTCCATCTTACGATATTAATTGACCTACTTAGAAAATCATCTAAAAGAAAAGAGCGCGTGGAGGGAAATCCGAGGGGGAAGACTCCTTCCTCCTCTTCCAGAAGGCCACAGCCTTCCTCTAGCTCCAGGTTCCCAAATGCGGCCTGTGAGCAGGCCTTTCAAGCTAGGACATTCAAACTTTTACCCTGCAGATCCATTGACATTCCTTTCCTAACGGAATTCTGCCCTTCTGTGATGGAGATTGTTACTTATTACAATCTGGGGTTTCTTCTTTCTTTGGAAAGAACCATAAATTACGACCTCGTCTCCGAATTTTACAACAACCTACAAACAAGCTCTAAAGGGGGATTCGAGTTCACCACTCGAGTCGGGAAGATGAACCTTGAATTTTCATATGAGATTTTGGCTGAGTACTTGGGTGGTCGACGATCACCGAATCTTTATTCACTTTATCCTGACCTTCCTAATCCTTTGCTAGCACCCTTTGCAGACGTTACCCCTGATTCCATCCATCAGTATTTCTTTGGTTATCCGCGTCCAGACGGTCTTGATGAGCTTGGCCCTGATTTTCCTACCTTTGCTGCACTGCGTCTGTCTCCCACTAGTTATATACTATTCAAGATCATTACCAATTGTATTCTTCCAATCACCTCAAAACCCTTAGCTGAGATCCGACCATATCACTGCTTGATGCTCTACGGCATGCACAGCCGTTCAGATTTCGATATTATGGAGAGCATCTTCCAGTCCATTTTGTCTTATCGAGAGGAGTCCAGCCGATGCACTGTCTACATGCCTTTTGGTCACGTCATCACCGACTGGCTCATGTCAGTAGGTGTTGATGTTACCAAGGGTCGGACGGTGCCTATGGTACGACAGGATTGCAGACTTGGCCGGCGTGCCTTCGCCAAGTCTGGCATCATCATTCGGGGGCCCGATCGGATGTTGATCTGGAAGGATGGTAGGGTTCTTGGGGAGTTACCACGGGGAGTTCCACAGGGTCAGGCGCCAACCGCTGCTGATGACGATGACTATGATGAGCCGGACCCGGATCTCCGATGGTAGATCTCAGAGCTAGATCAGACTGTTCAGGAGCTTATTCAGCTGGGGGCGACAGATCGTGAGGAGGTTCGTTCGGGCTTCCGCTCTTTCGATTCCCGACTGACCAGGATCGAGACCGACCTCTCAGGGACCCGCACACTCCAGCAGACATGGTATGATGAGTGGCGCAGCCACACGTTTCCTGGAGGTGCAGCTCCTTCGAGTACTGCACCAGGGCGTCTGGCCCCGACTGATGTCTCGATGGACGACCTTATGCACGATGACGACCCTCCTGCTGATTCTTGATTTCGGATACCTGCTGTTTCGCCTATGTATTTGAGTATGACTTTTGGGCTGTATGCCCTCTGACTTTGTTGGTGTGACCTTGAGTCACACTTATTTTGCTACTTGCTTGGATGCTTTCATGCCTTGATCTATATATTTTTATCTCCCATGCTTATCTATTATTGTTGATGCCATGACTGATTATGTACTTGCTATCTGCATGATTGTTCGATTGCCATATTCATGCTTACATTGCCATGTTTTGTTGATACTTATGAATATTATGGCATGCTTTGGGAGTCTATATTTCATACTCATATGATGCATGTGATTGCTATGTCTTGCTATAATTGTTCACATGTGTTCGTATGCCAATTCCACAAACCATCACATTTTTGATGAGTTGGGATACCTCTAGGATTGAGGGGGAGTTCATTTTAAACTTAACAGCCCCTCTGGCTCCTTTTCGGTGTTCGACAAAGGGGGAGAGTGTGGATTGGTTAAGTTTAGCATGACCATGTTGTAGGGGGAGGATCTGGATTCCCCTATGATTCTAAAGATGGAATATTGATTGAGAATCCCTAAACTTAAAATCGGGTTGTCAAACAACAAAAAGGGGGAGATTGTTGATGCAGTCTGGCCCAGATTGTTGTTTTGGTGTTGACGACGATTTTAAGTTAGGAGGATGATTATGATTTGGAAAATCCTAACCTGGGAGGTTAGGTGTGATGAATTATGATGATTGTGATTAAGTCCTGATCGAGGATTAGGCATGATGTGGAAAATCCTAGCCTGGAGGGCTAGGTGTTGGAAAATCCTGACCTGGAGGGTTAGGTGTGGAAAATCCTAACCTGGGAGGTTAGGTGTTGGAAAAGTTCTAATTCGGAAGGGTTGGGTGAAAAGTCCTAGCTTGGAGGGCTAGGTGAAAAGTCCTAACCTGGAGGGAAAGGTGCAAATTCCCATCCTGGAGAATTAGGTGAAAAAGTCCTGGCTTGGAGGGTCAGGTGCCTAGCTTGGAGGGCTAGGTTGGATGATGTTCTAACTCGGAAGAGTTGGGTGAAAAGTCCTAGCTTGGAGGGCTAGGTGAAAAGTCCTAGCTTGGAGGGCTAGGTGAAAAGTCCTAACTTGGAGGGTTAGGTGCAAATTCCCAACTTGGAGAGTTAGATGGAAAAATCCTTAGCTTGGAGGGCTAAGGTGGATGAATTCCTAGCTTGGAGGGCTAGGGTTGAGTCACTGGATCGGTCTAGTGACCGATCAGGGACATTGGCACGCTGCTCCTTAGTGGATCGGTATGGTGACCGATCCAGCTATGTCTGATCGGACTGGTGACCGATCAGGGAGCGCACAGTGAGATTGGGAATCTACTGTGTGGCTCCTGATCGGACCGGTGACCGATCAGGGAGCAGGCTGCTTCCTTGCTGTCTTGCTTCTGATCGGTCTGGTGACCGATCAGGGAGCAAACGGTGAGTGAGTTCCCTTGCTGATCAAAGTCTTGGATCGGTCTGGTGACCGATCAGGGATCTTGGATTTGATTAAAAAGTTACTGTTCATCTGCCCTGATCGGTCTGGGTGACCGATCAGGATCCAATCTGATCGGTCTGGTGACCGATCAGGCTTCACCCTGATCGGTCTGGTGACCGATCAGGAGTGTATAGCTGCGAGAGCTGGGAATCCCAGCAAAGCAGTGGATCGATCTGGTGATCGATCCACACACTCTGGATCGGTCCGGTGACCGATCACTTTAATTCAAATTTCACTTACAGACGTGGTCAGAGCGTCTGACCGAATCCGATTTGCTGATGTATGTTGATATGTTGCTTGATCTTCTGCTCTAATGCTCTGATTGAGTTTCAGGTGACAGAGGAGGACTCAAACACTCAAGGAGAAGTCCAGGCGTGCTTTCCTTGGAGCAGGTTTGTCCCTTTTCCCATCTCAGGTTGCAACGGCGAGCTGCGGACTGGAGCTAAGACTGGAGCTTGGCTGAGGAGTTCAGTGAGTCCAGAGATAGCTCAGTAGAGGCTGGCGTTGGCAGATGAGTAGCTGGGAGCTACAGAGATGTTGTCACCTGTCGCTTGGCGGAGAAACAAAAAGGAAAGTGAGAGTGGAGTTCAGCACGACTTACGGTTCATACTTGCTGAAGTTCTTCGTGCTCTTGAGTTCCTGAGCGAGAAGCTTGCTGTTCTTGAGTTCTTCAATCATTCTAAGCAAGCTATTGAGGAGCAATCATCATACTTGAGCGCTTGAAGGAGAAAACAAGAAGCTTGGAGTCCGACAGTGGGAAGACACGAAGCAGACGGGGTCTGCGTGAGATCGCCACTGGGTGGAGCTCAGGGAAGCTTGCTGTGTTTTGTCCTCTCTAAGTGCTTGAGTAAGACTTTCTTGTTGTTGTTTCATTGTGCTCATTATATATCATTGTGTGAAACACGCTGTGGAGAGGTTTCTCCACCGAGAAGGAGGTTGCTTCATATCCGGTGTTAACCGGGGCTTGATCTGCCAACGATCAAGGGATCGCCCACCTCAAGGGCACGCCAAGGAGTAGGGGCAAGTTATCCCCGAACCTTGTAAACCCTCCTTGTTAGCGATCTTGCTAGTTGTGTTTGTTTTGCTTTCGTTTCGTTTTTTTTTTGCATACTCTGTTTTCTATTCTTTCCGCTGTGCTACTGATATTTGAGTTGCAGAAATCGTGATAAGTTTTAAAGGGGCAAGCGATTGTCTATATTCACCCCCCCCCTCTATAGCCATCTCGTTCCCAACACGTGTGACTAAATAGGCTTTCGATTTATGTTGGCCGTCTATAATTCATCAATTATAGAACGATCATGAGTGGCACCTAGTAGTACATCATGATCCCCAATTAATCGAAAGATCAACGGTTGACCTCAGAAATTATTCTGGAACCCTTCAGCTACTCTAATGAATCGTGCCTCATTCCCTTCACCATCTTATACCCACTTGGTTTAGGACATGGTCTATGTGTGTCAGTCTCCACTAGGCTGACTACGTCACACCTAGCCCAAGTAACGTTCTCTTGTCCTTTGGATTCTAATTACTCTCATGTATTTAAGAGACTCATACTCTGAACATGTCATGCTCTGGCCAGAGGCTTTGAGTAACAATCCGACGATAGGCCTTGGGTATATATCTCCTCGCAAGGAGTGGTGAATCCTTTGTAGGCTGCTCAAACATCTTCGGGCACTTCGGCTTATACCCAACCATCCTGGGTCCACACCTCCTTGGAGATGCTTGCTTAAGATGTTAAAGTATAAGTCTCCATGACCAAGATGACTTGAACACCGCAAGTCAAAGGAACATCGCACTTAAGCTGCAGTAAGAACTTCACTGACATGTCTATATGTAGACTACCATGTGAAGTTTTACAGCCAGTCACTCCAATGAACTAGTTCCCTTAACTAGAATTCATGTTTATCTCCGGACATCCCAATGTCACCAGCCAGTGAGAATCAGCTGATTAGAGAATAACCCATGCTAGTCTCAACGGAATTGATAGTGTCCGTATTTATCAATTCATCGACTAGGGACATTTTCAATACTTCACAATTGCACATGTAGAGATAATCACTAGTTGTGAATTCATCACAAATTCTCTCATGCTGTGAATTGTATTGCGGACATTCAGTAAATGAGTTTAAGATCCTAATCATATACACAAACATGTATACTCAAATAGTAAATTTTCATTTATTAAAATAAATATTTACAATCATAAGGCGATTGCCTTAGGACACTTCTCTCATATTACTAACAATAGGATAGAAGACTGCGAGGTAAATGATGAGGTATATTTCTCCCGGGCTCAGTTTTCGTTATGCTATGTTCTATTGTGCTATTATGCATTGCCTTGTCATTTCATGTGTGTTTAATTATTATTTAGACTTGAAATCTTAGATAATAATAATTAACTAGACCTCGATGATAAACACAAAAACCAGTGATCCAAATCGTCGTCTTTTTCGCGGTTAGCTAATCAGGAAATTTACAAAGCCTTTGTGGCTATGTTGTGACTTGCACTAACTAACACGACGACGAATCGGTCATTATATGGACGGTTCTCTATTCGGATTAAATTTTTAATCTGTGGCTATTGAGAGGTTTCTCGGATATGACCACGTGGTTGTCTTGGAAACCGCCAAGGATAACCAACACTTAGTGCCCAGCTTCACTCACCAGGTCTTAGTGCCCAACTTTACTCACCAGGTCTTATTGCCCAACCTTACGTCAGGACTTAGTTGCCCAGCTGCGGCCAGGACTTAGTGCCCAATTCAACGAACCAGGACTTAGTACCTAGTGTACCTAGGACTTTCCTGCACACTTAATAAGCTTGTTAGATCACAACCAAATCTTAACCTTCGAACCCTTTGTCATCATCAAAACATAGGTTTGACTTTGGTTCTTCCGGCACCAACAGTGAACTCCAGCCTTTGTTCCTACAACCAGGGTTAGTTCCAAAACACAAGTAATAGATAAGTTAAGTCCAGTTAACAACCGGAGCTGTCTTGGTTCTAACTTTAAGTTTCCCAAATGGAACCCTAGGTCGAACTGACGCCTAAAGTTCCCTCCTTGAGGAACGCGTCCTCACCTACTCCTTTCAGAAGAATTTACCTTTTTGCCCACCAGCTCCTCCGGTTAGACTTTTGCCCAATCTTATGGATCAGGACTTCGTGTCCAGTCCGCGACCAGGACTTATTGCCCAACCCTTGGTCAAGTCTTCGGTGCCCAGCCCTCGGCCACGACTTATTGCCCAATTCCTCGAATCAGGACTTCGTGCCCAGTCTGCCACCAGGACTTATTGCCCAACCCTTGGTCAAGACATAGGTGCCCAGCCCTCGGCTAGGACTTATTGCCCAATTCCTTGAATCGGGACTTCGTGCCTAGCTTACCTAGGACTTTTTTCCTGCGCACTTAAATAACTTCATTAGATCACAATATAACCTTAACTTGTGAACCCTTTGCCATTATCAAAACTCAGGTTTGATCTTAGTGCTTCCGACACCAACAATCTCCCCCTTTTTGATTGATGGCAACCTGGTTCAAAAAGTTAAGTTTAAAACATATAAAGCATATAAAAACATGTTTTATCTTAAGAAAACCACTTTTTAAAAAAAAAATTACTAAGCTCCCCCTGAAATAGTGATTCTCCCCCTGACGTTTTTAATGATGTGCAATTTTTCAAAAAAAACTAAGTGTACCCATTTAGAACAAGTTAATGTATTTTTGTGACATCAGGATCACCAAATTTTGACCAAGTGTATTTTGCAAAACCTTTTAAAAACAACATTTGCACACTTAGAAAGATTTTGCACTTGGAAAAGATTTTGCACTTAGAAAATTTTGCACTTTAGAATAATTTTGCTTTTCAAAAAATTTTACACTTTAGAAAAAATTTTGCACTTAGAAAAATTTGCACTTAGAAAAATTCGCACCTAGGAAAAATTTTGCACTTAGAAAGATTCGCACTTAGAAGAATTTGCACTTAGAAAAATTTTGCACTTAGAAAAATTCGCACTTAGAAAAATTTTGCACTTTAGAAATATTTTGCACTTAGAAAAATTTTGCACATGGAAAAAAAAATTTGTACTTCGAAAATTTTTCCACTTAGGAAAATTTTGTGCTAAGAAAAATATTGTGCTTTGAATTTTTTCAAGAAGAAAAAAAATTCTTAAACTTGAATGTTTTAATGCACGTAACTTGCTTTTTAAAAAATAAGAATAATTCTTTTCTTTTTCTCTCTTCCTTTGCCATTTATAAAAAAAAATTGATTGAAAATCAATTGCGAATCAGAGCCAAAATTTTTTTTAAACACATATTGAACCAATTCTAGTGAGTCCAAGCAACAAAAAGGATCAAACCAAGAAAATTGAACTTGTTCAGGTCCTGTCTAACCTTGTTAGCTACTTACTAACTATTATATAACAGCAGCTTTCATTAGGGTTAGTCAAGTTAAGTGATCTAATCATGTTAGATTTTCTTAGCTTAACACTTAGCTTGATTGTTGTTCAATTGTATTTATCGCCCCTACTACTCTAGATACACTGACTTAAATCTTCTTGAGTCAAGGCATAGACATAAGCATCTCATCCCAGTCTAGGTTATCAATCAAGGTGTCGTAAGGTGCTTGTGAGATGCTAGCTTCTAGATCTATAGGTGCATGCAATTCGAGGGCTAAAGCCTAGGCTAAATCCATTTGTGTAGAAAACCCCTAGTTTTAAAGGGGGTAATTTTTCAAGAAATCTATGTCGGAAAAGAATTTTAAAATTCAAGACTTAATAAGAAAAATAATTTTTTGAAAGATCTGAAATAATAGTTTTTTTAAAATATTAAAAAAATTAAGAAAAATTAGAACAGTCCTATTCTACTAAGCACAATCCTAAAATATAAATCAAGTATGAAGCATATAAATATTAAGTCACATATGAAGCAGATAAGTAACTCAGATGTAAAGCAGTAGCCAAGTCAAATGTATGCCAACAAGTTAGCCCTACACAGTAGGGAATGTCAGATCATCATAAATGCATCTTTGGTCTAAGAAGATGGGCCAGGGGGCCAGAATGGGTCGGGGTGTCACGATCGAAACATCGACATCATCTCATCGTGTCGGGCCTATAGGGTGTCCATGTGCTCGACATGATGAGCCTCCATCTCCTCTCGGAGATTGTGTGCCTCTGTCTCTATCCGATCAAGGCGCTAATCCGTAGTCAATGGTGGAGGCTCTCGCAGGTGCTCCTTGATCTCGGTGGCGAGATCGGCTATGTCGACATCCACCTCGTCGTCCGAAATTGATCTGACGTCGAGCACCTCGTCATCTCCAAGATAAAACCCGGTGGCCTAGATATCTATGGCTGCTAAAGAAAAGTTCCTAGCCCCTATCTCATCAAACTCGGTCATAGGAGTGATCTCTCCGACAGAGATGTCGCGACCGTGATGATGAAGAAGTGTGGTGAGAATGTGGCAGTAGAGTGTCCGTACTCTGTGTTGGGTTCTCCCGGCACAAAATAATAAAAACGCAGCAGAAACAAGAACCCACGAACGATCCATGCGAAAGAAAAATCGTACAAAGCTATCTATCTAATAGATTTATCTACTGTTTATACCTTTGAAGCGTGCCCTTCAGTTATCCCGCTCGTCCAAGATGCGCCGGATCTCTTTCACGTTCAAGCGTCCGTGCTTCTATTCGTATCCACACAGACACAATCTCTCAACATCGGGAGAGCTACCTTTGTTGTGCTAGCAACTTGAGGTAGCTCGCAGAACACCAAGAACTTTAAAATAAGGTTTCGGCCAAGAGTGGAGGAGAGGAAGAAGAGAGGAAGGGAAGGGGAAAAGCTAAGGCAAGAAGAAGACCTCATTCAAAGTCTCAAGGCCCTCTTTTATAATCATCCCATGAATATGAAGAGGTTTGTGTCACTTTGGCTTCCTAATAAAGAGCACATCTTTTTATGTTGCTCTTTATCATTTCTCATGCAAGAAAAGAATCTTTTCATCCAATGAAGAGAGACTTTTCTCTTTCCTTCATGCAACTCTGACCGGGCCTCTCGGGCTTCCGACTCGGTCTCCCGACCAAGTCTCCTGAGTGGCGAGCTCCTGACCTAGTCTACCGAGCTCCGACCAAGTCTCTCGAGTGCTGACCCAGTCCGCCGAGTTCCGACTCGGTCCGCCGAGCTCCGACTCGGCCCGCCGAGCTCCGACTCGGCCCGCCGAGCTCCGACTCGGTCTCTCTCGAGTTCCCAACTCGAGTCCCCGAATTAACCTCCCGAGTTCCCAACTCGGGCTCAGGTCTCCCGAGTTCCCAACTTGGGCTCAGATCTCCCGAGTTCCTAACTCGGGCTCAGATCTGCCAATCAACTTTCCCGAAGCATTGTGTCCTTTGTGTGTGACCCAATAGGTTCTCGTGACGTTGGCAATGCACCTAAACACTTTAGACACATAAACAATGAGCGGCATCTAGCAATGCATCATTGCTACCCAAGCAACAAGAAAAGTCGCGATCCGACTAAACCTTCATGACTATCATAATGTATGACCTTGTCCTTCTATCCTTGATATCTAGATTGACCAATGAGGTATATACCGTGTCATCCTCAATCAATCTTGTGTCTCTTGATCCCCGAGTAGACTCACTCAAACAAATGATCTCAATATCTCATATTGACTCATTTGAGCATGGTCATGCGTTTCAGTAGTCCTACTCGATCAAGGGGCCCACAGATATCACTCCCGTCATATGGGAGGGATAGATCCCATCAACATCACTCACATCCCTCCGCATAATTCATTACATACCCAGTGATCACCTTTATAGTCCACCCTGTTACGAGTGACGTTTGACGATACCAAAGTATATAACTCCTTATGTAGTGAACCATAGTGACTTTTGGTCTAAGGACTATTCATATCAATAATCACATGAGAAAGTCTATGAAACTCATATGACAATCTATGAAACTTTCTCATGGCGGGTCATTCAGTACATATTCTCCAATGTATACCCATGTGTCAACTTGATATCACATATCCATGACTTGTGAGCTCAAGTCATTAGTTGACCTACATGCTAGTCTCCATGCATCAATATTATCCCTGAATAATTGATGCTTGACTAGGAATAATTTAGTGTAGTGTTCTCTACATTATCTCACTATCGATTCAACCAATCGATATAATGTAGATAAGAACCCACTACACAAGGACATTATTATACTTAGTCATTCGGCACAGAATACAATGTAAATATAATAACTAAACATGCCTTTATTAATAATAGAATATGATACAAAATGTCCCTAGTCAATTATCACATAATTGGCTCTAGGGCTCCGACTAACAATCTCCCACTAGCACTAGTGCCAATCACCGTAGTATCTAATACCCAGTGACCTGGTATGACCATCATGCTTCTTTTGTACCAAAGCCTTGGTCAAAGGATCTGCGATGTTAGAATCAGTGTGTACTCTGCATATCCTCACATCTCCTCTATCGATGATCTCTCGAATGAGATGGAAGCGCCGTAGTATGTGTTTGGTCCGCTGATGAGAGCGAAGTTCCTTAGCCTGCGCAATAGCCCCATTGTTGTCACAATAGAGGTCTATCGGGTCTGCTATGCTAGGAACCACACCAAGCTCTGCAATGAACTTCCGGATCCAAACAGCCTCTTTTGCCGCCTCAGACGCGGCAATATACTTGACCTCTGTTGTAGAATCTGCGACTGTGTCTTGCTTCGAACTCTTCCAGCTCACAGTGCCACTATTCAGGCAAAATACATACCCTGACTGCGATCTGAAGTCATCCCTGTCTGTTTGGAAGCTTGCGTCACTGTAACCCTTTACAGCTAGCTCCACATCGCCTCCAAATATCAAGAAATATTCTTTTGTCCTTCGCAAGTACTTAAGAATATTCTTGACAGCTGTCAGTGACTTTCACCTGGATCTGACTGGTACCTGCTCGTCATGCTCAAAGCATACGAGACATCTGGATGAGTACAAAGCATGGCGTACATGATAAATCCTATAGCGGATGCATAAGGGATCTGATCCATACAGTCTCTCTCCTCCTTAGAAGAGGGACATTGAGTCTTCGAAAGACTCACACCATGTGACATGGGCAGAAATCCCTTCTTGGAATTCTGCATGGCAAAACGATTAAGCACCTTGTCAACATATGTACTCTAACTTAAGCCAAACAATCTCTTAGATCTATCTCTATAGATCTTGATGCCTAGGATATAGGCTGCTTCACCTAAGTCTTTCATTGAGAAACAATTCCCGAGCCATGTCTTTACAGACTGTAGTGAAGAGATATCATTCCCAATGAGGAGTATGTCATCTACATACAAGATCAGGAAGATAACTGTGCTCCCACTAACCCTCTTGTAGACACAGGGTTCATCTTCATTCTTGATGAAACCAAACGCTTTGATTGCATCATCGAATCGAAGATTCCAGCTTCGAGATACTTGCTTTAGCCCATAAATAAACCTTTGCAACTTACATACCTTTCCAGCATGCTCTGGATCTATAAAACCCTCAGGTTGTGTCATGTACACATCCTCGAGTAGACTCCCATTCAGGAATGCGGTTTTGACATCCATCTGCCAAATCTCGTAATCATGGTAAGCTGCTATCACAAGCATGATCCGAATAGACTTAAGCATCGCAAATGGTGAAAAAATTTCATCATAGTCGATACCATGAATTTGCTTGAAACCTTTAGCTACCAATCGCCCTTTATAGGTATGCATGAGTCCATCCATGTTAGTCTTTCTTCTAAAGACCCACTTACACCCAATGGGTTTAGCACCCTCAGGTGGATCAACCAAAGTCCATACTTGGTTAGTGTACATGGATTCCATTTCGGACCTCATGGCTTCTAGCCATTTCTCAGAATCTGGGCTCATCACAGCTTCTTGATAGGATGTAGGCTCATTCAACTCAATGAGCGTAACGTCATCATGGTCAGACAAGATAAAAGAGTATCTCTCAGGTTGACAACGTATCCTATCAGATCTGCGAGGAGGTTGGTCTACTTGAACAGCTTGTTGTTCCACAACTTCTTGTGTAACAACCTCTTGATCCACAACATCTTGTGGTGCCTGTTCAATATCCATTAAGGCCTCAGTGTTATCTGTATCTTGAACTTCTTCAAGATGGACTTTACTCCCACTAACTCTTCTAGAAATAAACTTCTTTTCTAGAAAGACGTCATTTCTGGTGACAAATACTTTGCCAAGTGTGGGATTGTAAAAGTAATATCCCTTCATTTCCTTGGGATATACTACAAAATAACACTTATCAGATTTGGGTCCTAGTTTATCCGAGACTTGACGTCGAACGTAAGCCTCACAACCCCAAATCCTTATAAAAGACATCGTGGGACTCTTCCCAGTCCATATCGTATATGGTGTCTTTTCGACGGCCTTTGATGGAGCTCAGTTAAGTGTGAAAAGAGCTGTCTCTAGAGCGAATCCCCAGAAGGAAGTAGGAAGATTTGTCTGACTCATCATCGATCGTACCATATCTAATAGAGTTCGATTTCTCCGCTCGGACACACCATTCCACTGTGGTGTTCCAGGTGGAGTGAGTTGGGATACGATCCCACACTCTGCTAGATGGTCACGAAACTCTTGGCTAAGGTATTTGTTGGGACCGGGTGCATGTCGACAAGGATACGGGTTCGTAAAATTTTAAATTTTTACGTGCAGCGGAAGAATTAGCATAAAATAATTTCCTAAATTATTTTAACCACGTATCTAGCATGCAACCTTATGATGTGTTGACATAATCATAAATTAAAACTTTGCGGAAAAGTAAACTAATTTACTAAGTACCTCTCGTAACTCGAAGTAAGGGACGAGATCCAACCGTAGCGTCCCTTGGAAGCTCCGCCTCTATTCGCGTCCACGCCGAGTTCTCTTCGGGATGACTTCGCAAAGTCACGAGTTTTGTGCCGACGAGAACTACTAGAATCTCCGAAGACACAACTAGAAGAACAAGAGAAAAGGTAGGAAACTAACCACCAAGAATCGGAATCCAAATTCCGGGAAGGAAGGAGATAACACCCGCTTCTTCTTCTTCATCGTTGGCATCTCCTTGGTGTTGATAGCTCACGGCAACACTTGGAGAAGATGGAGCGCCGGCCCAAGCTCTCAAGGAAGGGTGCCGGCCCTAGGGTGCCCTAAGTGGCGCCGGCCCTAGGTGGGAAGGAGAAAGGAAGTGAAGAGAATAAGAGAGAGAGGGAGAGAGTTAATCTCTCTATGGCTTTATCAATTGGGATTAATGGCTTGCCTTTGGTTCCTTTATATAGTAGTCTCTCCCTTGCCAAGTCTCCCTCTTAACAGAATTAACGAAATTAGTTATCATAAGAAATTTATCTTATAAATTTTCTTATGACTTATTCCGTTATTATTAGTTTTTATTATAACTAACTTTATAATAAAACAAATTCTCTTTCCCTTTTAATTATGGAATAAATTTGTATAAAATTTTCTTATCATGTATAAATCAATTCATAATTGATTTTATAAATTAAAATTAAACGAATTCATGGTTCATTTTAATTTCCATAAAAAGAATAAATTTACTACAAATTTCTTTATAAATCTCTTTATATAAATTTCTTTATATATCAATTTATTTATCCATAATTTATAAAACAAATCGCGCTAGATTTATTTTATTAATTAAACCAATTAAATTGGTTTATTCCCTTTTATTGGCCGGCCAAACCAAGAGGGTGTACACCCTCTTTGGCCGGCCAAACCAAGCCGTTTCCATCGCGAATTAAACTCATTTAATTCGCCCAATAAGCCTTCAAATGACTTAGCCATTTTAAGTTTCCGTTGCGCCTCTGATTAACTCAGATTCGACTTATTTCTCTTGATCAGAAATTCCAATTTTCAACTCGTTTTAAATCCCTCAGATTACTCGTAGTGCGTGTGACTAAATAAGCTTTCGATTTATGTTGGCTGTCTATAATCAACTAATTATAGAACGATCATGAGTGACACGTAGTAGTACATCATGACCCCCAATTAATCGAAAGATCAACGGTTGACTTCAGAAGTAATTCTGAAACCCTTCAGCAGCTCTAATGAATCGTGCCCCATTCCTTTCACTACCTTATACCCACTTGGTTCAGGACATGGTCTGATTGTGTTAGTCCCTACTAGACTGACTACGTCACACCTAACCCAAGTAGTGTCTTTCTCGTTCTTTGGATTTCTAATTACTCTCATGTATTTAAGAGACTCGCACTCTAAACATGATATACTCTGGCCAGAGGTTTTGAGTAACAATCCGACGATAGGCCTGGGTATACATCCCCTCGCAAGGAGTGGTGAATCCTTTGAAGGCTTGTTCAAACATCTTCGACACTTCGGCTTATACCCAATCATCCTGGGTCCACACCTCCTTGGAGATGCTTGCTTAAGATGTTAAAGTATAAGTCTCCATGACCAAGATGACTTGAACACCGCAAGTCAAAGGAACATCGCACTTAAGCTGCAGTAAGAACTTCATTGACATATCTATATAGATAACCATATGAAGTCTTACAGCTAGTCACTCCAATGAACTAGTTCCCTTAACTAGCATCCATGTTTATCTCCGGACATCCCAATGTCACTAGCCAGTGAGAATCAGCTGATTAGAGAATAACCCATGCTAGTCTCAACAGAATTGATAGTGTCCGTTTTTATCAATTCATCGACTAGGGATATTTTCAATACTTCACATTTGCACATTTAGAGATAATCACTAGTTGTGATCCCATCACAAATTCTCTTATGCTGTGAGTTGTATTGCGGACATTCAGTAGATGAGTTTAAGATCCCAATCAAATACACAAACATGTATACTCAAATAGTGAATTATCATTTATTAAAATAAATATTTACAATCATAAGGCGATTGCCTTAGGACACTTCTCTCATATCACTAACAAACTCCCACTTGGCCTAATGCCAATCGCTACGGTATCCAATACCACAGGCTCTAACATGACCCTCAAACTTACTCTGAGGTAAGGCCTTAGTTAAAGGATCCGCTAAATTCCTTTCAGTGGGAATTTTCTCAATTTGTATATCATTCCTACTTATAATCTCTCTGATCAGATGATAGCGGCGAAGCACGTGTTTGGATCGCTGATGAGACCTTGGTTCCTTTGCTTGTGCAATAGCTCCATTATTGTCGCAGTAAACCGGTACTGCATCATCAATGGTTGGAACCACGCCAAGTTTGGAGACGAACTTCTTGATCCAGACTGCTTCCTTTGCTGCTTCCGAAGCTGCGATATATTTCGCTTCCGTGGTAGAATCCGCTACGGTGTCTTGTTTGGAACTTTTCCAACTTACTGCGCCTCCATTCAAAGTAAATACGTATCCAGACTGCGATTTGGAGTCATCCTTATTTGTCTGGAAACTGGCATCTGTATACCCACGTATTACCATATCTCCTTCTCCATATATTAGGAACGCATCCTTAGTTCTTCTTAAGTACTTAAGGATTGTCTTGACAGCCGCCCAATGATCCATTCCTGGATCCGACTGGTATCTGCTTGTGACGCTCAAAGCATACGATACATCGGGCCTAGTACACAACATAGCATACATGATAGATCCTATCGCGGATGCATAAGGAATCTTATCCATGCAAATCCTCTCGTCTTCTGTGCGCGGACACATAGACTTTGAAAGGTTGATCCCATGCCTGATGGGAAGGTAACCTTTCTTGGATTCCGACATGCTAAACCTTTTTAGCACTCGGTCTATATATGTAGACTGCGAAAGACCAAGCAACCGTTTTGATCTATCTCTATAGATTCTAATCCGAAGGATATAGGTTGCTTCTCCCAGGTCTTTAATGGAGAAAGTTTTGGACAACCAAATTTTAACTGTCTGTAAAACTGATATATTGTTTCCTATAAGTAATATGTCATCGACATATAATACTAGGAATACGACTACACTCCCACTAACCTTCTTGTACACACAAGGTTTGTCAGGATTTTGTGAGAAATCAAACTCTTTGATTGTCTCATCAAAACGGATATTCCAGCTCCTTGTTGCTTGCTTCAGTCCATATATGGATCGTCGAAGCTTGCATACTTTGGTTTTATCATCCGATGTGAAACCTTCAGGTTGTATCATGTATACATCCTCAAGCAGGTTTCCATTAAGGAAAGCTGTTTTCACATCCATTTGCCATATCTCATAATCATAATGAGCTGCTATGGCTAGGAGCATCCGAATGGATTTAAGCATAGCTACTGGCGAATAGGTTTCGTCATAATCAATTCCTTGCTTCTGACGATATCCTTTTGCCACTAATCTAGCCTTAAAGGTAACAACATTACCTTCCATGTCGGTTTTCTTTTTGAAAATCCACTTGCACCCTATGGGCTTAATCCCTTCAGGTGGGTTAACCAATTCCCATACTTGGTTTTCGTACATGGAATCCATTTCCGACTTCATGGCCTCAAGCCATTTGTCCCTTTCTGAACTTTTCAGAACATCTTCATAATTGATAGGTTCATCATCGCTTATGAGTAACACGTCGCTCGATTCACTTATGAGAAATCCGTATCTCTCTGGAATATTGCGTGTCCTATCAGATCTACGAAGAGGTGGTGTAGTTTTAGGTTCAACTGATAGCTCATCATTATGAGGTATTGGTTGTGGGTCTAGACTAGGTGTCTCTGTAATGTCTATTGGAGTTTCTTGAATTTTATCAAGTTCAATGCCACTCCCACTGTTTTCTTGTAAAAAAAATTCTTTTTCCAGAAATACAGTATGCCTTGAAACAAATACCTTTTGTTCCAAGGGATGATAGAATTGGTAACCCTTCGTTTCCTTAGGGTATCCAATAAATAGACATTTATCAAACTTAGCATCCAATTTGTCTGATACAATCCGCTTCACATAAGCCGGACAACCCCATAATTTAAGGTGAGTTAAGTGGGGTTTCTTACTATTCCATGTCTCATATGGAGTAGTGGAGACTACCTTGGTCGGGACTCTGTTTAGCAAGTAAACAACTGTCTTAAGTGCATAACCCCAAAAGGATTTTGGAAGAGTTGCATGATTCATCATAGACCTAACCATGTCCATCAAGGTTCGGTTTCGCCTCTCAGATACACCATTATGCTGTGGTGTATACGGCGGAGTCCATTGGGACAATATCCCATTGTCCCTAAGATAATCTTGAAACTCTTGACTCAAGTATTCACCACCTCGATCGGATCGAAGTATCTTAATACTTTTGCCAAGCTGTTTCTCTACTTCATTTCTGAACTCTTTGAATTTCTCAAAGGCTTCAGATTTGTGTTTCATCAAGAACACATACCCGAATCGTGAGTGATCATCGATAAAGGTGATGAAGCAGCTATAGCCTCCTTGTGCAAGAGTTGACATTGGTCCACATACATCAGTATGTATTAGACCAAGCAATTCTCCCACTGGATTACCTTTTCCGGAAAAGGGTAATTTGGTCATCTTGCCTTTTAAGCATGATTCGCATGTATCAAATGAACCGGGTTCAAATGATTCCAAAATTCCACATCGGTGTAATTTGGTCATGCGTTTCTTACTTATATGGCCAAGACGGCAATGCCAAGTGTAGGAGTCTATTCGATTATCTATTCGAGCACGTTTGTTGCTAACTTCGATATTGAAAACGTCACTGGATAAATCTAACGTGTAGATACCATTACACAAAGTTCCATTCCCATAAAGAACGCCATTTAAAGTTATGTAACAACAATTGTTACTAAAAGTTAAATGATAACCCTTTTCATTCAAATATGAAATAGATACAATGATCTTTATTAACGAAGGAACAAAATAACAATTATCCAATTCTAAGACACGTCCAGTCGGGAGCTTTAGCAAATATGTTCCGATGGCAACAGCAGCAATCTTTGCTCCATTTCCAACTCGCAAATCCGCTTCTCCCTTAACGAGTCTTCTTCTATTCCTTAGCCCCTGTATGTCATTACATATATGTGAGCTACACCCAGTATCAAGTACCCAGGTATTTGAGGAAATAGAGTGACATTCAATAACGAAGATACCTGAAGAGGATGGGGCATCGGATGCCTTATTCTTCAAGGACTCAAGATAAACCTTGCAATTTCTTCGCCAGTGACCCTCCTTACCACAATGATGGCAAGTTCCTTTTGGTTTCTTTTCAGTCTTTTTGGCCTTTTTCTTCTTTGCTTTATTCTGTTCTTTGGCCTTCCTCTTAGAACCTTTCATCGAGGAACCAACTAACAGTACCGCCTTTTGATCCGGCTTTACAGAAGGCTCTACAGTCTTCAGTAGGTTGAGCAAATCAGGAATGATAGTTTCCAGTTTGTTCATCCGATAGTTCATCACAAATTGTGAATAACTTTTGGGCAAACAATTCAGAATTAAGTCAATACTTAGTTCATGATCCATTGCAAAACCGAGTGTGCTCAGTCGCTCAATGTACCCCAACATCTTTAACACAAACTGCGAGGCAGAAGTGCCTTCCTGCATCTTAGTGGTGAAGAGGAGTCTGGAGACTTCGAACCTTTCGGATCTCGCCTGCTCTTCAAACAACTCATGAAGATGAAAGATGATGGTATAAGCATCCATATGCTCATGCTGCTTTTGCAGCTCAGGTACCATAGAGGCTAGCATAATGCAACTCGCAAGTTCAGAATCAGTCACATGTTTCTGATAGGCCACTAACTGTTCTGGAGTTGCACCTTCTGGAGGATGGTTAGGAAGTTGATCTTCAAGGACATAAGCAAGCTTCTCTGCCTTGAGGACTATCCTCAGGTTTCGAAGCCAGTCCATGAAGTTCGGCCCGGTCAGTTTATTGGTGTCCAAAATGGAACGCAAATTCAGAGAAGACATGATCGAGTGATTAACCTAGAAATACAAATTGAGCTTATGTGAGAAGAATGATTAAAGAATGTATCAATATACATAAATAAAATCCTATTTATTTTTCAAATTGAATAACCCTTTTTATCAATTCGGGAGATCGTAGGAACATCTCCAAATAGGTTGATATCCAACCATAGATAAGAGCAACCATGGCTGTGGCCATCAAGTTATTCTTAGCTATGAAGGTAGGTAATTATACCGATTACACATCACATATATGTAACTATCACTTTATGCTATCAACTAATTGAATGTTTGCATAAATCATTGGGTTGTTAACTCATTAACAAGTATGCATCATTATACATAGCACCCAACTGCACCTCTCTTCACATCGACCTTGGCTGTGGCACAACAAATCGATGCTCCAAGCTTAAGGCTGACCCATTAATCAAGAAATAGTTTTAATATGGTTGGCGCTTATTCAACCGCTTAGTCAGGCTTGGATGTGTCTAACAACCAAAACTAAGGATTGATCTCTGACTCCAACTATATTATTCATAAACTAATTCCATGGTTTGAACATGTTGAGGTTCAAGCCGGGCATGGATGTGTCCATCAACCCAAATGAGAAACAAAACTCCGATTCTAACCATATTAATGGAAGGTGTTCGCCTTAATATTTTGTAAGGGGTTTTGGGTCTCATCTTTTCTTTTCTAAGCACATTCATGACATTATGTCATGACTAACGATTTCCTTAATAAAGTATGTATGTGACTTAATTTATCAAGTCTCATTGATTAAATTAGGAATCGGATTTCCTAATTATAATTTCATACATTATTTAAGGAATTGTTTTGGGAAACAATTTCCTAAATTGTCATAATCAATTTCGGAAATAATATGTTTAAGACTTTGATTTCTCTAAATCAAATCTTATTAAATTAAGAGACAAATCCCTTAATTCAACTACATATTATTTTCATGAAAATCTCATTTAAGAAAACTTTATAGGAAACCATTTTCCTGATTAATTTTGGAGACAACAATATGTAAGAGCATCACCTCTTAAAACATATTTTATTCATGGATTTAATTAATTACAACAAATTGTTTTCTAAGGGTGGCTCCTCGAGGCTCAGATACCCAAAGAAAAGTAATTTGTTGTAAATCCAATTGGACGGCTCCCCGAGGCTCAATCCAAATCAAACATGACAATTTCAATTTAAAATTGGGAAATTAAATTACAACAACTAACTTTAAATTGGACGGCTCCCCGAGGCTCAATCCAAAATAAAGAATTTTGTTGTCAATTTAAAAATCAATTCAAATTTAATTGTCAATTAACAGTCCATGAATTTGTCTAGACTTTCTTGAAAGAAAGTGCCCAAAACTGCGAGATTTCATAAATTGGTTTTCAGAATAATTGTAAGTTTCTGGTACAAAGAAAACTTACATATTTCCAAAATTGGAAAATTTCTAAAATAGAAAAATTTCCAAAATTGGAAAGTTTCCAAAGATGGGAAGTTTTCACAATTATTATAAAATTTCAGAAATTAGAAAATTTCAAAAGTTTGCGAAATTTCATGAGGATTTCCAAACTTAAAAATTCCTAAATATAAAATTTATTATAATTTGAAAGTTTCCATAATTGGAAATTTTTTTCCAAAATTGAGATTATGACAAAGTTTTCCGCAAAACAATTATATGATTACGTCGAACACTAACCGGCTCTGATACCACTGTTGGGACCGGGTGCATGTCGACAAGGATACGGGTTCGTAAAATTTTAAATTTTTACGTGCAGCGGAAGAATTAGCATAAAATAATTTCCTAAATTATTTTAACCACGTATCTAGCATGCAACCTTATGATGTGTTGACATAATCATAAATTAAAACTTTGCGGAAAAAGTAAACTAATTTACTAAGTACCTCTCGTAACTCGAAGTAAGGGACGAGATCCAACCGTAGCGTCCCTTGGAAGCTCCGCCTCTATTCGCGTCCACGCCGAGTTCTCTTCGGGATGACTTCGCAAAGTCACGAGTTTTGTGTCGATGAGAACTACTAGATTCTCCGAAGACACAACTAGAAGAACAAGAGAAAAGGTAGGAAACTAACCACCAAGAATCGGAATCCAAATTCCGGGAAGGAAGGAGATAACACCTGCTTCTTCTTCTTCTTCGTTGGCTTCTCCTTGGTGTTGATAGCTCACGACAACACTTGGAGAAGATGGAGCGTCGGCCCTAGCTCTCAAGGAAGGGCGCCGGCCCTAGGGTGCCCTAAGGGGCGCCGACCCTAGGTGGGAAGGAGAAAGGAAGTGAAGAGAATAAGAGAGAGAGGGAGAGAGTTAATCTCTCTATGGCTCTATCAATTGGGATTAAGGGCTTGCCTTTGGTTCCTTTATATAGTAGTCTCTCCCTTGCCAAGTCTCCCTCTTAACAGAATTAACGGAATTAGTTATCATAAAAAATTTATCTTATAAATTTTCATATGACTTATTCCGTTATTCTTAGTGTTTATTATAACTAACTTTATAATAAAACAAATTCTCTTTCCCTTTTAATTATGGAATAAATTTGTATAAAATTTTCTTATCATAGATAAATCAATTCATAATTGATTTTATAAATTAAAATTAAACTAATTCATGATTCATTTTAATTTCCATAAAAAGAATAAATTTACTATAAATTTTTTTATAAATCTCTTTATATAAATTTCTTTATATATCAATTTATTTATCCATAATTTATAAAACAAATCGCGCTAGATTTATTTTATTAATTAAACCAATTAAATTGGTTTATTCCCTTTTATTGGCCGGCAAAACCAAGAGGGTGGACGCCCTCTTTCGCCGGCCAAACCAAGCCGTTTCCATCGTGAATTAAACTCATTTAATTCGCCCAATAAGCCTTCAAAAGACTTAGCCATTTTAAGTTTCCGTTGCGCCTCTGATTAACTCAGATTCGACTTATTTCTCTTGATCGGAAAATCCAATTTTCAACTCGTTTTAAATCCCTCGGATTACTCGTAGTGCGTGTGACTAAATAGGCTTTCGGTTTATGTTGGCCGTCTATAATCAACTAATTATAGAACGATCATGAGTGGCACGTAGTAGTACATCATGACCCCCAATTAATCGAAAGATCAACGGTTGACTTCAGAAGTAATTCTGAAACCCTTCAGCAGCTCTAATGAATCATGCCCCATTCCTTTCACCACCTTATACCCACTTGGTTCAGGACATGGTCTATTTGTGTCAGTCCCCACTAGACTGACTACGTCACACCTAGCCCAAGTAGTGTCTTTCTCGTCCTTTGGATTTCTAATTACTCTCATGTATTTAAGAGACTCGCACTCTAAACATGATATACTCTGGCCAGAGGTTTTGAGTAACAATCCGACGATAGGCCTGGGTATACATCTCCTCGCAAGGAGTGGTGAATCCTTTGTAGGCTGTTCAAACATCTTCGGGCACTTCGGCTTATACCCAATCATCCTGGGTCCACACCTCCTTGGAGATGCTTGCTTAAGATGTTAAAGTATAAGTCTCCATGACCAAGATGACTTGAACACCGCAAGTCAAAGGAACATCGCACTTAAGCTGCAGTAAGAACTTCATTGACATATCTATATAGATAACCATATGAAGTCTTATAGCTAGTCACTCCAATGAACTAGTTCCCTTAACTAGCATCCATGTTTATCTCTGGACATCCCAATGTCACCAGCCAGTGAGAATCAGCTGATTAGAGAATAACCCATGCTAGTCTCAACAGAATTGATAGTGACCGTTTTTATCAATTCATCGACTAGGGATATTTTCAATACTTCACATTTGCACATTTAGAGATAATCACTAGTTGTGATCCCATCACAAATTCTCTTATGCTGTGAGTTGTATTGTGGACATTCAGTAGATGAGTTTAAGATCCCAATCAAATACACAAACATTTATACTCAAATAGTGAATTATCATTTATTAAAATAAATATTTACAATCATAAGGCGATTGCCTTAGGACACTTCTCTCATATCACTAACAGTATTCACCGCCTCGATCTGATCAAAGCATCTTAATACTCTTGCCAAGTTGATTTTATACTTCACTCTTGAATTCTTTGAACTTTTCAAAGGATTCTGACTTGTGTCTCATAAGATACACATAGCCATACCTACTGATATCATCAGTGAAAGTGATGAAGTACTGATAGCCTTCTCTAGCTGCGACATTGAAAGGGCCACATACATCAGTATGTATGAGTCCTAACAACTCTGTCGCTCTTTCGCCGTGACCACTAAATGGAGTCTTGGTCATCTTGCCTAGAAGACAAGATTCACATGTCTCATATGATTCAAAATCAAATGAGTCCAGTAATCCATCCTTATGGAGCTGGGATAGGCGACTCTCATTTATATGTCCCAAGCGACAATGCCAGAGATATGTTTGGTTCAAATCATTTGGTTTGAACTGTTTGGTATTTATGTTATAGATTGGGCTCTATAGATCTAGAACATAGAGTCCATTCATTAATGGTGCATTACAATAGAACATATCATTCAGCATGATAGAACAATATTTGTCCTTTATGGTAAATGAAAAACCTTTCTTGTCCAAACAAGATACTGAAATAATGTTCTTAGTTAATGCCGGTACATAAAAGCACTCTTCTAGTTCTAGGATAAGCCCAGTGGGTAAGGACAAGGAATATGTTCCTACAGCAATAGCAGCAACTCTTGCTCCGTTGCCTACTTGTAGGTCCACCTCACCCTTGGTCAATGATCTAACTATTTGAAGGCCCTGCACATTAGTACAAATGTGAGAAGCACATCTGGTATCTAATACCCAAGAAGAAGAGATAGATAGATTGACTTCTATAACAAAAATACCTGAGGCAGAAGTCTCACTTCTTTTCTTCTTTGCTTCCTCTAGGTAGATTTTGTAATTCCTTTTCCAATGTCCGGTCTCACCACAATGGAAGCAGGTCCCTTCCTTAGGCACTTTGCCTTTGGCCTTGGATACAGTAGATTGGCCTTGCCTTTGGCATGGGTCTTACCCTTGCCTTTAGGCTTTCATTTACCTTTGCCTTTGTTAACCATCAGTACATTACTGGGCTTGGCTTTCTTGAGATTGGGCTCAACAGTTCTTAACATGCTGAGCATCTCAGGCAAAGGCTTATCAATTTCATTCATGTTGTAGTTCATGACAAATTGATTATAACCCTCCGGCAACGATTGCAGGATAAGGTCTATTGCCAATTCTTGGCCCAATGGGAATCCTAATCTTTCAAGGTTCTCCACATACCCAATCATCTTGAGTACGTGAGTCCCTACAGGAGTTCCCTCTTGCATCTTGCATGCAAATAGGGCTTTGGACACCTCGAACCACTCGTGCCTAGCTTGCCCTTGATACAGTTGTTTCAGATGCTCAACCATATCATGTGCATTCATGTTCTCGTGTTGCTTTTGAAGCTCAGAGTTCATGGTGGCAAGCATGAGGCATGATACATCTAATGCATCATCCTGATGCTTCTTGTAAGCATCCTTTTCAGCACGGGTGGCGGTAGCAATGGGTGCTTCTGGAAGGGGTTGCTCTAGAACATACAGTTCACGTTCTTGTTTGAGGACTATCCTCAAGTTCCTGTACCAATCCAGGAAATTAGCTTCGTTGAGCTTGTCCTTCTCGAGGACAGATCGCAGAGAGAGAGTATTCGACGTATTAGACGACATGGTGATCTACAACAATACAGCATGCATAGATAAGTATCATATCTATATCATTTAATTAGGCCTTTAATTAAATGATGCTCCCACTGAATCGTAGAGCTTTTGTAGGGGCTAGTCATGGATGTAGGCAAACTCATTTTGTCCACACTACTAGCTTCAAACCAAATGGCGACTACATTTATGTGGGACAAGATTCAAATTATACTTCATCTTGAATTAGCTTTGGCTAATCGCCCAAGACTAGGTACAATGCGGTAGGTAACATTTTACCAATTACATCGTATGCAACTCTTGAAAAAGGGTCAAGATCCACGTCATTATACATCATCTTGAGTTAGCTTTGGCTAATCGCCCAAGACTTAGTATAATTTGTTCTCTTACCCAATTTTCCCAACTTTTGGGATATGCCTCTAAGTTTCTCAATCCAATTGAGGTGACGTAGTTAAGTCTCACCCAAAGTTTGATAGCGGGACATCACAATTATCCTCTCGCACTCTACCAAGATAAAATGCGTTGCTTCGCTTTGGCAGAACCCAACAACAAATGATCGAGGTAGTTTATGTGTACCAAACATTGGTAGGCATATGGAGTTGACTTAATTAAGTTAAACATTTTATCTAATCATGCATCACATACACACATAGCATATATCAACATATAAGCAAAAAATGTGACATGGTTATGGCCCGTATACAATGATCTTCTCAAGCCAATGAGAAGATCAATGGTCAACCTAAGGATAACTTCTTCTCCAAGAGTATCCTCCGGCCATCATATGTGGTTGGCATCCTCCTTGTAATTTCATTCTTCAATGGACACTCCATTTCTCTTTTGTACATTACAATATAGGAGAACTCGAGTTACATTCGAGTCTAAATCTACTTTTACAATTAGGAAGAATAGATACAAGGCACGACACGCAGGTCGTATTGTGAATTACAACATGCACACCACACATACATCCAATCACATTGGGGTTAAGGCCATAACCATTCACCATGTCATCATACACAATAGATTTAGGACATTTATTTTATTATGAGTGCAAAAACAAAATTAGCCGCTTGAGCAGAAACTCACGGCGGTCCCGCTCCAAAATTTTTTCTGGTTCCCCGAGTGAGCTGTTGCCTCAGATTCATCAACATGAATCCGAGACCCTCTTAGCTACGGTATGATCACTCGAACTCCCTTTTCCCGAGACATTCTTGGGGTTTTCTCACTCGGGACGACCCAAGCGTCTGCCTTCCCGAGTGGCCTCGGGAAGCTGTCTGCTCAGTATGACCTCAGAGGTCAGTCTTCCCGAGTGGTAGGTCGGGAGCCAGACTACTATATCATACAGTGTATGCAACTCATAAAAAAAACTTGTCCTACTTCTATATCACATATAAAAGCACAAAAAATTTGTACGATCTTTCGCAAGTGGCTCTGATACCACTATTGGGTTCTCCCGGCACAAAACAATAAAAATGCAGCAGAAACAAGAACCCACGAGCGATCCATGCGAAAGAAAACTCGTACAAAGCTATCTATCTAATAGATTTATCTACTGTTTATACCTTTGAAATGTGCCCTTCGGTTATCCCGCTCATCCAAGATGCGCCGGATCTCTTGCACGTTCAAGCGTCCGTGCCTCTATTCGTATCCACACGGACACAATCTCTCAACTTCGGGAGAGCTACCTTAGTTGTGCTAGCAACTTGAGGTAGCTCGCAGAACACCAAGAACCTTACAATAAGGTTTCGTCCAAGAGTGGAAGAGAGGAAGAAGAGAGGAAGGGAAGGGGAAAAGCTAAGGCAAGAAGAAGACCTCAACCAAAGTCCCAAGGCCCTCTTTTATAATCATCCTATGAATATGAAGAGGTTTGTGTCTCTTTGGCTTCCCAATAAAGAGCACATCTTTTTATGTGGCTCTTTATCATTTCCCATGCAAGAAAAGAATCTTTTCATCCAATGAAGAGAGACTTTTCACTTTCGTTCATGCAACTCTGACCGGGCCTGTCGGGCTTCCGACTCAGTCTCCCAACCAAGTCTCCCGAGTGGCGAGCTCCCGACCCAGTCCGCCGAGCTCCGACCCAGTCCGCCGAGTTCCGACTCGGTCCGCCGAGCTTCGACTCGGCCCGCCGAGCTCCGACTCGGCCCGCCGAGCTCCGACTCGGCCCGCCGAGCTCCGACTCGGCTCGCCGATCTCCGACTCAGTCTCTCTCGAGTTCCCAACTCGAGTCCTCCGAACTGACCTCCCGAGTTCCCAACTCTGGCTCAGGTCTCCCGAGTTCCCAACTCGGGCTCAGATCTCCCGAGTTCCCAACTCGGGCTCAGATTTGCCGATCAACTTTCCAGAAACATTGTGTCCTTTGTGTGTGACCCAATAGGTTCTCGTGACGTTGGCAATGCACCTAAACAGTTTAGACACATAAACAATGACCGGCATCTAGCAATACATCATTTCTACCCAAGCAACAAGAAAAGTCAAGATCCGACTAAACCTCCGTGACTATCATAATGTATGACCTTGTCCTTCTATCCTTGATATCTAGATTGACCAATCAGGCATAGACCGTGTCATCCTCAATCAATCTTGTGTTTCTTGATCCCCGAGTAGACTCACTCAAACAAATGAGCTCAATATCTCATATTGACTCATTTGAGCATGGTCATGCGTTTCAGTAGTCCTACTCAATCATGGGGCCCACAAATATCACTCCCGCCATATAGGAGGGATAGATCCCATCTACATCACTCACATCCCTCCACATAATTCATTACATACCCAGTGATCGCCTTTATAGTCCACCCTGTTACGGGTGACGTTTGACGATACCAAAGTATATAACTCCTTATGTAGGGAACCGTAGTGACTTCAGGTCTAAGGACTATTCATACCAATAGTCACATGAGAAAGTCTATGACACTCATATGACAATCTATGAAACATTCTCATGGCGGGTCATTCAGTACACATTCTTCAATGTATACCCATGTGTCAACTTGATATCACATATCCATGACTTGTGAGCTCAAGTCATCAGTTGACCTACATGCTAGTCTCCATGCATCAATATTGTCCCTGAATAATTGATGCTTGACTAGAAATAATTTAGTGTAGTGTTCTCTACATTATCTCACTATCGATTCAACCAATCGATATAATGTAGATAAGAACCTACTACACAAGGACATTATTATACTTTGTCATTCGGCACAGAATACAAAGTAAGTATAATAACTAAACATGCGTTTATTAATAATATAATATGATACAAAATGCCCCTAGTCAATCATCACATAATTGGCTCTAGGGCTCCGACTAACACTCTGGAGTGAGTGGATACACTGGATGCTTAGATGATCGTATGAAACATGTGTAGACTTATGTTTATGTCCAAGTGGTGGATCATCGCATAGAGTAGGAACGTATGGAAAGGTCGCATAGCTGCCACATCTCGAGAGGTCAAAGGTAGAATACAACGGACCAGGACTCTATAAAGGGCGTAGTCCTGTATACGCAGATCGGCAGACTGAAATCTCCTTACAGTCGGGTTCCTCTCATCTCCAAAAAAGTAAGAATAGTGAGTATCAAGGGTGATGTATGAATATAGAGGATCGAAGGGAAGGCCTGTCGGAGGATAACAACAAAATGTGGATTGAAAAGGCCGTAGTCCAGGGAAACATTTAAAAAGAGCGGGAGTGATGGTGAGTGGAGCTGTGATGAAGGGTTTATAAAGGGCATTACGGGCGCCCGTGACAGGCATTGAGGCGCCCGAGTGTTTCTCGGGCGCCTGAGGTCAGAATACTCAGATTTTGGCAGTGTTGACTGCCTTGATTGCTAGAAAAGGTTTAGGGCACCCGTGAGGGTCTCGACCCGTGATGACCAAGTTTGACCAAGCAATATTTCAATCAAGTCCTAAGTTCCATTGTGATTATGATCAAAACTTAGTTTGATTAACAACAATGAATTAGTTTGAAATCTTTTAAGATTTTTCATGTTTGGCACAATTTACTTTTGAAGAGATTAACTTAATTTTTGAAAATCTTAAGTTTTTTTTAAAAAATGAAATTTTGAGAATTTGTGTTTGAGCTGATTTTGAAAGTCCAAAATTAATTAAGTGCATTTTGATTTTGAAGATGCTCAGTGAAATTTTGAATTTGAAAGATATTAACTGAAATTTTGAAAATTATTAAGGAAAATTTGAAAATGCGTATAATTAATTTTGAAAATAGAAGATGTAGGATTAATTTTGAAAGTGTAGAGTTAATTTTGAAAATTTAGAATTAATTTTGAAAAATGTTGAAGAGTTAATTTTGGAAAATGTGGATTCAATTTTGAAAAATGTTATAGAGTTAATTTTGAAAAATATTGAATTAATTTTGAAAAATGTTGGTTGGTTGGGTTGAACTACATTATTAGGTCCTAAACATCTCACCCAATTCTAAGTGACAAAACATATTTCCTTATCTATTTTGTGAGATGTATTAATTTTTATCTTTAAATTAATGTTAAATCTAAGATTTAATTAAAATTTGTGTTAGATTCAAATTTATCAAATAGTAATTTAAAAGTGAGTTTCGATAATAGAGTTCCAGGTCTTAGCGAGATACAGAGACCTTCTTTGGCCGTAGGCTTATTGGATCAACAACCTTTTCCTAGACAAAGCCTTTTACCGAAAGTTCATTTTCAAATTCCTTCTTGATAAATTCTGGTCTAACTAGCTTAGGATTTGGAGAGGTAGCTTCGGCTAGTTCTACTGGACTAAACAGACCAAATTGGGTACGCCTTACCTTACTTGACTTTTTAGAAAGGATTCTCTAACGTACTATCATCTCACCTCTACCTAATACTATGTTGTTCAAGATTCAAGTATGTATTTTGTCCTTAACTAATCATTCCTAGGTCTAAAATAAAATTGAGTAAATGAAATAAACAAGCAACAAGAAATAATTCAAGGGGAAAAATCATCTAAGTATAAAAATAGTTTTTATATTAGCTCCCCCTGGACTGAAGCCTCGATAAGGGTTAGGCAAGATGTGAATCTTGTCCTTGGGGATCCAATATTGGTTTGGTCCAGCTTGTTTATTCAAACTTAGCTTTGGGGCCCATGCTTGGACTCGGGATCTAGGTTGGTTCAATAAGGAATAGTAAGATCGTTGTCTCGGGGTGGTTCGATAGCCTAGTTCGGATCGATTTAGAACTGACTTCTGTTTTCCAAGAATCATGCCAAGATTCTTGGAACCCGAAGTGAATCGTTCCAATGCGACCTTAGTTCCTTGACTTGAGTTTTCAGGGAGGAACTCTCTTCCCCAAGCTTTTGAACTTGAGTCGAGTTTCCTTCTTGAACTGACTCGGTTAAGGAACTTGAGTTGACTTCCTCTTTCAGGAGTTTGACTTCCTGTCGGAGGGTTTCAACTCGGATGTTGACTTCTGCCAACTTGCGTGACAAGTATGAAATAAGATTGCAAAGCTCTGATTCAAGATAACCTCTTTCCGTAATCCGTCCATCCTCCGAGATCGAGAGCTTTCTAGTGCCGACGTCTTCCTCCGATTCTGATTCTGTTCCAGATTCGATGATTCGTCTGAGGCGGTCAGCGCGAGGAGGTTTGAGTGTGGAGCCTCTTCTTCTTCTTCCGAGGATGATTCGTCCTATGTGGCTTGCAGTGCCTTCTTCTTCCGAGATTTCTTGTTCCCCTTCAGGTTGGGGCACTCCGATCCGAAATGGCCCTTCTTGTTGCACTATAACATGTTACATTGCTTTTGTTCTTCTGGCTTGTTGAGGGTTCAGCTGAATCTTCCTTCTTCCGAGTTGTCTTCTTTTTGCTTATTTGACTCTTATGCTCCTTGTAGTAGTTGCGAGCTAATCGGACCAGTTTTGGATGATCTACTCCATCGTCGTCAGACTTCGAATCTGAGTCGGACTCGGGTATTGTTTGTTGCTTCTTCTTCCGAGATCTTCCTGGAGTTTTCCCTGCAACAAACGCTATACCTTTCTCGACTATTGTAGTATTAGTTTGCTCATGTAATTCTAACTCTGAAAATAACTCATCAAGTTTAATTTCAGAAAGGTTCCTAGAAACCTTGTAGGCATCCACCATAGATGCCCACTGTGTGTTTCTTAGGAACGAGTTCAGAGTATACCTTATTAGGTCACGGTTTTCTACCTTATGACCTATTGTATGCAGCCTGTTCATCAGCTCCTGGATTCTTGCATAGAGCTGTGCTGCTATTTCACCTTCATGCATCATGATAGTGTAGAGTTTGTTGATTAGCAGATCTCTTTTACTTATCCACTTATCTAACGTACCTTCATGTAGTTCGATTAGTTTGTTCCATAGCTCCTTTGTGCTGCTGAAGGGTCCGACGCGGTTTAGCTCTTCCTTCATCAAGCCACATTGTAGAGTCTGTGTGGCCTTCACATCTACTTCGATTTTCTTCTTGAGTGGTCCGCCCCACTCTGTGTAGCCTTACACCTCACCTTCTGCGTTCTTGGGTATCTCCAGTCCGGACTGGATGATAATCCACATGTCGACCTGAGTTTTCAGGTGAACCTCCATGTTGGATCTTGTACGGTTGCTAAAAGGGGGGGGGGTGAATAGCACTTTTCGGCTTTCTTGTACCTACGTTGTTAGTGTGCGCAAGCGGAAACAATAATAATAAACACAAACAACGCTAACAATACCGATTTACTTGGTATCCACCCCTAAGGGTGACTAATCCAAGAATCTGCCGGTGGATCACTCCCCGAATAACCTCTGGCTAGCCCTTGTCGCTCCTTGTGGGTGGAGAAACCTCGCCACAGCACCTCGACAATCCCTGAGCACCAAGACTAGTATTTGGCCTTTAACCAAGACCAAATTCGTAAGAGATCCGGGCCAAAACGAAGCCCTCTTAAATAGGACTTACCTTCTGTTTGGCCGCCACCAGTCGACTGCCCCCACTCAAATTCGACCGTTGACACCCAACGTTTGAATTCTGAGTGGCACCAGTTGATTGCCCCTGGAGCAGTCGACTAGTCCAGGGTCGACTCCCTTTCTGTGAGTTTTATCAGTCGACTGCCCCAAGGGCAGTCGACTGGTCCACTCACACACCTAGTGTTTCCCTTCCTGAGTACACTTCTCTCAGCACTCGAACCCTAGGATTTTTCGAGTACAATCACACAACAGTCGTACCCTTACGACTCAACTGACTCCTCATCAGCAGCCTCGACTATTGCCTTCGCGCCCTCATCATCTTCAGCTCCCGTCCCTTGGATGCATGCAAGACTCCAGCTTGCCTCCATGTCATCCTTCACGCATGCCTCAAAGTCCGCGCCCCTCAGCTTGTTGTCCCTGTTATCCATAGTCCCTCAGGTGCGCACACAAGCCTCCAGCTTATCTCCATGCCACCCTTCACCGTACCGAGGTCGTCCAGCTAAGTCAATATGTGTAACCTGCACATCCTGCACACTCACATACACAAATCAAATACACAAGGGTATACCTAACTTAAACCCTTTGCCCAAACATCAAAACTCATGATCACTCCGAACCACAGATTGCCCAACAACATCCCCCTTTTTGATATTTGGCAATACGTTTAAGTTAGGGAAAACAAATAGTAATAATAATGGTAAACAACCATTTGGACTTACACTGCCAAGACTCCATCTTGGACTTAGACCGCCAATACATATGCAAATGCAAACAATGTATGGATCCTATCCCAAGGCATTCCACACCTAACCCTCTAAGTTAGGACTTTTCCAAACTGGGCTTTTTAAAGCTTCTCCCAAGGTCCCCCTACATTGGACTTACAAAGGCTTTTTAAGAACCTCTTCAAGATTCCCCTTACGCCAAGAATGGAGCAACCATGCTCCCCCTTCTTCTAAGCTCCCCCTAAACCTAGGGTTTCCCGCAAAGGCGTGTTTGGTTTCCCAAATTAAACCCAACACTTCTCCCCCTTTGCCTAACATCAAAAAGACCCCAACAACAATATCCCAATTATTGGTTCTTTTAATCCCCAATGATCCTAAACACAGTGTACTAGCCCCCCATACACTTGTTTTACATCATTTGGACACAAGTCAGTTGCTGGATACCCACACTAGCCCTGACCAGTCGACTGCCCCCCAGGGCAGTCGACTGATACTCTGAAAATCAGCTTTTTTGGCTAAATTCAGAAATGCGCCAGAAATTCCATAAATCACCAAAAATTCTCAAATTTTGTGGAAAATTTTGTGGTACGTATACCTACTTGGAAAAAAAATACATTCAACCATGTATCTATCACCATTCCCATGTTTGACACAAAACCCAAAATTGTCCTATGAAAATTAAGGCAAACAAGAGGCAACCTCCCCCGTGACCTATGCCTTCTTCCAATTTTCAATCCACCAAGGTTAAGTTCTACCCAACTTAACACTATAACATCAAGTCATGTTCTACCCAACTCAACTTCCAAGTTCTTCCCCCTTGGACACCATTAAAGGATTACCCCAAGCAACCTTATCCCTAGTGCCAAAAAGAACTCAACAAAACCTTGAACAATCTATGAGTTTGCAAGCACATTTGCTAGGATATACCCTATCCTAGAAAAATATGATTTCATGAAGATTATCAAATGTGCTTGACTTTTGGTACATCCTTTATTTTCCTCAAGAATAGTCATTTTGTATCAACTTGGAAATTTATTCATGATTTCTTGTGTTTGTCAACTCTAACCATTATCAATTTACACAAGGAATTGTCTTTATTTTCCCTTTTCATCTCTCACTCCTAAATGGCTATGTGAGATATCCATATCCTCTCATGTATTAAGAACCTATCATTCAATAGTAATTTATGAACTCTTAACCAATATAAGCAAGTCATGAGATTTTAATCAATGAAACCATGACATAAACTCTTATGAACCTTTCCTATGCTTTCAATTTTGTAATTTCTTATCATCTAATAGGCATTTTTCTACCTAAACCTTTGGATCAGTCGACTGCCCCCAGGGCAGTCGACTGGAAAAATGAACAGAAGGTTTCTGGGCTGAGACCAGTCGACTGCCCCTAGGGCAGTCGACTGATACCTGAATTTCAGGTTTTCAGTCTAATTTCAGTAATGCCTAATTAATTACACAAATCTCCAAAAAATCTAAAATTTCATGGGGAGATTTGTGGAACCTATGTCTACTTGGGAAAAATATGTTTCCAAATAAATGTACTCCAAATCCCAAGATTGGCATGAAACTCAACTCTTCCTAAATTGTATCATTTAAACTTGTTCCAAAAGTCCTAATTTTGACTTCTCCTTAATGTATCTTCTTATACTTGTTCATAGTTCATTTCTATCATTTAATTATATGGTATTCACACATTAAAACCTAATTTTATCCAATATAATTATATTTTCTCCTTTTTCTCCATGATTCTCCTTTTAATGTACCAATTTTCTAGGATTAAGACTTACCCAAGTCTTCCAACCCTTTTGGCATATTTCATCTAATTTCCTATGAGAAAATTTCCCGAGATCCATTCACCATGGACCTCAAAGGCTCCTAGAGCTCCCCCTTGAGCTCTTAGCCTTAGCCACCTCCCTAGGTGACTCAATCCACACAAGACCACAGCGGTGTGCCCCCGGTGATTCTTGGCCAACAAATCTAACCTTCTTAACCTTGGACACCTTGTCCTTGGTTAAGTCATTCTTTTTACCTGTTGATGGCACCCCCTTGCCATCCTTGGACTTCTCCTTCTTGCCATAATTGTATGCTTCCCCAGCATACTTCTTTTTGTTGGCATTGGAGACTCTAGGTTGGTATCCCAAACCCGATCTATCATAGTTGAGTTTTAAACTACCCAACACCATATCTAAACCCTTAGATCCAACCTTGAATATTTCTAGGGTCTTTTTCAATTTATCAAGCCTTGCCCTCAAGGCTTGATTTTCCCTTTCCAAGTTTCTAACCTTAGTGTCCATATGTCCACTTTGGACATTCCTAGACCTATCCACTTTTCTAGGCATATGTCTCCCATTCTTGGGATTAATGCCTTGATTCTTAGGTCCTATGGTCTTGGGTTTTTCATGATGCATGCTTTTCTTAGGATTTTGACTTACCTTGTTAGCCCTATTCCTATCATTATACTTAAAAGCATGATTATGCACAAGTAATTTTTATAATTTCTAGCATGCATGGATGAATAATTTGCATAATTTTTAACATGCATAGAGGAACATGAATTTGCATTACATTTTAACTTAAGGTTAGGAATTACCTCCCTTACCCTTGTAGTTCCTCTTCGATGTAAGCCTCTTTTCTTTCTTTCCTCCTTCTCCTATCTTCTTAGATGCTCCATCTTATTGAGCTCTCCACTCTTTGGGCACTTTGTGTGGTAGTGTCCTAGCTCACCACATGTGAAGCATCTAATTTTCTTTTTCTTCACATGGGCTTCTCCATTCCTACAACTCATATTAGAATTTAAATGAATTGAGATGGGTTTAGGGTTTACCTCCTTTTTCTTACCATTTCGACACTTATCCTTGTAGAGTCCTTTTTCATTGCACCCAAAGCATGTAATATGGTCCTTTTTCTTTGCTTTGGTGGAGGTTGAAGCTTCTTCTTGCTCCGGTGTAGATGAGGGTCTCTCCTCCCCCTCAATTTTTGAATTTGACATCTCCTCTTCTTTTCTTGATGAGGTTGATGATCTCTCACTCTCTTCTTCCTCACTTGAAGGTGTAGATAATTTAATTTTCTCCTCTTCTTGAATCATGGATCTTACTTCATTGGAATCTTCTATTAGTTGGACTCATGTAGGATTTTCATGGAATTCGACCACCTTTTTCAATAGCTCATGTGCATTTGAATATTTTCCTAGACCACTAACACATTTGTAGGAAAAATGTTAACTAAAGTTGCAATTACCTTTTCGTTTGCCTTGGATTGATTTTGTTGTTCTTGATTCCAATATCTAGGTTTATGCTTCTTCCCGTGCTTATCCTTTGGAATCTCGAAGGGCTCTTCAAGCGCAATCCTAAGGTCCCACTCCATTCCGAATCATGTCTCTATTCTTGTCTTCCAATATGTGAAATCATCATGGTCGTAGGGCGGTGGAGTGTAGATGTCGCCCCCTAATATGTCTTCCATTGTTTTCCTCCTCTAGCTTGTGCTCCCTCGGCGGTTAGTCCAAAAAGAGCGGTCCATCGCTCTGATACCACTTGTTGGATCTTGTACACTTGCTAGAGGGGGGTGAATAGCATTTTTCGGCTTTCTTGTAACTACGTTGTTAGTGTGCGCAAGCGGAAATAATAATAATAAACACAAACAACGCTAACAATACCGATTTACTTAGTATCCACCCCTAAGGGTGACTAATCCAAGAATCCGTCAGTGGATCTCTCCCTGGATAACCTCCGGCTAGCCCTTGTCGCTCCTTGTGGGTGGAGAAACCTCGCCACAACACCTCGACAATCCCTGAGCACCAAGACTAGTATTTAGCCTTTAACCAAGACCAAATTCGTCAGAGATCTTGGCCAAAACGAAGCCCTCTTAAATAGGACTTACCTTCTGTTTGGCTGCCACCAGTCGACTGCCCCCACTCAAATTCGACCGTTTTGACTGCCCTTGGAGCAGTCGACTAGTCCAGGGTCGACTCCCTATCTGTGAGTTTTATCAGTCGACTGTCCCAAGGGCAGTCGACTAGTCCACTCACACACCTAAGGTTTCCCTTCCTGAGTACACTTCTCTCAGCACTCGAACCCTAGGATTTCCTGAGTATAATCACCTAGCACTCATACCCTCACGACTCCACTTACTCCTCATCAGCAACCTCGACTATTGCCTTCGCGCCCTCTTCATCTTTGGCTCCCGTCCCTCGGATGCACGCAAGCCTCCATGCCATCCTTCATGTTAGAATACAGTAGATTTTGGGGGCTAAAATGAAAAATTTTCAGAACCAGGGGCTACTATGTAAATAGTCAAACTTGGAGGGGCTAAACAAAAAAGTGCCATGATTATATTAATTGCCTTTTCACTATTTTCTCCACCCGACGCGAGCTCGCCCCTTTCTCTTCGTCTTCTCCACACGAAAATGGTCGATTCGACTCTCGACCGACGCCACCCCCGATCTCATCGCACGACTGAGTATCGAAGCCACCGTTTCTTCACCTCTTCCTCCTCTGCCTCTCCATTGGTCGGTCGTCTGATCTAGCCAAGCTTCGGTGATCTAGGGCACATCAGAGATCTAGGGCTTCGATGATCCTTCACCTCTTCAATTGGTCAAGCGTCGACGTGGGATAGGGCTAGGACAAGCGAGCGGTTGATGATCAATCCACTCTGATGGGTATGTGATTTGTGAATCAGATCTTGCCGAATTTTTCCTTATTTCTTGGTTGATCGACGCCTCTACAAATTCTACCCGATTCCTTTTGTGATCGACACTTCCATTTTGATCTGGCAGCATCACCTCGTTACACCCGATGATCTACTATGGTCTAGCAGTGATCGCCTCGAGGTTGGGGGTCTAGTACTTCAGAGACAGAGGAAGTCCTTTTGATCCTTCCATTGGAGATGTTGCAGTTCCTTGGGGGCTCGATCGACTACCATTTGCTAGGTGATGAGATATCAGGTTAGGATGATAGTTTCGATCTGAAGTATGGAATGGATAGTTGGTGATGTTTGTATCTTGGTCTCTGATTTTGGATGACTTGAGAAGTTAATTGGATATGTGTTTGCAAACGTTCGAGGATAGCTTAGTTCATTAGTTTTGATGTCGATTGTTTCTGTTATGTTGTTGGTTAGATCAGTTTCTGAGTAGGGGCTTTTGGATCTTGATTGCATCCGATCATGTGGGTTCTTGCGATTTTGATTGGGATCTTAGATCTGGTGTTTTGGAATCGATTATGGGGTATTGATCACAGCCGTGTTTGGGTTTGGTTTAGAATAGATGGAATTGTATCTTGGGGTTTGCCTTGCTTTTGATGTGGTGATGAGTAGGTAAACTTAGGTTGTCCTTTGATTAAGTGGTGGGAATTGTATCTTGGTATAGTTTTGATACATGGCATCAAGGTGTCACAAATAGCTGGGAATCCCATGCCGTGTAGCAGTTGATGGCTTTACTTGGGATTCTTATACCAGGAACTATATTTGAACTAGTAAGTAATAGAACGGTTAACCTAACTTAGGTTAGCCAATCTATCACCTAGGTTGGGCTAGGGTAATTTGTTTAGCCAAGGTATCATTTGGTATGATACCTAATTATGTTCTTAATTTCAGGATACTGATTCGGTTCATTGCCACAGATTATTGGACAGGGATTCTCTTCACTTCCGGATGTTTACACTGAGGCGGGTATCTCTGACTCTTCTTTTTGATTAGTCACAGATATATGCTTGATATGCTTTGTTTAGCAATAGAGTAATAGATTGTGATATAACTATTCTATTTGTCTTGTTGATACTGTTTATGCTACCTATACCTTTTAGGACTTAGGTTATGGTGCATTATCTACGATCCTTGCATTTCATGTTGATATTGGTGGTCTAGATAGTGGAGGTTGTTTGACTAGTGTCATGCATCATCGTGCATTGTGCATCACTGTCGATCGGGGGCCGACTTTGAGGGTGAGTCAGGTCGACAGTCATACTGACCTACCCATACGGTCACTCATGGGTTAGTGGTTGACGGAGTATTGGGTAGTGTGCTCTGTGCTGCTCCGCTCATGCACTCATGGGTTAGTGAATCGGAGCGTGGTAGCAGGCAGAGGTCCCTCCTTGAGTAGTTCATATACTAGGAGATGAGAGGGAGAGGTCTCTCCCCCATTTATATACATGGGGTAGGGGTAACACTTAGATAGAGTTGTCCTCCATAGATGGCCTGGGGCTGCTAGAGATATCGCCAGGATAGGCGATGGCCTGGGGCTGATAGAGATATCGCCAGGATAGGTCATGGCCTGGGGTTGATAGAGATATTGCTAGGATAGGTCATGGAGTAGGGGTGTGATGAACCCGAAATAGGTGTCACGAAAGTGGGTCTCAAATTTAGATATTTATATGAAAGCTGAAAACCCTTTTTGCAATAAAAAATATGAAAGTGTAGTAAAGGGGCCACAGGTCGTATTTTTTCAAGGGCTAGTTGATGTTGTTTGATCCAAGCTCGAGTTAATGTGTCGTTAATATTTTTGGATTTCAAATGAAATCGGGGTTTTGTTTTTGGGTTGCAATTAGAAATGAAAACGTAATGGAAAACAATCTGAAAAACAATATGATATTAAGTGCAAGCCAATGCAGAGTAAATGAGTCCAAACAATGTTAAGCAATCTAAAACAAATCACTACAAGTCGCTGCCAAAACCTAACTTAACTCTAATTGCAAGCAACAACTTGATACCACTATGTGAAAAGCCGATGTGCCAAAACTGAATTTAAATGCAGGGATTCGTAACTGATTAATTCAGCTTGGAAGACCAAGCTGCCAGTGAAGAGAAAACACTGATTGGAATAAAGAATTCCAAAACATCTAATGCAGAACCCAGCGGCAGAATTGCAGAAATTTGAAGACAGAATGTGCAGCCACAAATTGGATACAAAATCAGACAAAGAAAACTGAATTAGAATGCTACAATCCAAGGATCAGATGAGATTCACAAGAAATAGACATCACTTAATACAATTCAGAACTGAAACTTAGAAATTGACACAACCTGCAGAATTTCAGCAACCTTGATATGCAGGAAGGGAAAGCTATGTGCAGAAACATTCGAATGGAAAATTCAGACGCGAACCATTGCAGAAATGAAGTGCAGATGCAGAAACTGAAGTGGCACATGCAAATGCAGAAACTGAAGTGGAACACAAGGAAGGGCTGATACACAAAGTACAACCCAAAACTTAATGCAAGAACTAAAACCTAATGCAGAAATGGAATAGAATTCAGAAGTGATCGAATTGTGAAGCAAGCTGAAACTCTATGCATGAGTTCTCTGAGTGTTAACTCTAATTTCGGGAATCAAAGCTGGATATAGACTAAACTCGGATGAAACTGCAGATTTCAGAAACTACCCCTGCACAAAATGAAGGAAGCAGAAAAATGGCACGGACAACAAAAATTCAAACTGAAATGAGAGCAATCATTCACTAAACAAGTAATCGAACTAATGAAGGTGCAGAATTGAAACACTAGTAAACGCAAGAACAATTCAATAAACTAAATTCACTGATATGAATTCAGAAAGGAATAACTGAAAATTACAGACATTAAACTGATATGCCAGGAAATCCAACTGATACTCACAAATTAATACTGCAGAACACACGAAATTAAATGAAAGGATAATTAAACAAGCTCTATAGCTAATGAAAGTAAAGATTTGAACCACTAATGGAAGCAGAAACAATTCGGAAAGGTTAACTACAACTGCTGAAACAAAACTTCAGAAATGAAATTGCGGCAGAATTAAAAGCTACTGCTAAGAATTGAAAATTCAATAAGAACTAAACATCGATCTCTTCCCTAGCTCCAGATCTCCTTGTTCGTCACGCAAGGGCAAGCCTCGAACCCCTAAACTCCACAAACCATTGAGAATTAAGCTCTGTGAATCGATTCAATCCAACTCGGCTCAAAGCTGAAAACAGCAATCGATCAACTTAATCTCGCTATGTAGTATGGCGATGATGATTAGGAGATGTTCTGAGCTCAGCCGAGGACCCTCAGGCTAGCTCGGATGGATGTGAAGTGGCACAAAACGAGACCAAGGCGATCAACTCATAAATCTGACGAAACCCTCAATCATCTCTGTTTTTGGCCGAAATTGAGCTAGAATCCTCACGGAGAACCCTTCCCAATGATCTAGAACTGAATCAAGGATCGAAATCGATGTGGTCACGCCCTCTGTTGAAGAAAATTTGCAAAAGAAGTGAAGAACAGCTGAAACGTAAGAAAACGAAGGCTACGGCGAGAAGACGCGACGAGGAGAAGTGCTAGGAAAATTTGCTTAAGTACTTAATAATGGACGACTCAGATTGATTTGAGGAAATCCAACGGCTGATCTTGCACTGATTTAATCCAAAATTTGATTATGATGATCAAGGGTCAGGATCTGCCTTGTGGTAGCTCGGATCCTCCAGATTTACAACGGATGGTCCAGATCAACCTAATCTTTGAATGGACGATCTAGAGCCCTCCGAGCTTGATCCAACGGTTGAATGATCTCTGATTTTGATAAAACCTTCAGATCTTGATCCAGATGCTTGATCAACCCTAACCCTAGCTCGGATTGCTTCAGATAGTCCCGGATGGCTCAGATCTAGCCGCTTTTGAATCGGACGACCCAGATTAATCCGAAACTTGATAACTCGATCTGGGTCCTCTTCCGACTCAAGTTTGACCCAGTATGTCCTAGGTCCATGAACCTTTCATGCCTACAAAAATAGATCAAAAATTTAGTGGCCAAATAATCCAATTTTGTAAAGATTTACAATTAAGTCCAAAATAAAAGTAAGTTCTAAAACCTAGGGTAAATTCACAATTAAGCAAGAAAAACATGGGTCAAACATGGATTTTAGCAACTAAAATAATCAATAAAATGACACTTATCAGGGTGTTACACCAGCAGTATTCCGTCTACTCGATCGCTCAGGAGCAGTGATGGTAGGGTACGGACGGCAGTCACAGCCCACGTTGGAGGGTGGCCTCCGCTCAGCATCCTCCCGTACATAGGTGATGATGTCTGACCAACGGTAGGGGTAACCATGTCATTGCACCATATGCATACTCATATTTTGCACTTTTTTGTGCTTGCTATACTTGGATGTTGCATATGATTGACATGCACATACATGAGACCTTTATGTCTGGATTTGGTGACTTCGCCATGTTGGTATGGTACTTTCTATTCCCACTTTCAGTTGTACTCATCTCTGCCTATACATGTGTTATTTCGATAGCCTGTTACACTGTTGCTAGCTTAGACTATCTTGTATATATGATGAGATATCCACTGAGTACTGTGTACTCACCCCGTGGGCTCCTTGTTTTTATTTCAGGATGATCGACTGGAGTGCCCGGTAGCCTATCCCAGCTCGTGTATTTTCGAGACGATTCTCGGGGTTTGTCTTGGTATTTTGATGGGTGCATGTTGGTATCCCCTTTCTGTTCATTTAGCCTTTTCATTTCCACTGTTGTATTGGTATTCTGTTGGGTGGTTTACATGGCAGTATAGTTGTACTTTTGTGTGCCATGGAGGCCCTTGTGCCATTTTGTTTTGTCGTAAGTCGTACCGGTATGCAACTTTTGATGTTGTTTTCATTTTCTTTGTATGCAGACGTTTGTTCCAGCCCTATAGGCTGCGGTACAAGTGACTGAAGTTGTTGTAGAGGTTAGGTTTTTGAATTGTCCACCGGGTCGAGGGAGTGGCAGTCCGGTCAGTATCGGACGGACGAATCCTCGGGGTGTGACAATTTATTTGGTATCAGAGCAAGGTTCTCGAGATACCTTGTGGTCTTGTGGGTGTTTTCAGATTTTTATGTCGGAGTCTTTTTCTCGATGGACACGATTGGGACATGGCGACGACGGGACACCTCCGGATGACACGAGGTATCTGACATGTCTCATTTACATCTTTTGTATCTACCGTCTAGTGTAGTGTTAGACATTCCTTTATCTTGATGAGACTGTATGTCGGCTTAAATACTTAGCCGGTAGGTACTTATAGATATAGTTTTCTCGGATGACTGGTAGTCAATCCGTTTTAGTTAAGACTATGGTGCGTGATTAATCTTGGACCCTTATGTGTCATGTTGATGATTGTATCCTAGATGACTTGTCTGGAGGACATGGTCTGCTGTGATGCAGCAGAGATGGTATTAGTTGTTTATCATCTCGGTTGATAGAGGATAGAGATATCCTATTTCCGTGGGGCTGTTGATCTCAGATTCATTATACTTGGTTAGATAACCAAAAATTACAGTCAGATGTGACTTGTACCGATCTGGAAGGGTGTGGAGCTAGTTGCTTGCCACTTACAGGTTACCATTGGAACCAAGAGGTACCTACGTACTTATGATTTGCGCTGAGGTGAATCACTTACGAGGTTAGACCACCTTTGGGTGGAAGATGTTGAAGAAACTGTCAGGGAACTAAGAATCACTTTGTGATTATGTTGAGATACTCTTGAGATATAGCGTGTCTCTATGTTATGGAGTTGGAACTCAGAGGTTTCTTAACCTTTAGTGGAGAACCGAAGAAATTTTGATTACGAGTAGACGATTAGTCGACTCGTCTTATGCTATTCTAGTTTATGAGGTTCCATGACTCATAGATAGGTCATACATGTTAGATATTCTCGATAGTACATCGAGAAGCATGATCCACTAGGATGCGGTGGAATGAGTGTTAGCAGCTGACACCGGTGAAATTTGACTGTAACTGGTGTATGTTATAGAGGATGGTCTTGTTGGTGCTTGGATGGCTAAAGAGGGGGGGGGGAGTGAATAGCCCGAACCAAAACTCTTGCTCTTTTTAAGTTCTCTGCAGTCAGGTTAGTAGCAGAAGCAAACAAGAGAAGAAACAGACAGAAAACTAAGACAGAAACAGAAATAACAAACCAAATCGCTAACACGGCGATGTACAAGGTTCGGGGATAACTTGCCCCTACTCCTTGGCGTGCCCATAAGGTGGGCGATCCCTTGATCGTCGGCAGATCAAGCCCTAGTGACCCCGGATATGATAGCGACTCCTTCTCGGTGGAGAAACCTCTCCACAACAAGTCTCCAGATGATACAAGATGAGCTCACGAGACAGTATAAGGAAAACGATCACAAGTATGTAGCAAGAACACTCAAGCACGAAGCAACAGAGAGCACAAACATAGCCCAGCAAAAACCCTTTGCAATTTTTCTGTATGTTCCCCTCCATCGGTCCTCTGCTTCCAGCTTCGTCTTAAGCTCCTGCTCCCATCACCAGGCTCTCCATCAGCATCCACTGAGCCACAGCCTGACCCCTGACTCCCTGAGCACTCAGTCCACTGAAGACCTCTCCAGCAGAGCCTCCGTCAGTCGCCAGCCGCGCGCCAGAAGCCGTTGAGACCTGAAACCAGTAAACAAACAAACATGCACCAAGGAAAGTCCCCAGTTAACTCTCCTCCATTGTTTGAATCTTCCCTGTATTACCTGCACACTCATCAGAAGCTTAGCAAAGCGTATCACAAAGAAATCGACAGTGTAACAGAGAAAGCGCAGAGAAAACAGACGCGATTAGAGCGTCTGACAGAGATTTCAAATTAAAGTTACAGCTACTAATCGGTCACCAGACCGATAAGAGACGACCCTGATCGGTCACCAGACCGATCAGGGTAAGCCCTGAACGATCAGGCTCCAGCCTGATCGGTCGACCGTTAGAAACTAGGGATTGCGGACTTCTTATGATCGGTTACACTGACCGATCAAGTATTGGGGATCAGTCACCAGACTGATCCAACAGCTGAAGGCCGAACCTTCAGCTTTTTCCAACCAAGCCTCCTGATCGGTCACCAGACCGATCAGGTTGTGCCTTGATCGGTCTGGTGACCGATCAGGTCACTCCCTGACCGATTAGGATCCATCCTGATTGGTCAGGATGAGGAACTCATGATATTTGATCGGTCCAGCAGACCGATCAAGAGTTTCTCTATAACGACCCAGAAAATTCTCTTAATATTTCTTTAAAATATTGAGCATGTCTAGATAATTTTTGAGGGACCTAGAAGTGTTGGTACGAACCTTATCCTAGAAATCCATGATTTTCTCATTTAAATTGAGAAACTAGGTACTAATGGGCCTTATATGGGTTTTCTAGTACCATAATTTTAGTGAATTTTAGGTAGAATTTAATATAAAATAAGTAGATTTTAATGAGGAATATTAACATAATTATGGGGGAATTTTTAGAGAATTTTTGGAATAATAGAGAAATAAAATAAAAATAAAATAGAAAATTAGTGCATGCACCAAGGATTGAACCTTGGACCTCTTGTACTACCATGCATGCTCTAACCAATTCACCTAGCAAGGGAGTGCTATGAGGGAATGAAGTGGATTTTTGTTAAGGCTTGGGAAGAAGGAGGAGCCATCAAGGGAAGAGACACCATGACTCTTCACTTACCCCCCTTAATGTGGATTAAAAGCATAAGAGGAGAAGTTGCCTTTCTTTTCTCTCATTCCATTAATTCATTTCCTTCTTCTCTTCTTCTTCCTCCCCTCCTAGCCGAAAACCCCAAACCCCATTTCCTTGGGAAAAAAAAACTCCACAAGGAGACTCCCTTTTGAAGATCTAGGTTCTCTTCCAAGACTACAAGGGCTAAGGAGAAGTTTGGAGGCAAGAAGGTCCTTCCTACTTCCTTGTCCAAGGATTTAATCCAAGATAAGGGAAGGTAAGACCCCTCTCACTTGTGGTATGATTGTTCTTGATGCTTAACAAGATTTAGATGTTTGTTTAAGATTTAAGTTGGGGTAAAAACCATGAAGTGGAGCCTAGGGTTTCGGCCAAGGCTATTGCTTGGGCTTAGGGATGATGTAAATTTTCTTTTGTGCTCTTAAATGTTTCATGATGTTATGTAAGGCATAGATTATGATCTAA
>JAGFNQ010003794.1:0-163344 GCA_024364735.1 Boesenbergia rotunda | reverse complement strand
TGTATGCTATGTACCCTAACCATGCTGTGTTTATGAATGTTATGTATGTATGTCATGCTTTAGGATGAATTATGTTGCTATGTACCCTAACCATGCTTGTTTTATGAATGTTATGTATGTATGTCATGCTTTAGGAATGACATTTATGTATGCTATGTTTTACGAACAATATGTATGTAAGTCATGTCTCATGAATGCTATGTATGTATGCCATGCTTTATGGATGATATGTATGTATGTTATGTTTAAGAATGAAGATGATGAACGAAAATGATAACCATGGCCTAAGACAAAATGATGTAAGCATGGCATATCTTATGAATGAAAATGAAGAATGATGATGAATGTTCATGCCTTTAAGGCATCATGATGTTAAGTATGAATGATGAAATGTTAAGTATGTCTATGTCATGCTAAGGGATGGGCACCTTAAGAACGCCCCGGTTCTGGACTACCAAAGCTGTCCACGGTTCTGGGACTACCAAAGCTGTCCAACAGGGATGGGCACCTTAAGAACGCCCCGGTTCTGGACTACCGACTAAGCTGTCCATGGTTCTGGAATTACCGTAGTTGTTCCTATGATATGTCAAGTATGAATGATGAAGTATGCATATGTATTTTACTTTATGAATGGGCTTGTACCGGACCGAAGTAAGGGTCCAAGGGATGGGCACCTTAAGAACGCCCTGGTTCTGGACTACCGAAGCTGTCCACGGTTCTGGGACTACCGAAGCTATCCAACAGGGATGGGCACCTTAAGAACGCCCCGGTTCTAGGACTACCGAAGCTGTCCTTACCCTAGTAGGTCGAGGCTAGCTACCTCGTATTTACTTAGGGATGCGCGCTTATGATGTATGTATATGGTACAAGCCGGGGACCCCAATGATGTTATGTTTATGTTCAAGTATTTAAAATGAAAGTATGATTTCAAAAATTAAGCATCCTTACGATATATGCACTTGACTCATGCATTCATTCATGTTATGCATTATGCTCATGTTTAAGTTTATGATTATGCTCATGTTTAAGTTTATGTTTGTGCTCATGTTTAAGTTTATGTTTACGCTCATGTTTAAGTTTATGTTTATACTCATGTTTAAGTTTATGTTTATCCTCATGTTTAAGTTTATGATTATGCTCATGTTTAAGTTTATGTTTATCCTCATGTTTAAGTTTATGTTTATACTCATGTTTAAGTTTATGTTTATGCTCATGTTTAAGTTTATGATTATGCTCATGTTTAAGTTTATGTTTATGCTCATGTTTAAGTTTATGTTTATACTCATGTTTAAGTTTATGTTTATGCTTATGATTTATGACAAGACTAAGTTTATGTTTATGTCTGAATTATGTTATGCTAAGGTGCTTTATGCGATTATGTTAAGTGACGCAAGGTTTTAGTGAGTAGGAAAAAGGGTCTTACTAAGCCTATGTGTTTATAGTCTTATGTTTCTCATACCGCAGATCAAGCAAGAGGCTATTAAGGGAAGCAGCAGGAGGGGCAAAAGTATGTGTGTGTGTGGCGGTGACATGGCAAAAGATTTCTTTTATTTATACATATTGCATGGCTTGAGTTTTGAAATACCTTCTTAGAATCTATGTTATGTTTACGATGGTTCTACCTACCGAACCACCTAAGACTCATGATGTTCACGGATATGTTGTTTGCTACTTATGATGACGTATGCTAAGTCCGAATGTTATTATGTTCATGAATGGCAAGTTAGGCATGTATAGATGTTTCATGTATTAGTAGCATGATTAAAAGCATGTGTAGAAAATGTTCCGCTGCATTAAGATGTTCGATAAGCTCATGTATGTTAAGCGTAACGCCGAAAAAAAATAAAAAAAAAAGGCGGGCGTTACAGGTTGGTATCAGAGCAGTTGTCATCTCACTACACACACATCAAGCCTCCTTCCTGCCGCTTCCAAGTAAGTGTCTCTATGTATACCTTATGTTCTTTTATGATATTCTTTTATGATTCAAGAATATGTAAGTATGGATGATATTTTAGGATTCTAGAAGATGCAAGTATGGATGATACCTTATGATTTTAGAATATGCAAGTATGGATGATACCTTATGATTCAGGAATATGTAAGTATGGATGATATTTTATGATTCTAGAATATGCAAGTATGAAGGATATATTTTAGGATAGCAAGTACTTTTAGGATATGTAAGGTGAACGATACTTTACCTCATTTTTAGGAAATTCAAATACTTTAGAATTGGATATGCGGGTAGGAATAACAATAACTTATATTAGCCTTACTGATCTTTTATATGTGAGTGATAGTGAGCGACAGTGATTCGAGGAGATTATCTGTATGAGTGTCATGACGGTCTGGAACTAAGAAGAGTTGTGAACCAAAGCAAGTTTATACCATTGATGAAAGTCGGATATTAATATTTAGCGATGAGCCTAGAGTAAAGAGAGGATTGTGCTTTATTAATGAAGACTTATTAGCTATGGTATTAAGGGAATAGAGTATTTAGTGTAGATATTCTAAGAGATTATAGTAGTGATGAAATGAAGACTTAGGGATGTATATCTATTAGGAACAGATTAAGGTGTAAGTTATTTGACTTTTTAAATAGATATATATATAGTAGTAGCAATAGAGTAATATTCCTGATATAAGAAGGATAGAGGGTAAGAACTAGATATGCAAAAGAAGGAGTGATAGAGATCAGCGAATAGGATCTTAATTATAACCCTGTATGAAGGAACTAGATGTTAATGTTATCAAAGGCAAGAATGTAGTAAGGACTCTAGGTCAAGCAAACTTACTAGGCGAAATGATCTAATCAAGTATAGGTTTTGGAAAAAGATTGATATAGGAATATTTTATAAATTCTTGTAAATATATATATATATATATATAAATAATGAGAGAGAGTTTTGTAAAGAATAGTATTAGCTTTATGAAATTTGGTAAAGAAGATATTAGATACTCGTTGCTTAAAAGTAAGGTTATAGAGAAGTAAGATATGGAGATCATAAGAATGTGAAAATTTTGGGATTAGAGTGGAGGAAGCATGACCGGTAAATGAGAAAAGGTATTTGGATTTGTGAAAGAAGACTATGGAAAGATGGAATAAGCAAAAGTAAAGATGACAAGCGAAAGTAAAGATGACAATGTAATAAGAAAAAAAAATTTTGTAAGGTAGAGAATGTGGTACATATATATTGTGCGAAAAGTACTAAGAGTATTTCCAGAAAAAAAAAGGATGTTTATTGTAGGAAGAGCGGAGCAAAAAGTCAGATGAAGTAATAATAAAAATTGTTTATTGTGTTTAGGTCGATAAAAAGTAAAGAGATTGACATGTTATATTTAGTTTAAACTAGATAGTAAAATCTTGAATACAATTGTTTCGAGTTAGCTTTTAGGTTAGCATAGATTATTAGTCAAAGACTAGTTATCTGGTAATGAGTTTAAATATAGTATTTTAGGAGTTTAATTGAGGAATTTTAGCATAATTAACAGAGACGGTATGCATTATAGGTTAGGTAGTTAAAACAAAGTAAGTAGCTCAAATAACTAGAATAGGAAGTAATATGATAAGCGATACATGAGTTTATGTACTATGAGAAGTTATGTTACATAGAAACGAATATACTATTAAAATAGATAATAAAAGAAAGAATAATAAAGTAAGAATAGTGCTCGGGAAAAAAAAGGAGTAACGAGATTCGAGTAGAAAGGAGAAAGAGTTTGTACTTATATAAAGCTGTAATTATGTTGTCGAGGAGTAGATTTGAAGTATGATACTGAATGTAATAAAAGAGAATCATATAATAATAATCGTAATTTTCGTTTAGTTTAATACAGATAAAAGATGTATGTGAGAAGCAGAGACATTGAAATCAGTTCCAATTGAGAAGAGCTTCGGAGTAATAAGTTGGTGCATAGATGATAAACTTGTGCATAGTAAGTGAAAGTTAGAGTCTTGTTTGAAGTAGCAAATTAACCAGGAATATGTTAAATTATACTCTTTCGTGTATAGCTTAATAGTAGACAAAATTTTGACAATAAGTAATAGAAACAGTGATAAACAATTAGAGCTAGAGAAAAAAAAAACAAATTGCAAAAGAATACATGTAGATGGTTGTCAAACTACTAAGATTTGCTATAACGCGTATGAAAAAAAAAATGTTTGAGATTAAGTCATAGTTATATATTAGAAGCACCTAAATATAGAGATGTAGCATAAAGAATAGAATGATATGATAGCACGAAGAGTAGAAGCAGTTATTATGGTACTTAGAAATCCTAAAGATGTAGCAATTTTGATCTAAGAGTTGCATAACTAATAGACAAAAGCTAAGCAACAAGAAGGTACCTTTAGTCAAGGTTCTATGGCAAAATCAACAGTTCAAGGAAGCTACCTGGGAACGCAAGGATGAGATGAGGCGCAAGTACCCGGAGCTATTCTAAGTTCGGGGACGAACTTTCACGAGGTATGGGGGATTGTAACGACCCGAAAAATTCTCTTAATATTTCTTTAAAATATTGAGCATGTCTAGATAATTTTCCGAGGGACCTAGAAGTGTTGATACGAACCTTAGCCTAAAATCCATGATTTTCTCATTTAAATTGAGAAACTATGTACTAATGGGCCTTATATGGGTTTTCTAGTACCATAATTTTAGTGGATTTTAGGTAGAATTTAATATAAAATAAATATATTTTTAATGAGGAATATTAACATGATTATGGGGGAATTTTTAGAGAATTTTCGGAATAATAGAGAAATAAAATAAAAATAAAATAGAAAATTAGTGCATGCACCAAGGATTGAACCTAGGACCTCTTGTACAACCATGCATGCTCTAACCAATTCACCTAGCAAGGGAGTGCTATGAGGGAATGAAGTGAATTTTTGTTAAGGCTTGGGAAGAAGGAGGAGCCATCAAGGGAAGAGACACCATGACTCTTCACTTACCCCCCCCCCCCTTAATGTGGATTAAAAGCATAAGAGGAGAAGTTACCTTTCTTTTTTATCATTCCATTAATTCATTTCCTTCTTCTCTTCTTCTTCCTCCCCTCCTAGCCAAAAACCCCAAACCCCATTCCCTTGGGAAAAAAACTCCACAAGGAGACTCCCTTTTGAAGATCTAGGTTCTCTTCCAAGACTACAAGGGCTAAGGAGAAGTTTGGAGGCAAGAAGGTCCTTCCTACTTCCTTGTCCAAGGATTTAATCCAAGATAAGGGAAGGTAAGACCCCTCTCACCTGTGGTATGATTGTTCTTGATGCTTAACAAGATTTAGATGTTTGTTTAAGATTTAAGTTGGGAAAAAAAACCATGAAGTGGAGCCTAGGGTTTCGGCCAAGGCTATTGCTTGGGCTTAGGGATGATGTAAATTTTTTTTTGTGCTCTTAAATGTTTCATGATGTTATGTAAGGCATAGATTATAATCTAGGGAAATTTTTGATGCCCTAAAACCCATCTAGGGTTTCGGTCACATAAAGTATAGGGCTAGGGATTAATTTTAATCCCTCAAGCATGATTGGTATGTTTTGCTATGATAGACTATGGATGATAATGGAGACTTATATGAATTTTCTAGGGGTTATTTCTCCCCTAGGGTTTCGGCCAAGCATTAAGGCCTTGGACTTTGGGGTTAAAACCAATTAAAGGTCTAAGTGGGTTCCTATGACACGATAAGTAAGGTATTAGAGGTTAACCATGGTTATGCAAATTTTTCTAAGGACCTATGGCCCTCTAGGGTTTTCGGCCAAGTCCCTAATCTAGGGCTTGGTTTGGGTTAAGTTCTCAAGAATGACATGTAGGTATGCTAGGTACCCTAACCATGCATGTTTTATGAATGTTATGTATGTATGTCATGCTTTAGGAATGACATGTATGTATGCTATGTACCCTAACCATGCATGTTTTATGAATGTTATGTATGTATGTCATGCTTTAGGAATGACATGTATGTATGCTATGTACCCTAACCATGCATCTTTTATGAATGTTATGTATGTATGTCATGCTTTAGGAACGACATGTATGTATGCTATGTTTTACGAACAATATGTATGTAAGTCATGTCTCATGAATGTTATGTATGTATGCCATGCTTTATGGATGATATGTATGTATGCTATGTTTAAGAATGAAGATGATGAACGAAAATGATAACCATGGCCTAAGACAAAATGATGTAAGCATGACATATCTTATGAATGAAAATGAAGAATGATGATGAATGTTCATGTCTTTAAGGCATCATGATGTTAAGTATGAATGATGAAATGTTAAGTATGTCTATGTCATGCTAAGGGATGGGCACCTTAAGAACGCCCCGGTTCTGGACTACCGAAGTTGTCCAACAGGGATGGGCACCTTAAGAACGCCCCGGTTCTGGACTACCGACTAAGCTGTCCACGTTCTGGAACTACCGTAGTTGTTCCTATGATATGTCAAGTATGAATGATGAAGTATGTATATGTATTTTACCTTATGAATGGGCTTGTACCGGACCAAAGTAAGGGTCCAAGGGATGGGCACCTTATGAACGCCCCGGTTCTGGACTACCGAAGCTGTCCACGGTTCTGGGACTACCGAAGCTGTCCAACAGGGATGGGCACCTTAAGAACGTCCCGGTTCTAGGACTACCGAAGTTGTCCTTACCCTAGTAGGTCGAGGCTAGCTACCTCGTATTTACTTAGGGATGCGCGCTTATGATGTATGTATGTGGTACAAGCCGGGGACCCCAATGATGTTATATTTAAAATGAAAGTATGATTTCAAAAATTAAGCATCCTTACGATATATGCACTTGACTCATGCATTCATTCATGTTATGCATTATGCTCATGTTTAACTTTATGATTATGCTCAGGTTTAAGTTTATGATTATGCTCATATTTAAGTTTATGTTTATGCTCATGTTTAAGTTTATGATTATGCTCATGTTTAAGTTTATGTTTACGCTCATGTTTAAGTTTATGTTTATACTCATGTTTAAGTTTATGTTTATCCTCATGTTTAAGTTTATGTTTATGCTCATGTTTAAATTTATGTTTATCCTCATGTTTAACTTTATGTTTATGCTCATGTTTAAGTTTATGATTATGCTCATGTTTAAGTTTATGTTCATCCTCATGTTTAAGTTTATGTTTATGCTCATGTTTAAGTTTATGTTTATGCTCATGTTTAAGTTTATGTTTATGCTTATGATTTATGCCAAGACTAAGTTTATGTTTATGTCTGAATTATGTTATGCTAAGGTGCTTTATGCGATTATGTTAAGTGACGCATGATTTTAGTGAGTAGGAAAAAGAGTCTTACTAAGCCTATGTGCTTATAGTCTTATGTTTCTCGTACCGCAGATCAAGCAAAAAGCTATTAAGGGAAGCAGCAGGAGGGGCAAAAGTATGTGTGTGTGTGGCGGTGACATGTCAAAAGATTTCTTTTATTTATACATATTGCATGGCTTGAGTTTTGAAATACCTTCTTAGAATCTATGTTATGTTTACGATGGTTCTACCTACCGAACCACCTAAGACTCATGATGTTCACGGATATGTTGTTTGCTACTTATGATGACGTATGCTAAGTCCAAATGTTATTATGTTCATGAACGGCAAGTTAGGCATGTATAGATGTTTCATGTATTAGTAGCATGATTAAAAGCATGTGTAGAAAAAGTTCCGCTGCATTAAGATGTTCGATAAGCTCATGTATGTTAAGCGTAACGCCGGAAAAAAAATTAAAAAAAAAGGCGGGCGTTACAGCGAGGGTGCTAAAGGTGAGCGAATCATCTTTTATCACCTTTTACTTATTATTTATTGCTGAAAATATTTATTAGACTTACAGTAATTTCTTATTGAACTTAATAATGTATTGACTAGAGTTTGGTTTATCTATTTACCTGATTGACTTGAAATCTATTTATAATTGTTTTATCTTATTACAAATTAATTATCAGTACACTACTTGTTTTATTTTTTACACTTGATTATATACCTTGATCCTTTATTTGCTCTATATTTATAATTTAACTCATTTTGATATACGAAAAAGAGAAGAAAGGAAAATAGTTAAAGTATAAAATTATTTTTAATTCCTTATCTAATTAAGAGGGAGCAATGATTAAAGGAGAGTTATATTTCAATTGTTATATTCATGTATGACTGCATTAACAAACCCTATGTTGTTTCTTTTATACATTGAATAACAATTCAAAATTCAATTTATATTGACTATTGTTTACTAACTTTAAGTTAGATTTTATATTATCAAAAAGAGAGATTATTGGTACTGGATTTACAACATTTAACCTAGAATTTTGATGTATGACTAAAGTTAAAATTAAATTAATTGTAATTTAACCAATTGTGTCAAGTGTGCAAATATAAGTTACTTGGCATGTGTTAAAGTCTTGATTGGAAGTCAAGCATGAGCCCAGTCTTAGTTGAGATCAAACAAAAATTTCTAGCTAAAAGCTAGGTAAATCAAGTCTAAGTGATTAAGGATTGATAGACAAATTCCTAGTTAGAGTCTAGGTGAATCAAGTCCAAGTGATTGGCAGACAATTTCTAATTGGAGACTAGGTGAATCAAGTCTAGAAAGAGTCAGCTGGGAGTTAAAAACTTGGCAAACAAGTCCAAGTGGAAGTAGTTGAGAGTGTGCCTTGGCAACTCAGTCTAGATGAATCAGCTCGAGGTGGAACGTCTAAACCCAACATAAGTGAGTAACTTTATATTCTGTATCCTACTCATTATATGTAACCACTGCAAGGAAGTAAATTTGATGGTTCAGGTAACTAGATGGAGTTCGGGGATGACTGACTAGTGATAACTCTCGACGAAGAAATTTCGAAGAGTCCAGGCAATCGTATTAGGTCCAGGTGAGTGGAGTAACTTCCCGACGATCAAAAATGGCATTATCAGCAATCCGAGCGAAGTGAGTCAAGATGAGATTTGCCCCTCCCCAAGCGACCAATGGTTGTCTAGTTGACTGAAGAAATTCATTAACATTATCTAACAGATAAACGTTGTAGCCATATCAGCACTAAGGAGGAGTACTACAAAAGGGGGTTCGAGATTGAGCTTGGAAATCACTCAATTATTTATTCGCACATTCTCCTATGTTTGTGCTCTCTCGCCATCAATGTTGCAACATGCTATGACTTATGCTTCATTTCTGATAGGTAATACCTAAAGTACATTTTCACTTCTATTGTATTGCCTCATTTTATTATTGTGCTTAATTTTTAGATTTTTTTCAGTATGATTTTTCCTCCTAAGAGAAATTTAGAAATAAAAATCATATTATTATTATTACTCCATGTGTTAACTTCTAGTTTGGTTGACCAACGGTTTGCATGCTTAACTATTATCAAAATCCTTTGCATGTTTATATTGTCTTACTTGATTAAATCAGTCTAAGCAACTTTTATTCTTTCGTTGTACTATTCTACTTGATTCAATTATTCCTCTAGCATCGAATTCAATCTTACAAATGTGAATATTTCTATAACACACTAGCCAAGTGAAGACAATCAATAGATCTTCACGTGCTCCTAAATTTATAATTACACATTTCAAAATTAGACATTAAAGCCCATGTACATAGCATTAATAATACAAGATAACCAATATTTTACTAAATCTCTGTTGCCAAGGTTCCATAAAATGTTAATCTAAACATCATATTAATTGATCTACAGATAAGTAGAAGAAAACTTTCATTTTGTACACAAGATTGATCAGAATGTAAAACTTCATCTACACTATGATTTCAACTATCACTGCTATTGTAGCTGGTTTTCTACAATGATAAAAAAAATTATAGACGAATATAATGTAGATGTCCTAGGCTACAATATTAGCAAGGACAATTTAAGATATTACCGTTGCCTAAGCGATTTATAGATTATGTAGAAGGGGCTAATTGATAGAATTTAATAAGTACTTTAAATTTTTGAACCTAGCATTACATTTGCTTACACCCGGCCCAACGGCCAACACTTCGCTTTTAACCCACTCTGATACAATAATAGAGAACAAGGTTTCGTCATTTTCAATTTCATGGCTTGAAGGGATGCGTGTGGTCGAGAGTAGCTGTCTCATGAAGACCATCAGAGGCATAAGCTGCATTGTTCGCCGGATAAGAAGCTACACTGAAATTATGTTTGTTGAATTTTCTCTGATTACCTATTCCACATAAAATAAGCTAAAAATTCATTGAATATGAAACTCAACTAGAGCAACCATGTTTACCTATACTTCATTCCTCATTTTCTCTAATAAGAAACAGCACCATTCGCCGAAAAATATTTAGCACTGCTCCGTTTGTCTCCTCTCATTCGACTTTTTCACAGCAAAGTATCACCATTCATCGAAAAATAAACTGCACCTGTTGGCCGACCGTCGCCTTTCATTCGAACGAAAGTCACTTTCTTGGAGAAGACGCCAATGCAGTTCGAAAAGATTTTTTTTATTTTTTGCTTCAAAAGAATAAAATGAAAACGCCATTTGGATAATACCAAAATGCCTACATGACTTGAATAAAAAAAATGCATAAAGAGCTATGCAGTTTGTAAAATCGTCGTTGAATATTTGAAGCTCAAATGGCAATGCTATTCTCTTCTCATTTTCCTTCCGTGTTAGAACATACTGTTTGGATATTGTACTATGAGGTAGAAAAAAATGGTAAACCCTAGCTGGTTCCCACCATGAACCAAGAGTTGTTGGCCCAGGCTCCAAGACAATATATGAAGAGAAACAATACAAGTATTTTTGATGATATCATTATCAGCACAACTATTCTGTAGACAATATGATTAGACTATAGTTTGACAGGAGATCGATGTTACATTGATAATTCTAAGGTGTCAAGCGAGATGATGCCTACAAAATTACAAAGACTAACTTCATGAGTTGGCATCATTAAGTTTGTGGAGCAATATCCATAGTATCTGTATGAGCTTCGCTAGTTTCATATTCAGTGAGAAGGTCCATGAACTCATTTAGCAGCCTTTGAACCTTCCTGTTTGAAGCAATAGCCGGAAGAATATCATCCCTGAGGAGTTTGTGCTTTTTCATTCCCTGCAATTTAATAACGGGCCATATTTTCAGAAATAAGTCCGGCATGGATGTAGATGAGCAGAATATATCGGTATATCAACTTCTTCCATAGCTCGATTAAGCACCACTTGATTTGAATACAAACCAATTACCCTATGAAATATCTAAAATATAGCATAGCAGTTTGGGATGACAACATGCCACATTCCGATGCCAAGAGTAAGGATGTTCAGGAATGCCCATTGGATAACCAACAGATATGTTACAGGATTGCAAATTTCAGTTTAGAAAAAATTAAAGGTGGCCGTTTAGAACAAGCTAAGATACAACTCAGCATTATGATCATTTAATCTGAATCCATAATGAGGGGTAACTAGGAGAAAATTATATCTCAAACAACTTACAGTTTTTAAGTATATTTCAAGACATAAAAGAACTCCATGTAAGAAATGCAGAATGATATATTGATCATCTTTTCCAAGAAAGAGAGTCTTACTAGTACATAAGGATCCCATGCTGGATTCTTTGGATCCGTAGGCGTAGACTCCGCCATTCCTGTGGGAGGACCCAGAAAACTTTCACAAACTTCTCGTAGACGAGACTCATCTGCTTCTCTGCAAGATTATATAACTGTCATCTCATTAGTCCTTCGGAAAGTTGCTTGGACAAACTGCTACGAAATGCTCCATGTTGACGAATGCATTATGCGGAAAGTTGATATCAAACGAACCCAGACTAATGTGAAAACAACACTACACCGATTATATATCGATATGGACTAAGAAATCCTTGCAAAGAAATAATCAAAATATGATGCAAATAAAAATAGAGGATTTCTAAACTAAAACAAATCAACAAAATAAAATAATTCAGGATTTAAATTTTATTTTACTTCATTTCCATTTGATTTTTAAATAAAATTTTATTTTATTTCTACCTTTATTATTTTCAAAACTGCCCGTAGTGAATTAACTCTGCCATGGCCAATCCCAAGGGGAAGAGTTATATTAGGTTGTCAATTGGTAAAACATAAGCAAATGTTATGCATGGATCCATCAAACTATTATGATAATATTATGTTATTCTTCGAAAAGAACACATTATAAGGTCTGATCCCAACATCTCAGCAAGGACCGCACAACTTAAGTGTAATGTTAAATATGTAAAAGTTTTCACACACTGTTAATCAGAACACATTATTGAAATACCAATTATCTTATATTTCAAATATGGGCGTAGGAATGTTACGAAGAACAATAGATATAAGAAAAAGAATTAGAAAGATAATTAGGAGAATAATTAATATTTACTGTGTTTACAAGAAATAAAATAGATAGAAGAAAAGAGAGAGATGATAAACAAAACTCGGATTTTAAGTTATGATATAAAGAAAAGCAAAATAAAAAATGGAGTAAGTATTGTTGTACATTAAAGGGCAAAATAATAAAAGTAATTAGGAAGGGAGAAAGTATTAATATAATTAGCCTATAGATTAGATAAAGACACCATTTTGGGAAGATTTAGATGAGGTAGTATAAAAAAATTCCAACATACAAGATAATGAAGGGTGAATAGGGGCTATGATTTTAAACAAGAAATGAAGAAATAAAAGCGATAGATTTTGTAATAGCATATGCTACTATGTTTTACAAGAAGAGAGAACACTGGGTCATGTTTAAAAGTGAGAACAATAAGGCATAAATTGATTTTCTTATGGTTAGAAGAGATAAAAAATTTTATAAAGATTGCAAAGACATCTTTAGAGAAAACCGCCCAACATAAAAAATTGTGCATGACTTAGAAATTAAATGGTTGAAATTAAAGGATGAAAACAAATAAAGTATCTTTACATGAGGATAGAAGCATAAATATCATAAGAATGCATAGCGACTCAATAGTAGTCAAGATCTAACTCAGCGAGTCAAGAGATAACTAAATTACAATGAAAAACACATTAAAAAGCATGCAGTAATCAAGAAAGATGCTAAGAAAGTAATGAGTAATGCCAAGAATGAAACTTTCAAATGCTTGTATCAACAACTTGATACAAAAGAAGACATCAATAAAATAGAAGCAAGAAAGGAAAACAATTACTAAAATAAGATGCATTAAAAATAAATTTAATAGGCACTAGTGAAGGATGAGGAAATAAAGGAGCAATAGAAAAGATATTTTCATCAACTTTTTAATAGAAACTTAAGTGACCAACTTGGGTTAGGAAATTAAGTCAATCAGAGATATAGAACTTTAAATTTTTATTGAAAAATTCAAATTTTAGAAGTTAAACAAGTATTAAATGAAATGCAAAATGAAAAAGAGTTAGATATGATATTCCAATAGAGGTAAAAAAGTGTCTAGGAAAATAGGGTATTAAATGAATATGATGATATTCAACTTGATATTCAACATGAAGAAAATATTTAGGAGCATTAAACTATATTATGAAACTTCATGAAAGCATGATAGAAAAAGGATTAAGAAGATTAAGATGATCGAAAATCAATTTAGAGTCATGCTCGAAGGTCGATGATAGATGTTATATATCTTCTTAGACAATTGATTGAAAAGTCTCGAGAAAAGAAACAAGACAGACATGATATTCACTACCTTCGAAAAAACATATAACAAAATCACGAGGAAAATTATAGAGAAAATTTTAGAAGAGAAAGGTGTTAGCGTAGAGTATATTACAATAATTAAGGATATCCATAATAATGTAATGACAAGAGTGAAAACTCTAGACCGATCAATTGAAGCATTTCCTATAATGATAGTGTTACATCGAGGATTAATTTTAAATCCATATCTTTTTATACTAGTCATGAATGACTCATTAGACACATCCAAAACGCATTACCATTGTGCATATTATTTGCAGATGACATTATTTTAATCGATGAGACATGTAAAGGAATAAATCCTAAAATCAAATATTGGTGGAAAATACTGAATTTGAAGGTGTTAAACTTAGTGAAGTAAAGACAAAAATATATAAAATTTAAATTTAGTAGTATTAAACATGCAAGACAACTATTACGATATGAGACGATAAGTTATAGAGCTTTAAGTATTTAAATTTGTTTTTGCAATAGAATAAAGGGTTGAGATGTTTTACATAGGATAAAAACAAGATGGTTGAATAATTATACTAAAAGGCCCGATGATGCACCTTAATAATATTCATGTAGTAGTTCCAAATAGTAAAGACAAAAATGGCTTGATGATTCACCTTATATACTAAAAGGGTGCATACAATATAAGAGGAGACTATACTTGTGTACACAAGCATCAAATGATTTTACTTCAGAAACTTTATGCACACTAATGTGTATGTTTCATATATAGTTTTGTTTTGTATGAATTTTGTTTCAATCACATGAGCATATTTTGCATACTTTTATCTCTTTTGCATCGTTTTCACTCTTTTAGGTCGGAGAACAACTCTTTGTGCTTTTTGATTGATAGGACGTGAAACTGGGGCTTAATCAGAGTACAAAGGCCTTGGCAAGAGAGTTCACAACAAAGAACACACTCTGGTCGTGTCCCATGACACGGGCGTGTTCCTCCTGCCAAAGTTAGATGTGAAACGGAACAACCGCAGAGGCAACAACCTCTAATACGAGTTGGTTGTGCCCCCTTCAACTGTAAACCAGCCTTCGACACATCGTGTTCATCGTACCAGCGCCCGACACACCGTCGTGCCACCCAACACGACTGTGCTGGGCCCTCTCTTCTACCGACAAGGAGCAACATGCCCAAACTGTGCCCCCGGCACGGCCGTGGTTCGATGGCGGCTCCCTGACAAATTAGGAAACAGGCAATGGTTTTGGTTGATTCTGATGGCTATAAATGTTAGTGTAAGTCCTAAGAGTCAATCATGAGTTGATTAACTTAGGTTATAAAGTATCATATCTATGAATAAAAGGCAATGCTTTGGTTATTATATTTACTTCATGTTTGTGTCAGCTGAATAATTATAATAATGTCCTAGAATAGTAGATTCTAATATACAGCACATCAATTGGTTGAATTGATTGTGAGAGACTATTGAGATTCCTAGTCAAGCATTACTATACAAGGGCAATATTAATGTGTTGAGACTAGCATATAAGTCAATTGATGACTTGATCTCACAAGCCATGGATATGAAATATCAAGTTGACACATAGATATATATTAGAAAATATGTACTGAATTGATCCGCCATGAGAGTTTCATGAATCGTTATATGAGTGTCATAAACTTTCTCATAGTGACTCTTGGTATGAATAGTCCTTAGACCTAAAGTCACTATGATTTCCTACATAAGGAGTTGTGTACTTTGGTATCGGCAAACGTTACCCGCAACAGGGTGACCTATAAAGTTGATCACTAGATATGGAACAAATTATGTAGAGTGATGTGTTATGTAAATTAAATATATCCCTTCCATATGACGAGAGTGATATCTGTGGGCCCCTTGATCAAGTAGGACTACTAAAATGTATAATCATACTCAAATGAATCAATATGAGATATTGAGCTTATTTGGTTGAGTAACTCTACTTGGGGATCAAGAAACACAAAGATTGATAAAAAGATCAATCTAGATATCGAAGATAGAAGGATCAAGTCATACAAGATAATAGACATGGAAAAGCTAGGTCGGATCTCAATATTCTCGTTACTTAGATAGCAATGATACATTGCTAGATACATTGCTTATGTATCTAAAATACTTTTAAATACATTGTCAACGTTACGAGAACCTATTGGGTCCCACACAAAGAACATGTTGTTTCGGAGATGCATTTATTTTAGTTTGACTAAAATGTGATGAAGTCTAATCCAAAATTGGATTAATTGAGTTAGACTCAAATGAATCCAATTGGATTATAGGATTGAGTCTAATTCGAATTAGACTCATTAGATTAGACTCAACCATGAAAGAGGATTAATATCCATTAATAGAGATTAATGGAGTATTAATGAAAGGAAGACCAAGAGGTTTTGATATTCATTGAGATTAATGGACATTAATAGGTCATTTTGGTGGAATGAAGAGGTTATATTGTTGTTGTTGATCTTCACTTGGCCAAAAGCCTCTAAGACCCTCTTCTCTTCTTGTCTGAACCACATCCAAGTGGCTAGCACCACGAAGGTGGTTCTTCTCCGAGATCGAGTGCGTGCGACGAACAGAACATGTTCGTGTGAATACTACTAAAGGCATGATCGTGTTGAGATCCGCAAAACCAAAGTTGCTATCGAGATTGTATTATGTGCACGCAACAAAGGTAATCTCTGGATCAAACGTTATACATATTTTATGCATGGATTTCTGGAAGGGATTGATTTTTCCATTGCATAATATGATTGCTTTTTTACATAAGATCCCTATAATAAAAAGCCTTAAGAGGCTCTTGTTTGGGGAGGTGTTTCCCCGCAATAGGAAACCCTAGGAGAGTCTTTTCCAGGGAGTCATCAGAGTTTCCATCCACCTAGAGAAGGGAGGAGGTGTTTCCCCGTGATAGGAAACCCTAGAAGTCTTTTCCAAGGAGTCGTCAGTGTTTCTATCCAAGAGCTTGGAGTTCTTCCGAAGACGACAATCGACATACGACAAAGCATTCTCTTCACCTTTTCTCTTGATCTTAAGTTGTAGAATGTATTCTTCTCTATCTTTTAGTTGTAATTCTATTTACATAGAGTAGTACTCTTAATTCTAGAATGAGAAAGTAATCCGATTGACTTGTTGACACTATTTTTGTATAGCTATTCGTGTTTCTTTACTATACGATATGTTTATCCATTATTTGGCTTTATTGCGCTTACGTGATTATAATACTAGTTGTGTATCTTCATATCTCACAGGACGAAGGGACGAACTGAAAGGTGAACCCAACTCTCCGACCCATAAAGACTGTGATGTGAGGGATTGTTCACAAAAGTAGTCCAAATCCTCACGAGGGCACCATTGGTTATCACAGAGCCTAATGGGTGTATCCCAATTTGGCATTACGAAATAAGGATTAGCACCTAGAGAACCATGGGGCCACGTGATATAGGCCTCCCTAAGAAAGTGATTATTTTGGTAAGGCTACCTTAAAAGTAAGCGTAGCATTTAGTAAGGCTAGCTTAAAAGTAAGCGTAGCATTTTAGATAAGAGAGTGAATGATATTTAGGGTGTCAGCAATCTTCCTCCTAAGACTCCTCATGTTTTCTTAACTCATTTTCTTTCTTTTACAATTCTTGCTATTTCAATTGTTCTAGATAGCTTGCTTCGTGATTTTGACTGGTACTCGATTTACAGTCCCTGTAAGATCAATATTTAATAACTTGACTTCAACCCTGCACTTGCGGTTTTCACCCATCATACACTAACCAAATTCATTCATATTTTGAAAATATTTGACTCAAATGTTTACTTTTTTGTATTTCCAACCAAACAAAAACATTAGTTAATTTTCAAAATAGAAGATTTTCTACGAAATTTAGTCACTCAAGTTTACATATTTATCTATTGATTTTCCCACAAGTTGTGCTTCTTTAATCTCAATGGAAATACTCAGCCTCGGCATTATAATTTCACACTCACCAAGGGCATAAGGGCACAATTAGTACGCAAACAATTTCCTCATAATATATCATAGTGCTTCCTTTTCCATTATAAAAGAATGATGCAAGATGAAAATGATGACATAGAAAATGCTCTAGTTGCTTTAAGGTTACCTTTTAATGTATTTGGAACCAAATACTTCCTCTTGGAGAATTAAATAAATAAATAAAAACACATTTTGGAACAAATCAGCTAAGAGATGAATTTGGTTTAGGGCCTACATTTTATTTTATGTCTACTAGGTTTTAAAACAATTTTATTTTTATTATGTACAAGACAAAACACCTAGCCTATTTTGCATGGCTTACGAGACCAAGTTATGTTAAGTCTGAGAAAAACCCTCATCTTAATATTCTACTCATTCTAGCAAGAATACTAAATTTTGTACTTTCATGTTTACTACTCTCTGGAGTGATTGCAGTTAACATACTATCTAGTGAAATTGCTGACTTAAACATATATCTATCTTGTGTTTGCATCAGGATGCTAGAAAAGAGTTCGCTAAATAAGCATTATCATCACATAAAATAGCTACTGCAAGGGTGTACTCAGACATTCATATGAACGTTGTGAGTAACATACAAATGAGTTTTCAGGGACAAAAAGTAAATCATACTATCAACGATAATTGGATATTCAACCAAAAGGAATTACCAAAAAAGACAAACTAGGAAAATTTCCAAAAAAAATCAACAAAATTTTATAGATTCAAATTGGATTTTGAATTTTCAAAAACTTCAAGTTGTTTTCAGATATTGTGTATATATAAGTATATAGTATATGATATATATCACATAACATAAATCAAGCCAGGATTAGGCCGGGAGTGAATTTTCTGATCCATATAAAAAAAAAAAAAAAACTATGCAAATGAGAACTTTAAAATGTTTAGGACTAAAATCCAAACCAAAACCTGAAAAAAAAAAATCCCAATTTTAAAACCACTTCGATTCAGATTTCCAAGTTGAGTGGGATTTGTCAATTTTTTTCCCACCGCAGGTTGTACTAAGCAACCAGTCTGAGTAGTTGCATCATAAGGAAAATACACAAGCACCCATAAGAGCAGTGCATATCAAAATTCAAAATATCAAGTCATGTCGAAGTATGGTGTCAGTGGTAGCGAACTAAAGGTGGGAAGAGGAAGGAAATGAAAAAAAAAAAAAAGATAACTATATACTTAAAGACCAGACTTTGTGTTCTATTGGAATGATCCAATTATCAGATTATGTTGTCCCTACACATTAAAACTAATAAATATTATTTTGATTTATATTGATGAGTGTTAAAGCAGGTAAATGATGTCAAATGTTAGCATGACACAATACTCATCGAGATGATTGGTATAACACCAAAGAAATTATATAAGCCGAGTAGTGTTGAATTTTAGTAATTTATCGTAAAACTAAGTTTCAACTGTCACCCAACATGATATGAGATTTCAAATCATGTACATGTCGTCATGATACAAAAAAATTGCATGTGAAAAATAATTAATAGCACGGACCATAAATAAAATGTGAACTAAAATTTCAACAAAAACAAGCATCATGAAAAGACTCCTAGGATCATCCATATACAAAATGCAAGAAGCATTGCTTCAATCATTAAAAAAACTAAATAATTTGGTCTCATTGTATATATGACTTCGAACAACATGCTTCAACAAGTACAGCTTAAGCTTACAACATCAACAATAACACCTCAACCCTTATCCCACTATGTAGCGTTGGTTATATGAATCCTCTTCGTCATTAGCATTGATCCCCTACTATATCCTCATATATATTTAAATAAATTTTATCCTATTTAATCATTACTAACCAAGTCTTTTTTCAGTCTCCCTCTTTCTCCATCAATATGTGTAGTTGTCATAGTCTCACATCACCTAATTGGGATATTCATTGGTTGTCTAAATAGATATTTATATTTTCTTAAACGTGTCTCTCGAAATTTTTCTTCAATAAGCTCAATCCTAACTTTTCTTAAGGTTCTTATTCCTAATATTGTTCATTCTCGTATATTTGCATATGCACTTTAGCATCTTCATCTTTGTGATTCTTATATTATGATCATGTGATCAATTCATAACCCAATATGTAATTCTATATAACATAGCGGATCAAATTGTCATTTGTAAAATTTACTTTCGTTTAAGATTTACAGATATCTTACAATCACAAAAAAAAAACAAAAACTTCACTCTCTTGTCCATTTCAACCGTAGATTAAGATATTGTGTTGAATCAGTCGAGAAGAGTGAAACTTACCATTTTGTCTGCTGATTAACATCGACACGAGGTTAAAACCAGAATCATGACCTCACGACGACCTTCGTGAAGCCACAAAGGAGCAACCTCGCAACGGCCTCCACAAGGCCCATGGAGGTTATCGCAACCTCCATGAGGTTGCCACACAACGGCCTTTTTATTTTTATTTTTTCTGTGATTTAATTTTTTTATTTTTCAATTCCTTTTCCCTATTATTTCTCTTTCCCTCTTAATTTTTTTCCACCTTTATTGCTGATTTTTTCTATTCTTCATGTTAAATTTTTTTCCCTTCATTGTTAATTTTTTTCCTCCATTCAGGATAGAAAAAAATCTCTTAAACTAAGGATAGTTTTTTTTCCCTTCTTCATCCGTCCACAAGGTTAGAAAAAATCTCTTAGACTCTTTAAGATAGTTTTTTTCCTCCTCCATCTGTCCATAAGTGAAAAAAATACTCTTAAAGGATAGTTGATTTTTTTTCTCCTCAATCAATCCATAAGGTAAATAGAGAGAAAAAATATCTTTAATATGGAGGAAATATATTATTAGAAAAAAGTAAATATAATATAATTTCTAATCTTATAAAATATACTACTGATAAATCAAACAATTCTATTTGATTTAAATTTAAATTAATCAAAATAAATCCAAACTAAATCTAATTTAAACATACTTAAACCAACCATTCTACTTAGTGGATATCAATTAATCGTAAATTGTTTTTTACTCAATAAGCATCAAATATTTCATGAGATAATATTAAAATTTGGACATTTAACATCTAACTTACTAGTAAGCATCTATAACAATCAAGTTTTAATTTAAAAAAAAAAATTAATTAATATATTTATATTTAAAAAAGTACAGAAACTATATTGGCAAGGCACGGTACGATATCTAAACCAATCATAAAATGAAACCTCGACGCAGTTCAAAATTTAAAATCTTGATTTCAACCCTCCTATTTATATCATATGTAAAACATCTCTATCAACTCCTCCATCCTTTTGCAAAAAAATCCTAAATACTTAACGCTCAATTATAGAACAATTGCTTTGCAATATTTAATATTACCAAACTTAAATTTCATATATTCTATTTTTATAATATTAAGTCTAAACCTTACTTCTAATGCTTCTTGTCAAAATTGGAGCTTAACATTTACTCCATGCATCTCATCAACCAAAACATTATCTACAAACAATATGCACTGCAATAGCGTGCCTTAATGTATCTAGTGTAAAAAGATATGGATTTAGAGTTGGTCCTTACATAACTCTATCTTTATAAGATACACTTAGGTTAATCCACCTAGAGTTTACACACGTTATTACATCTAATATATATTTTTAATTATTTCAATATACGCTACATTATTATCTTTCTTTTATTAAATTTTTCACATAAATTTCTTCATAAATTTTTTCTAAATCAATAAATATCATGTGTAAATCTTGTTTTTTTCAATACTTTCATTTAATTATCGAGAAGATGTATAACTTTTATCGTCAACCTTTCAAGCATGAATCTAAATGAATTTTTGATTTACCATAATCTGCCTTCTTGAATCTTTTTTCTATCACTGTTTCAAAGTTTTATGGTATAGCTCATTGACTTAATGCTCCTATAATTTGCATAATGTTCTACGTCTCCTTTATTTTTATACAGAGGACTAGAGTATTTACCCTCTACTGAGCATATATTTTCTTTTTTTCAATATCAAATTAAAGAACTTCGTAAATCATACAATACTCGTCTCCCTAAGCACTTCCATGCCTCTATTAGAATATCATTAGCTCTAACCGATTTTTCATTTTGCATGTCATTTAACATCTATTCTACTTCTAAAATTAAAATTCTATGATAAAAAATTTAAGCTTCTATACTCCTCTAGGCTACTTAAAATTCCTAAAGCTAAGTTGGTCATCAAAATTTTCATTAAAATTTGATGAAAATAGCTCTTCTATCGCTCTATTATTTGCTCGTCCTTCATTAGTATCCTATTGAATTTATCTTTGATGCATCTTATTTAAGTAGGATCCCCTTGTTTTCTTCTCTCTCAATTTGATTATTTTCTAGATGTCTCTTTTCCATTCTTTTGTATCAAATTGTTGATATAACAATCTTACCTCACTCACTATTTTCTTGACCTCTTTTCTGGCTAATACATACTTTTTAAAAATTTCTTCATTTTTACAAGTGCAGCTTAAGTTTAATAAAGAAAAACTTAGGCTGCGTTTGGTATGCTTGTTTTCCATTTTCATTTTCTATAGAAAATGCGATTTTCTGGAAAACGCGTTTGGTTTGCATTTTCCAGCCTTGTTTTCCAAAAAAGATATAGTGTTTTCCGAAAAACTAAAAAATGAAATAAAGTCATTTTCCAGAAAATAAAAAAATATGATTTTCTGAAAAATGAAAATAGAATATGGAACAAACCAAACGCCCCTTACAAGTTCTTTGAACCATGTGGAGCTAGCACTAACAAACAGAAAGCAATAAACAACAAAAGACTATCATTGTAGTATAACTTAATATTAAAAGGGAAAAAAATGAAAAACTGACCTAGCAAGAAATCGAACGTAAGATAAAAGGCATTGGCGATATTCATTAGGGGACTTCAGAGCAAGAGATGAAGCAAGCTGTGTCTCCAAATGTGCTCGTGTCTGTGTCCCATCATCTGTCACCCTATAAGCATGTCAAAGATTTCCTATGTTGTTAGAAATAGAACGAAATTATAACAGTACTGATAAAAGTGCATAGTGCATACCTTGTCCAGCTTGGCTTTCTTGCCAAGAATTTGCCAACATCAACCTGCAACTTCCCCAGTTCACCGCTTTGAATAGAACTCAAGTTAAAGGTACTTGCAAAATTTGAAGCTGGAAAGCAATCATCAGCTATCCTTAGCCAGCACAGCATGCTCATGTCAAACAGAAAGGCATGACGGGTGGCAAGAACAACCAGGGGTGACCCTGATCTGGAGAATCTTGCAGAAATAACTCGTATTGTACCTAATTCATGAGATAAATCAAGAAAAGTTCTATCAAGAACATTAGTAGAGCATGTTTAGTTGAAGATCAGAATCCAATCAACAGTGTGGTGCAATAAAAACACTCCTAATCATATAATTTATTATTATATAAAAACACTCCGATCATATAATTTATCATTATACCGGCATCTTTTGTTGAAGACTCCTCCCTTGCCGTAACTAGAGAAGCTAAAGACTCGTGCAAAATGCAAGTCCTGTTATAAAGATCCCAAACATACAGCAAACCTCTTTTTGTGACAAGAAGCAACTTCCAAGCCTCATCACAATCTACAAAAACTGCAGCAGATCCCATCATCATGACTGGCATGGCTCGCCTTCCACATTTAGTGTAGATCTACAAAAAGAAACAGAAAAACATCACTTGAAAGTAAAAAAAAGATATGCTGCAGGATTAATAAAGAATTTTGGTCAAGAGGATTCTAATTGTAATATAAGTTGCCATGGAAATTCAGTAGTTCAGATTACTTCATATACTTAGAAATCTTATAATCATACTTAAAAAAAATTGAAGATTCAAAAGAATGGCGACATCGCTTCTGAAGCCTATTAACTCATTTAAATAAATATGCGGAACGGATGAAGCATGGGAGAAGTGTGTTGTTTGCCTCTGTAAAAGTTAGCTTATAAAAATCAAATTCAGGCATGAGTAGGTTAATGATCCTAGCAAAGGTTTAAAGAATTACTCCGTGCAAGAGTGACATGATATAACATGAGTGATCTAAAGTATATTTCTTCCAATTCTTAGTTTCTAGATGGACATAGAACTAATCATATGGTATAAACATTAATATGCTTATAACGTATTTCACTACTCCAGCTTCCTTGTTCCTATCCAAATTTACCTCATTTATACAAATTTGTCAATCCCTAAAACATCTTTAAACTAATAGATTTTTCTACTTACACCAACACCAACTCTTTGTACACTACGCATACCTTTTAGCTTTCCAAGAAATGATATTGCTACATGTTTATATAATATTAATATTATCAAAATCTTCATTCTAGAATCCTTTCTTCAATTTATCCTTGAAAATTATTTCATTGCCTCAAGGATTTTTTGTTTCACTCATCGACCACGAGAACTGCAAGCAGCTATCCTCCTCCACAAGCAATGAAGGAAACTAGCGTTCCGTAGTGGGCTAGACTTCTTCGAGGCATGCAATACATAATCCTCCTCTTCCTCCACCTTGTTAACCTCCTCCTTTACTTTGTACTTCTCTTCTTTTAATCATCTACCAATTCTGATCCTTCCTCTAGAAGTCTTCCTAATTACATAATCATAATACGGAGTCTTTACCTATGTTAGCCTGCAAGAAAACATGAATTCTCACCCCCTTTGTTACTTTTAATCACATCTGAGCATTTGATGTAATGGTTCACTTCTAGGCATCCCAAGGAAGGTTTATCGCTCACCCACCTCCTCACACATAAAAAACGATTAACCAGGTAACAAGCGAACCTGGGGTGACCGGCTCGGCCCGATGGAAGTTTCCCACCGACCGCCCGACCAAATCAGGAAGCATTCGCAGCGAGCGGTCCAGAAGTCCAGCGTCTCAGGGTTCACGTCCCATTTAGAAAAAATAAATCCTAAAAAATACGTCGTAGCTAGGGATCGAACCGTGGATGCCTAGGATGACAACTAGTCACCCTGCCACTGCATTATAGCCCCGGGGGCCACCTCCTTACACATAAGGCTTTTAACTCCCTCGTTTTTTTAATCAAATGTATCTAGAATAATTACATCTAAATTCTTCTAAACTTTGAATTGAACAATTAATCCTACTTGAAAGGCACGAATCTTTATTGTTGTGAGTTGCAAGGATAGATAGGTTTTTTCCTTATTTTGTATCCTTAGGGTTATGAAAGTTATATAAGCCCTGTAGATGTTTTTGTTTTAATTGAATTGGAAGTTTCAACATGGTATCAGAGCAAAGTTTTCCAAAACCCTAATTTTTTTCCTTCTTCTTGCGCCGTTTTTTCCTTCTTTTTGCGTCGCAGTTTTGTTTCCTTCTTCTTCTTGCGCCGAAGCCCTTTCGCAAGTCCTCCTATTCGCGCGAGCAAGCACTGCCGCGATTTCTCTTTTGAGACAAGGCCACTTGTCAGCGGCTATCTCTTTTGAGAACAATTTTGTTCGGATCTTGGTGCGTCGTCGGTTCTTGTGCAAGCAGCAAGTTCTGCCTCTCGTTGCAAGTTACCTAGCCCCATCGCCGTCAACACCGAGCCCCATCGTCATCTGGTTATCGACAGCTCGATCTTAAGGCCTGTACCTCAAAAGTTAGGTTCAGAGCCGGAGGGACCTTCAGTCGCTGCTTCAGTATCCTTTTCTGCCTCTGGATCCTGACAACCTTCTGCCATTTCACGAACCTGTGCACGTCCCTCTTCGGTAGAGACGGCCACTTCTTCTTCCTCTTCTTCCTTGCGCAATTTTTTTTTTATCGACAGCTACGCGGACGATCCATCTCTTCTTGTGGTTTATTATGGCGGACACCTCTGGAGAAACTTCTGGGATTTCTACATATCCTTTGACTTCTTCTAGACAGATACAACCATTTTTCACAATGACAGGGGTTGGAGGATCTGGTCTTCAGATAACCTCGGAGAAATTGACCAAGACAAATTATGCAACGTGGGCAGTTGCTGTTGAACTTTATATTGAAGGTCATGATAAACTTGATGTTCTTCACGGCACAAAAGTTAAACCAGATGAGAAGGAAGGACCCTAGTTTTCGTACTTGGAGGCGTGACAATATTCAGTTAATGACTTGGATACTCAATTCTATTAGTTCTGGCATCAAACGGGTCATTCTTCATTCCAGAACAGTCGTTGATATGTGGAAGACACTTGAGCAGATGTATGGACGCAAACATGATATGCTACATACTTATCAGCTAAGTAGTCAAATTTTTAAACTTGAACAAGGTTTTATGTCGGTCACAAATTATTTTGCTACTCTAAAGGGATTGTGGGATGAGTTTGACTACTACAGGATGGAAAGTTGGAGTTCTACTGATGATCATCAGAAATATCTAAAGCTTCTGGAGAATGACAGAATCATTAAGTTTCTTGATGGGCTTCATGCAGAGTTTGAGAGTTTAAGAGGACATATCCTTAGTCTTGATCCTACTCCCTCACTACAACAAGTTTACTATAAAATTCTTAGTGAGGAAGGTAGGAGAAGGACCATGAGTAACAAGGGAAGTATTTCTACAAGAAGTAATCCAATTGGGGAGTCTTCTGTTTTTGTCGGTTCTGTAAACAAGTCCAAGCCTGGGGGAACAAAAGGAAAAGGTGAAAAATTTTGTCGGCACTGCAAGAGGACTAATCATGATTCAGATTTTTGTTGGAAGAAATATCCAGAGAAAAAACCTGAAAAATTCAAATCTAGTGACAAGAAGGCTCTTAATCGTGGAAATCTTGCTGTCCAAAAATTAATGGATGAGGGGACTACTGATTCCGTTGTACCTTCTACTGTTAAGTTGTCATCTACTGACATTGCCAACCTTCAATACCTTTTCTCGCAGCTTCAGGCTTCATCCTCTGTCTCTACTATTCTGTCTCAAGCGCACATAAGTATCCGTGGCCTGGGGTTAAGTGTTGCTAGTTCAAGATCTTATAGCTCCTGGGTTATTGACTCAGGAGCTACGGATCATATGGCAAATGTTGTTAATTCTTTTATTTCCTACTCTTTATCCTCTGGGCAGGATAAAGTGACCATTGCAGGGACCAAAGCTAGTGTTGATGGAAAAGGTTCCATACAACTAGCTGATCACTTTATCCTATCATCTGCGCTTCATGTCCCTTCCATTTCACTTAATTTACTTTATGTCAGCAGTATTACAAAACAACTACACTGCTCAGTAACTTTTTTTCCTGATCATTGTGTCTTTCAGGATCTCGAGACCAAGCAAACGATTGGGACTGGCCGTGAAGTAGGAGGTCTTTATTACTATCAGCTGGGAACAACATCTGCTCTGAAGTCTACAGCCCAGTGTCTGGAAAATAAGCATCAAGAAATTTTTTTATAGCATTCTCGGTTGGGATATTTATCTTTTCGATCTTTGAAAATTCTATTTCCTAGCCTCTTCTCTTTTATTTCTCTTGAGTCACTCCAGTGTGAAGTTTGTCAGTTATCCAAACATTGTAGAACTCATTTCTCTGAGTCCATTAATAAAAGTTTGTCTCCGTTCGATCTCGTTCATTCAAATGTGTGGGGGCCCTCTCCTGTGCCTTCTTTGGATGACTATCGATACTTTCTCTCCTTAATTGATGATTACACCCATTATACATGGCTTTACTTGATAAAGAGCAGGGATGAAGTACCTCGACTCATTCAACATTATTGTAGAATGGTTGAAACTCAATTTCACACAAAAGTGAAGACTCTTCGTTGTGATAACGCACGCGAGTACTTTGCACAATCTCTAAATACTTTTCTAGAGGATTTAGGAATTCTTCATGAGTCATCTTGTCCCTACACACCACAACAGAATAGAGTGGCAGAAAGAAAGAATCGTCATATCCTTGAAATAGCCCGTGCACTATTATTTCAGCGCCACTTACCCAAATATTTCTAGGTTGATGCTATCCTTGCATCTGCCTATATCATCAATCGTTTATCATCCATGGGTCTCGGGTACCGATGCCCTCTCACTCTTTTTCGTCCTGACACAACCTTGTTTTCCCTTACACCTCGGGTTTTTGGCTCCCTTTGTTTTATTCATGTTCTAGGTCCCAAGTCCACTAAGCTTGATCCTCGTTCTATACGAGGAGTTTTTCTAGGGTATTCCACTTGCCAGAAATGCTACAAGTGATTTGATCCTATTACTAGGACGAGATATGTCTTAAAGGATGTTATCTTTTTTAAGTAAGAGTCCTATTATTCTTCTCAGCCTCGTCCTCAGGGGGAGAATCTTACCTCTTCCCTTGTACCTCAGGTGGTCCCTTCTCCTCTTGTACCTCAAGTGGTCCCTTCCCCTATTTCACTGGATGTCATGGAAAATAGAAAAGATGTTCCACTACTAGATACTCATTACTGGGCTCGCAGTCTTCACAAGAAATTATTACTTACAAGCGACGAAGACATCAGCAAGGACCTACTACTAATCGGCTAGCTGAATCGGATGCTCTGGCTCCTGAACCTGTGGAGCAATTATCCTCATTTGTTGAACCAACCGCACCCCTAAATATAAATGAGCTGAACCTTCCGGTTGCTGTTAGGAAGGGGGTCAGGTCATGTACTCAACATCCTATCTCTAACCACGTTTTTTATTCTCATTTATCTTCTTCATATCATACTTTTGTTTCACAATTATCAAATCATGTCATACCTTCTTCTTATTATGAAGTTGTACGGGATTCAAGGTGGCGGGAAGCAATGAATGAAGAAATGGAGGCTTTTAATAGAAATGATACTTGGGAATTAATTGATCCTCCAAAGGGGAAGAACTTGGTTGGTTCTAAATGGATCTATGCTATCAAGTATAACTCAGAGGGTGAAGTGGTTAGATATAAAGCCAGACTTGTTGCCAAGGGATTCACTCAAACATATGGGGTGGATTACTTGGAAACCTTTGCTCCAGTTGCAAAGCTAAAATCGGTCAGAGTAATCCTTTCTCTTGCTGCTCAATATGATTGGTCTCTATTTCAGCTAGATGTGAAAAACGCCTTTTTGAATGGTGACCTTCATGAAGTGGTCTACATGTTGCCACCTCCTGGAATCGAAACAAAAGGAAAGGTTTGCAGGCTAATAAAAGCGTTGTATGGACTTAAACAATCTCCCAAAGCATGGTTTGATAGGTTCTGCAGAGCCATGATATTGTTTGGCTTTAAACAAGGGAATGTTGATCATACACTCTTTGTGAAAAAGAAAGAGGGCAGAACTATCATTCTCTTGGTTTACGTTGATGATATGATAGTTACGGGTGATGACGAGGTTGAAATCCAGGCTCTTAAGTCCAAGTTAACATCAGATTTGAAATTAAAGACCTTGGATTATTGAGGTACTTCCTTAGTATTGAAGTTGCTCAATCTCAAGAGGGAATTTATATATGTCAGAGAAAATATGTGTTGGATTTACTCAAGGAGACAGAAAAGTTGGGACATCCATCATTTAGAAACATTAACATTTTGTTTCCATTTTTCCAAAGTATATATATTGAGAGTTTCCATTGCAAAGTATGAAAACTTGTTAATCACAAATGTATGTCTTTTCCATGAATAATTTTTAAAAAAAAAAGCTCTTTTTTATCTCATTGACAAAGATATTTGAGATCCTTCTACTACTCCTACTGTTTCTCGAGCAAACTAGTTTGTCTTCATTAATGATTGTAGTGGTATTTTCATTTTTACTTCTGATGTTAATATGTCCTCCCAATATTTTGTTCCATGATTAAAAATTAACTTGGGGTTAATATCAAAAAGTTTAGAATATGATAGGGATTAATTCAATCAAATTCTAACTCTATATTTCAAAAAGAAAGGATGATATATGAGTAATCTTGTGTTAATACACCACAATAAAACAAAATCAACAACAACCAAGACTTATTCCACTAGGTGGGGTCAACTGTATGGATCCTTCTACGCTATTGGGCCCTATCCCCGACTATATTATCGTTTATATTTAAATAAATTTTATTTTATTTTATTATTGTTAATTAAGTCTTTTTTTATTATTCTCTTTAACAAAACGAAATTAAAGAAAAGATAATTTATTATCTCCAACCATTAACCCAAGCCCTTTTATTTCAAAAAAAAATGTGGCTAAATCATTTTGAGAAAGCAGTTTTTTCAATTCTTCTAAAATCTTAAAAAAAACGTTTATCTTTTAAAATCTTAGGGTTTAAGAGTTTAATGGAAACACTCTCGACCATTTTATCCAAACATATACGCTACAAATAATTTTATCCCTACAATAGTATTTGTTCATGCGCATAATCAAAAATAGAGGGAAGCTAGACCTAAGAGCATTAAAAGGTGTATTTGTAGGTTATTCCCCGACTCAGAAAGAGTAGAAGATATCCTCCATTAAAAAAGTTCTATGTGTTGGCATAGATCACTCTCAATGAACAAATGTCTACTTCACCACACCTTATGCTTAAGAGGAGAATTCCATACTAGAAGATAAGTACAAAATTTTCTTACTCGTTCCATCTTTACTCCCAATGAGTTCGCATACTAAATCATGTGTGTCTGAATCTATATCAAATTGTGTGTCTAAATCTATCTCAAATCCTATGTCTAGCCTGTGCATCAAAATCTCAACTCTATCATTAAAAATCACTTGATAAGGCATATTTTTCTTAAAACAATGTTATTTTGTGTTTTGATCTACCTTAACTTAACTCGAGTTAATGCATATTATAAAGGAGAGATTGTAAGTATCCGAGTTAGTTTTAATGTAATCAACCGAGTCAAAGTAGATCCTGGTCGGTTTGATCCTTGTTTATGTGCAAGAGCTTAGGAGCACAAGAAGTCGAGCGGAAGACGCAGCGAACAAGAAGGATGGAACGGGGAAGGGAGCCGACGAACTCAGTACATCCGAGAGACAAAGAAGCTGCAAAAGAGTACACTGATAGATGAGAAAGACGTACGTGATGTCCGAGAGACGAGAAGCTGGGGAAGAAGCCTGTTCAAGGATAAGGCCGGAGTTGGATTCGAGTGAGTTCAACTCTGGATGGCTAGAAACACACAAACGGATGAAGACGGAAAAAAATCAACACGGGAGTTGACTTTGAACAAAAAGTCAACTGAGGCGCCTCAGATGCCTCTGGAATGCCTCAATTAACTCAGATAAGCTTTGTGCAAAAGCGGAACTGAGGCACCTCAACTAATACCTGAGGCATCGAGTCAAAATTGAGGCGTCTCAGATCAAACTTTATCATTAAGTGCCATTGCTTGCATGGATAAATTTTTATCCAATTGAGGCGCCTCTAAATCACGTCAACAACGGTAACTTCACTTTTTGAGCTATAAATAGCCCCTAAAATTAGGAAAAATTAACAACTAGTATTCAATTTCCTAGTCTTTCTACAAGCTTTCTAAAGATTGTAAGAGACATCTCCACCTACAACGAAAGAGTATTTTAGTAGAGTTTTTAACTGCCTTGGATTAGTAACCATCCTGGTTGCAACCAAGTAAAAATCTGCTAGCTTCTTTTCTTTTATGTTGTTAATACTTGATTTAACTGTTTAACTAATTTTTCTATCGTTGCAAAGAAAGTACAAAAGATCAAATTTATATTTGCAAGACTATTCACGCTCCCCTTTCCTCTAGCCGGTCTACACGGGACCTACATATAGCACGGAGAACTACTAGCTAGGCCACACTCGGATTGTTTTGATATAATGCTCATCAATGAAACAATTTGATAGAGTTAGATTAATTCACTAAGGATGATGATGCACTATACTAATACATAAGTTTAGATTTCGGGTTTTTGCTTAAGGACAAGCAAAGGTTTAAGTTGGAGGTGTGATGTGCATAGATTATATATAGTTTTATGTATTATTTGACACACATCTACTTATATTTCATAAGCATGATCTAATTTACGCATCCAATTTCTCAATGATTTTGCTACATTTACTATCTTTATTCGGAGAACTATTCTTTGTTGGTTTTCATTAATAGGACGTGTTTTCAGAGCAAAATGGAGCAAGTTTAGACGAAAAGTCAGCAAGACATGGTTATGTGCCAAGGAGACACACCTAAAACTTCACTACGGACCAATTTTGAAACGAGCATAACTTCTTGCTCAGTTGGAGTCTCAGGATATTCTTCCTATCAAAATGAAAAAGACTTCAAGATCTATAACTTTGCTTCAGACCTCATGCCTTGAAAATGACATCTAACCGTGCTAAAAAGAGCCACGGGGTCGTGCCTCCCCTAGACACGGTCGTGTGAAATAGCACACCCAAACTGCACTGCAGACTAATTTTGAAACCGTCATAACTTTTCACTCGATTAGAGTTACAAGTCATTCTACCCATCAAATTGAAGAGGACTTCAAGATCAACAACTTTGCTAAAGACATCAACCTGAGAAAATAGCGTCTTGACGTGTAAAAAGGGGAGGCATGGTCATGCCTCTCCCAGACACGGTTGTGTCTCATTCCTCAACGGCTTACACACCTCGGCCATGTCAAATGACATGGTCGTGCCTCATTGCCACAACGGGGGGGTGCTAAATCACACGGTCGTGCAATTTTGGCCTAAAAGAGCACGGCATGGCTATGCAAATCCACACAGCTATGTAGATTTGCACGGTCATGCCATGCAGATTCACACGACGAAACCAGGGGGTGTGCAATAAAAGGGGATTTTTCCTCCCCTTTTGACTCATCTTGGCTTTGGGACTCGACACCTTTGCTTGGGGAAGGGTTCTCCCCTAGGGGAAACCCTAGACAGGCCATATTCGCCATCTCTGAAGATCCGTCCACCTCCGGAGCAAGGAGATACGCCGAAGACACCAAGAATCCACTCGATAAGCATTTCTTCCTCTTCTTCTCAGTTTTAGATGGTAAGAATGCTATCTTTTATCTTTGGTTTGTTTTTCCTTTCTTATGGAGTAGTCTCTCCAATCTAGATGTAAGAAGTAGCTATTATGTGATGTTGATGTATAAACTATGAATTTGTCCATTTTCTTGTTCAATGAAATGTTTATTATCTTGTTCTATATGCATTGTGTCTTATATGTGTTTGATGAAATGTGTAAGTGGTGAATGAATGTAGTTGTGAAGGTTTGGTCGCCACGTAGAGGGAATATCCGAGATCGTATGATCGGGGAGCCCTTAGTGACAAAGGACTACTTTTAACCTGACATCTTGAGCATTGCCTCGAAATGGAAGTCAATCATTCGTAAGAGATTAGCGAACAATACTTAATGGATTTCTCTCTGTCCCGTATTAAAAAGTGTTTTGTGTGATCTAGAGACGTATGTCCAAGGGGCCTTAGTGACAAAGGGTCACTTTTAACCGGGCTCTCTAGATTACCTTCTTTACTTAATGACATTGGATGTCCAAGGGGAAAGCACTCTGGTGCAATTTTGCAAGGTTCACACCGGTACGTAGTTAGAAACTCTACAAGCACATAAATATCGAGATTAGAATATGAACAACCCATAGATCATCAACTACCATTGTAGTGAAACCGAAGTCATAGATTCCACCTATCCAACCTTTCCCCCAAGATCAATTCTTCCTCTCTTGCTTTCTTGCTCCTTCTCTCTCTTTCTTACAAGTTTTCACACAACCCTACAATAGATAGCTTACCTTATAGACTCGACTCGTGCTTAATCAATAATGTCTGTGGATATGATAATCTTTTATATTACTTAATAATGTTTCCATGCACTTGCAGATTTACCATCAGTTACTCAATTCATGCATAATACAAAAAAAAAAAAAAATCATTTGCAAGCAACTCACCAAGTATTACAGTATCTCAAAGAAGGGATATTTTGTTTCAAGGAAATGGAAGTTTAGGGGGCGTTTGGTTTACTCCATTTTCTATTTTCATTTTCCAGAGAACCACATTTTCTCATTTTCTGGAAAATGACTTTCTTTCGTTCTCTAGTTTTCCAAAAAACGCTATATCTTTTTCTGAAAAACAAGGCTGAAAAATGCAAACCAAACACGTTTTTCAGAAAATCGCATTTTCTACCGAAAATAAAAATGGAAAACAAGCCTACCAAACACCCCCTTAGTGTTTAAGGCATATATGGATAGGGGTGAGCAAAAATTTGGAAAAACCGAATTAACCGAACCGACCCAACCAAATTTTGAAATTCGGTTCAGTTAATTTGGTTTTCAGTTTTTTTTTTTAAATTCGGTTCGGTTTTTCGGTTAAATCGGTTCGGTTTCGGTTTTGAATTTTATAATTCGGTTAAACCGAATAAATCGAATAAAAATATTAATTTAATTATTTTTAAAAATATAATTAATTAAATAAAATCTGGTTATTTTAATTAAAAATCAAATTAAATTTAAAATTTCAGTTAATTCGGTCGAAAACCGAAATAACTGAAATTTTATCGGTTCGGTAAGTTCGGTTTTTTAGAAAATTCGGTCGGTTCAGTCGGTTCCAAAAAAATTCGGTTTATTCGGTTTTCGGTTTATTCGGTTCGGTTTTGACCGAATGCACAGCCAGGTATATGGATGTTGATTATACTAGGTGTTGCAATGGTTGACATAAGGTAATCTTTCTTAGAATTAACCGCGTGATATGGAGCAAGAAACAATATCTGATAGTGCAATCTAGTGTAGAGGCAAGATTCAGAGTAATAGCTTACAGTGTGTGTAAGCTACTTTGGTTAAAATTCATCTTAGAATATTTAAAGATCAAGTGGGATGACCCAATGGGACTATGGTAACAATAACTTTGTGATTAGCATAGTTTACAATTCAGTACAACAAGATCAAACGAAAGAGACACTTCGTCAAAGCGAAGCTAGAGAGCGGATTATTTATACCCCTTATATATCTAGGCAACTTGTAGATATTCTTACTAAAGGATTAAGTAGTTCAATATTTTAAAGTATCATATCTAAGATAGGAATGATAAACATCTATTTACTAGCTTGAGAGGAAGTGTCGAGAAACATGATTTTGTAACTAAGGATATAAAGGAGCCAAGCCAAGCTTAGCTGTATTAAAACTTATTTATTTGCTTATCGAGCCTTTTTAAGCTTATTTATTAAAAATCTTATAGAGCTAAACCTTTTTATCAATCTTAACTAATAGTTTTATTGTCATTATAAACTACACTACACTTTTATCTAATTCTTGAAACTTATATTATTCTATTATTTTAGCATATTATAAATAATTTAAATTATAAAAATTATAAATTACATGTATTTAAATAAAAAATTAAGAAGTAAATCTACAATTAAATTTCACAAAAATTAATAAATAAATTTATTTATAAATTATTCATGAACATTAATGAGCCAAACTTACTAGTATTAAAGTTTGTTTATTTTTATATTGTTTTCCTATTGATAGAACTTAAACAAGTTTTATTCAACAAAACACCAAGATTGTTGACGAACTCCAATTCATTTATGGGATCATTAACGGACTAATTTATAACCATGAATATCCCTAAAAATTAGACTGAAAATATTCCACGATTCCGTAAATTATAGAATATAATAGAGTTGCTAGTTTCTGTAAAAGGTTTAGTGTTTTAGAAAAGACGGTCAAAAAAATTTTATTTTATGAAGAATAAGTCATGTTATCAATCTATAAAACAGGGTTAGGATCCCATATATTGGCATATATTGGATTAGTTTTGAGTTAATATAAAAGTGATTTTTGGTGTACCTGTAGGCAGCCATCATCACAACCAACAGCCCAAAAATTGGCATTTCCAGCTAAAACAGTTACTTTTCCAGATATGCGATCAGACCACAGAGTTTCAGATCCTTGTGTGCAACTTATTTCAGTTTCTTTAGTGGAAAATGCATTACCAACACCAATCACGTCATGGGCAGAATGCTCAATAGGCTTTGCTTCCAAGCAGATTGGTAAACTGTCTGCAGTATTTTTCTTATTAAATACTCGAATTGAGAGAGAATTGCAGGTTGATAGAGAACTGGGCATGCCTATACTCCCTATATGCTCTACATTAGCCCTTCCATCAGTGCTAGTCAGAGCCGGAGTTTTCTCAATAAGAAGACTTTCAGTGATGTTAGCTCTTGCAGTGATTCCAGGACGCTCCTTAGATCCACAGTTGATAAGCTTGTCAGAATAGCGGTGTGTCTCATAGCTTCCACTAAATGGTCGCTTTAGGGAAGCATCTTTTCCCCCACCATCAGCAACTACATTTCGATTGTCCTTTGATTGATCCAAGTCCAAGGGAGAGAATTCTGCAAGTTGAGCATGAACTGCAGACTGATTTTCGTGGTGTGCTGGAACTCCAACTGCTTCCGGTATAATTCGTTTTCGGCCATCAGGACGGCGATACTCTCTTTGTTTTGGAGGACTTGATAACTGCACAGATGTAATAGTATTTGAACCATCGTTTATAGCCCCTCCATTTTTTCTACCATCTCCAGTCTGGGCATCAGTACTCTTGTGAATTGCTTGGCTAATAATTGGATTTACTGGATCAGTGGAAGCTTTTCCAGATATCTGATTTTTCTCTACAGTAGATGCTACTTTTTTGCTTGCTGTTTGCTTAGCTGATACTGCTTCTAGCACTAACTGTGCGGCACTTTCTGCTAAGTTTGATTGCCTTCCTCTGACATCTCCATACCGACTTCTCTTTATTTCATCCAGCTCAGTATCATTTAACCTGTGTCCTAGCTCCTTCACCTCAAAATGAAAGGAGGCTACTGTGCCATCCAATGAGCAAGCGAAAAGAGCATAGCCATCTGGGCTCCTGCCAGCAAAAATTAGGTTGACTATGAAGCAGGCATGAAGAGACAAAATGGCAAGCTTGTGTTAAAAAAAGTCTATTACCATGATAAGTCAACAACACTTTGTGTAAAGAAGTGTTTAGCAACAAATAAGGGGCGGGCACTTGCCGTCGTCCACACAGTTATAGTGCGGTCCTGACTTCCAATTGCAATAACGTTATATGGTTGGAGCTCTCTTGATGCGGCCTTAGAAGATCCATTGGTCCATCCAGCAGGTGCAGAGTTTGCTTCTTGGGAATTAGAAAATTGCTTCCGGAACATGGAATGGTTAAACTTGACCACAATAACAGGAGCATTATGACCCAGGAAATCAAAGGTAGCAGACCATTCACCTCGTTCTAGAACAGGGGCTGAATGCCTAGGTTTCTGAAAGCCATGAGTAGTAGTGATGAAATGGCCACACGGTGACCACCCAAGGCGCCTGAAAAATGTAGAACCAAGCTGGAAAGAGAAAATGTATTATAAATAGACTAGTGAAGGATGACATCTTTACTAACACATAGCAGATAGGTTTGTGAAAAAAGTTGCAATAACTAGAGATCATTACGCACCGACTTTGACCAGTGGCCTTCTGTCTTATGTGCCAAGCTCCAATCACTAGTTCTCCATATTATTACAGTTTTGTCATCTGACTGGCTAGCTATGAAAGAACCAATAGGATCCCAAGTAACCCCTTTGACTAAGCTGGAATGCCCTCTTAGCACAGCAGTGCATATGCCAGTGGTAACGCTCCAAATGTGAATAGTATTATCCAAGCTACCACTAGCTAGTGTTGAGTCATCTGGAGACCAATTGAGATCTACCTATTTTAAACATAATAGAAAACTCCATTATACAAGCATCGTCAAGACTAAATAAACAAATGTATAACATATTGGTGTTCATAACATCAAAATTGAGATCTCAAGTAAGGGAAAATTTTCTAATTACCACATCTGCAGTATGGCCTCTCAATGTCATAGTAACTTTCCAATTTTCTACATCTGGAGGCTCTCCGCTGCCAAATTCAGTTGTACCAGATCCAGGCTTTTTCTCATGAATAAGAATTACCTGATCATCAGATCCAGAAGCAAGGAGCTTACCATGCTTAGCCCACCTGACACAATTAACTGATCCAAAGTGGTCCCGCAGTGTAGCAAGCACTTTAGGAGTTGAAGAATCATTTTCAGAGTCCCCCTCTACTGATTTCATGTTCCATATTCGAACCTTCATGAAAACCAGGAGAAAATTAAAACCAATGTCCATTAATGTAACAAAGGTTGGTGTAGAAAGTCAAGTCATAAAATTGCTAGTTGCAGTCTTGTTAAGTGATATAAATCTTTTTTCACAAAGTGATATAAATCTTTTGTCACAAATTGCCTACCTATCCGTCCTAATACTTGTATAATTCTACATCAGAATTCAACTTAAACACAACCTCATCTACCCAAACACTAAGGGGGGAAAAAAAGACAACATAAAGAATCGGCATCCCACCAGGACAGTATACACATCTTCAAGCTGCTTCAAATTACATTCCTGAAGTGAATATATATATATATATATATAGATTTTAAAATGTCCATGGTAATGATGCATTCACAAATAAGACTATGTACAAAGAAAGTAAACCACTGTATCTAGAGAATGCGAGCTCTCGCAGTGTAAGTAAAAGTCGAAGTCAAAAAAGTTAGCTACGTACACGAAGACGAAGACAGAAGACGAGGATAGAGATTCTAGATCAACTTGAAGTCATAATGGGGTGTTAAAAAAGGAAAGGCATGCTTAGTAGAGAGCACTAAAAGATTAGAAGAAAAAAAAAAAGCGTTGAAAAACAAATTCTCACCTTGTGATCACCTCCACCAGTTGCAAACCTGAGACCGGCTGCTTGGATATCAATGGAGAAGATCTGCATCCCCTCATGTCTAACCCAGCAAGGCTTCTCCGTGATCATCCTCTTCGACCCTTCCCACTAAGCCTTGAGCGAGACTGCCTTCCCCACTTCAGAATTCGAATTCCCAAAACCCTAATGCGAGTTCAAAAGACGCCAGAGAGAAAAGGGCCAGAAATCGGTGGAGGCAACTTTGAAACCCTAGAAAACAAGAAGTGAAGGGAGAAGATTTAGGAGCGTTTGGGAGTGACTACGAATCTATTCATGTTTGAATACGATCAAGAGGAAAAAGAAAAGAGTGGTAAAAAATCAATAAATCGCCATAAAAATGGAGTTTGATAAACATTTGCCTTTGGATAATATTTACTGATGACGTATTGGATCTAATAAATTGACTGGTGTTGTCGCATTAAATAAATACTGGAAAGTGTTTTTTAAGTTCGGAAATAATATGAGAAAAAATAAATGTCTTTAAAATTGATTAGTTGAAGTTATTAAAAGACAAGAAATATTACAGTTTGAATCTGATTTAATATATTTTATTATTAAAAAAATTAAAATCATCATCTTGACTTGTTTTTTAAGGACGATCTTACATGCTTTAAAGGATAAATCATAAAGGTATTTTATCCTAATAAATCTTGTGTACCAACGAGATATTTTTATACGGCTAAAAAATTGATGTTAAAATTCTAATAAATATTTATGTAGGTGTTAATATATGAGAGTAATTTAATATGTTTTATGACTAGATGAGTAAAATAAATTTTAAAAACTTTAATAAGTAATGATTTAGTTATTTTGAATATTAGTAATGTAGTGTTGCATTAAGTTTAATAAATGATTAGATCTATATGTATTTGATTTTAAATAACTGAGATTCATACGATAATTTTTTATGATAAATTTAGGTGAGGGAGATTTTTTATTTTCTATTAAATGGTTAGATATTAGTAGAAAAATGTATCTACGGCAATTTACCAAAGGACGTACGCAACAATCGGTAATTACCAACGGGCGCATCATGATTTTATTTTCACCAAAGGACGCACTCATTATAGCGAACTTCCTCTTATACCTCTCATGTTATCTATTGCCTTTCTCTTTCTCTCTCAGTAATAAATTCTGTGACGTCAGCACATGCAACGTGACTTAATTACTGACTTTTATTTTAAAATAATATCTAATGGAATCGGCGCTAAATTAAAAAACGTAAGGTAAAAATTAAAAAAATATTTCACTTTAAAAATTTCTCATCCAACGTGATTTAAAAATATAAATAAATAATTTTTATTTTTATTAATAGAAATTAATATATTAAATAATATTTAATAAATATATTAATGTATAAAAAATTTTTGGAAACAAACTGTTGGATTTAAGATTATAAATAAATGATTTTATATTTGATTAATAGAAATTAATATATTAAATAATATTTAATAAATATATTAATGTATACATATGTTTTGAAAAAACTGACCGTGGTAGCTTTCAGGCTCACGCTGGGCCTGAAATATTTTTATTTCAGGCCCAGCGTGGGCCTGAAATTTTTTATTTCAGGCCCACGTTGGGCCTGAAATCTTTTGATTCAGGCCCGACGTGAACTCAAATTTTTTTTCTATTTAAAAAATATATTAATATATAAAAAAACCTAACAAAACACTTAATTTTAGATTCAAACGCAGGGCCTGAAGTCATCCCAGGAGGGTTTGAAGTCAAATAACTTCAGATCCTATAAATAATTAATTTAATAAATAATAATTAAATATAAAAAATATTTTTAAAATAAAAAAATTTTAGTGAGGGCCTGAAGTCATCAGTGACTTCAGGCCCTCTATCTGAAAAATTTTCCCTTAGGCCTGAAGTCATCCGACTTCAGGCCTAAGGAGGGCCTGAAGTCTGATGACTTCAGGCCCAAGGAGGGCTTGAAGTCTGATGACTTCAGGCCCTCCACTAAATATATAAAAATAATAAAAACTTTTTTTAAAAAAAGGTATAATATATAATTACATAATAATAAAATATTATAGGAGTGGTTTAGGTATATCAGTGAGTTTTGACCAAAACTCACTGATGGACCTACCATATTTGGAATTCTGAAAACTCATTATCAGTAGACAGGGTTGAGCTAGGAGATGAGATTTTGGGGGCCGAAACCTCTAATCTTGCCGTATCACCAATGCTATAGCAGTGGTTTAGGTATATCAGTGAGTTTTGAGCAAAACTCACTGATGGACCTACCATATTAAGAATTCTGAAAACTCTATATCAGTAGACAGGGTTGAGCTAGGAGATGAGATTTTGGGTGCCGAAACCTCTAATCTTGATGTATCACCAATGATATAGGAGTGGTTTAGGTATATCAGTGAGTTTTAAGCAAAACTCACTGATGGACCTACCATATTTGGAATTCTGAAAACTCTATATCAGTAGACAGGGTTGAGCTAGGAGATGAGATTTTGGGTGCCGAAACCTCTAATCTTGCTGTATCACCAATGCTATAGGAGTGGTTTAGGTTTATCAGTGAGTTTTGAGCAAAACTCACTGATGGACCTACCATATTTGGAATTCTGAAAACTCATTATCAGTAGACAGGATTGAGCTAGGAGATGAGATTTTGGGTGCCGAAACCTCTAATCTTGCTGTATCACCAATGCTATAGGAGTGGTTTAGGTATATCAGTGAGTTTTGAGCACAACTCACTGATGGACTTACCATATTTGGAATTCTGAAAACTCATTATCAGTAGACAAGGTTGAGCTAGGAGATGAGATTTTGGGTGCCGAAACCTCTAATCTTCTGTATACTGATATAGAGTTCAGTTCTAGGTATATCAGTGAGTTTTGCTCAAAACTCACTGATATACCTAAACCACTCCTATAGCATTGTGATACAGCAAGATTAGAGGTTTCGACACCCAAAATTCATTCCTAGTCAAACTGTCTACTGATATAGAGTTTTCAGAATTCCAAATATGGTAGGTCCATCAGTGAGTTTTGCTCAAAACTCACTGATATACCTAAACCACTCCTATAGCATTGGTGATACAGCAAGATTAGAGGTTTCGGCACCCAAAATCTCATCTCTAGCTCAAACCTGTCTACTGATATAGAGTTTTCAGAATTCCAAATATGGTAGGTCCATCAGTGAGTTTTGCTCAAAACTCACTGATATACCTAAACCACTCCTATAGCATTGGTGATACAGCAAGATTAGAGGTTTCGGCACCCAAAAACTGTGTCTACTGATATAGAGTTTTCAGAATTCCAAATATGGTAGGTCCATCAGTGAGTTTTGCTCAAAACTCACTGATATACCTAAACCACTCCTATAGCATTGGTGATACAGCAAGATTAGAGGTTTCGGCACCCAAAATCTCATCTCCTAGCTCAACCCTGTCTACTGATATAGAGTTTTCAGAATTCCAAATATGGTAGGTCCATCAGTGAGTTTTGCTCAAAACTCACTGATATACCTAAACCACTCCTATAGCATTGGTGATACGGCAAGATTAGAGGTTTCGGCACCCAAAATCTCATCTCCTAGCTCAACCCTGTCTACTGATATAGAGTTTTCAGAATTCCAAATATGGTAGGTCCATCAGTGAGTTTTGCTCAAAACTCACTGATATACCTAAACCACTCCTATAGCATTGGTGATACAGCAAGATTAGAGGTTTCGGCACCCAAAATCTCATCTCCTAGCTCAACCCTGTCTACTGATATAGAGTTTTCAGAATTCAAATATGGTAGGTCCATCAGTGAGTTTTGCTCAAAACTCACTGATATACCTAAACCACTCCTATAGCATTGGTGATACAGCAAGATTAGAGGTTTCGGCACCCAAAATCTCATCTCCTAGCTCAACCCTGTCTACTGATATAGAGTTTTCAGAATTCCAAATATGGTAGGTCCATCAGTGAGTTTTGCTCAAAACTCACTGATAAACCTAAACCACTCCTATAGCATTGGTGATACAGCAAGATTAGAGGTTTCGGCACCCAAAATCTCATCTCCTAGCTCAACCCTGTCTACTGATATAGAGTTTTCAGAATTTCAAATATGGTAGGTCCATCAGTGAGTTTTGCTCAAAACTCACTGATATACCTAAACCACTCCTATATCATTGGTGATACTGCAAGATTAGAGGTTTCGGCACCCAAAATCTCATCTCCTAGCTCAACCCTGTCTACTGATATAGAGTTTTCAGAATTCCAAATATGGTAGGTCCATCAGTGAGTTTTGCTCAAAACTCACTGATATACCTAAACCACTGCTATAGCATTGGTGATACGGCAAGATTAGAGGTTTCGGCACCCAAAATCTCATCTCCTAGCTCAACCCTGTCTACTGATAATGAGTTTTCAGAATTCCAAATATGGTAGGTCCATCAGTGAGTTTTGCTCAAAACTCACTGATATACCTAAATCACTCCTATAACATTTTATTATTATGTAATTATATATTATACATTTTTTAAAAAAAGTTTTTATTATTTTTATATATTTAGTGGAGGGCCTGAAGTCTGATGACTTCAGGCCCTCCTTAGGCCTGAAGTCGGATGACTTCAGGCCTAAGGGAAAATTTTTCAGATAGAGGGCCTGAAGTCACTGATGACTTCAGGCCCTCACTAAAATTTTTTTATTTTAAAAATATTTTTTATATTTAATTATTATTTATTAAATTAATTATTTATAGGATCTGAAGTTATTTGACTTCAAACCCTCCTGGGATGACTTCAGGCCCTGCGTTTGAATCTAAAATTAAGTGTTTTGATAGGTTTTTTTATATATTAATATATTTTTTAAATAGAAAAAAATTTGAGTTCACGTCGGGCCTGAATCAAAAGATTTCAGGCCCAACGTGGGCCTGAATAAAAAATTTCACGCCCACGCTGGGTCTGAAATAAAAAATTTCAGGCCCACGCTGGGCCTGAAATAAAAATATTTCAGGCCCAGCGTGGGCCTGAAAGCTACCACGGTCAGTTTTTTCAAAACATATGTATACATTAATATATTTATTAAATATTATTTAATATATTAATTTCTATTAATCAAATATAAAATCATTTATTTATATTTTTAAATCCAACAGTTTGTTTCCAAAAACTTTTTATACATTAATATATTTATTAAATATTATTTAATATATTAATTTCTATTAATAAAAATAAAAATTATTTATTTATATTTTTAAATCACGTTGGATGAGAAATTTTTAAAGTGAAATATTTTTTTAATTTTTACCTTACGTTTTTTAATTTAGCGCCGATTCCATTAGATATTATTTTAAAATAAAAGTCAGTAATTAAGTCACGTTGCATGTGCTGACGTCACAGAATTTATTACTGAGAGAGAAAGAGAAAGGCAATAGATAACATGAGGGGTATAAGAGGAAGTTCACTATAATGAGTGCGCCCTTTGGTGAAAATAAAACCATGGTGCGCCCGTTGGTAATTACCGATTGTTGCGTACGCCCTTTGGTAAATTGCCGATGTATCTATCAAAAAGAAAATCAAATTCAATCTTAATTAATACTAATTAACAGTGAAACCGAAGTTACGTCATTTCATATCAATGCAAGAGAATATTGTGTAGACCTAAACTTAATAATCTTGATGAAAATTAATTAGGATTAGGGGTGATGAATCAATTGAGCTGAACACCATCTTAGTCCGATTAATATATTTTTTTAACATGTCAAAGTGTCTCATGTGTTGGCAAAAGTTTAAAAAATGGTTAACCAGTGATGCTACCCAAGCTCTTTAATGGGCAATTCATCGAGGATTCGACCGGGAAGAAGGAGACGATGCTTCATATGGAGATTGGCATGGCCCCTTTGGGAAGTTCTGAGAAAAAGATATAAGTTAGGAGAACAATTGGAAGGGTTTCGATGTAACTACTTTGACGCTCAAGTTAGATGTGGATGCAGAGAGGAATTGCACTGAGAATAAATTAGGATTGTTCGCACATAGCTCTCCCCCTTTGGGGTGAACACCTTTTTATAAGGGATTGATGGCAGACACCTGTCCCCACAATCTCGTAAGCTTCGCTCACGTTACTCTGCCAAGAATGAGTTTTATGATGTATTTAGATGAGTTTATAACGAGCGTTTTTTAGTGGGGCACATTTTTCAGAACCATTTTGTCCACGTTCTTCAGAGCCGTTGCTATTCTTCAGATGCATGAGATCACTTGGGCTTCCTAGTGAATGCAAGTAGTGATGTTTTCACTGATAGGAGGAATCCCAACTCGAGGGTGTTGGAGCCCCAGTTGATTTTAATGTGATCAACTAAGTTTAAGAGTGGAGGAAGTCGAGCGTAAGACGCAGTGGACGAGAAGGATAACACGAGAAAGTATGTCGACGGGCTCGGTGCATCCGAGGGACGCGAAAGCTGCGAAATGTCACGCTCTGAGACCAACGGAGTCGCTGATCCAATATAAAATTAGACAGCATCTCCCATGTCCAATGGACAATTTACATATACATACAACACATGCAGGTAATATATTGGCCTCAGGCCTCAGGCCTCAAATAGATATATATAATATAAAGAAGTAAAAACATCACTATATTGAAACCGTAAAACTCACATGAGCTGCTCCGGGGCAGACGCCCAGCAAAACAATAATACAAAGTCCAACAGAGGACTCAAAAATACAATACCGCACAAATGAATCACAAATACAAGTCCACGATATAAAAATGAATACAAAATATAGAGCATGCTATATAAAGAAAGTGAACACACGAAAGCACCCATCAAATAGAGTCGTGGTGCCCCGAGACTGGCAACTGGGCTCCTCCGACAATCTATTAACTTGAAAACAAAACATTGTGATGGGTGGTGAGTCCAAATGGACTCTGTAGGTATAGAAAAAGATATGCATGGCTGAATAAGTAGTTGAATAAGCAATACAGAAATAATAGGACACAGTCTCAATAGAAATATCAGAATATGCATAACTGTAAGTATCAAATGAATGTAAATACCATAAATCAGCCTATCCTGAATCATATAAGGCTCGTATCATACGAGCAGGTGCAGGGTCATCAAACCACACATATAATATCTCATGCATGTCCATGTCAAACATATGCAACAAATAAATGCAGCAATCACAATCAAATGCACAATGCATCATATGTATATGATGCAATGACATGATCACCTCTGACGCCAGTCAAGTCACCGAGACATACAATATGTGTCGCCCGAGTGGGTAGGGTTGTGATACTGTACACACTCTGTCATCATTGCTCCTGAGTGACCGAATAGACAGGATGCTGGCGGGGAACCCCCCTACCCCATGTATGTATAGGGGAGCGTCATTTTCATCTTCTCTGGTCTATGGGAAGAGAAGGGATCCCTACCTTCTACCACGCTCCGGAACTGTTGGTTTTGATTATGCATGGGAATCTTCTCCATTTCCCCAGATTAAAATTTTATTAATTAAAATAAATCCGGATGGAAAGAAATTTCCCAAGCGATCGTTTCATCATCGTACTAATTGATATAAGTGATTGCTTGAACAAACTTGTTGCTTAAGTAATCTAACTCGTCTGATCAATTAGCTACGGAATAGATGATGAATAGATCGCTGGTTTTTGTGTTTATCTTCGGGGTCCATGAAAGATAACAACATACAAGAAACTAAGAACAAGAAACAATAATTATACCTCTTGTTTACCTCGTGATCTTCTATTATATGTCCTATCCTCTTCTTGGACGTCGTATGGGTGACGATCTTCTAAGAAACGAAGTCACCAAAGCTAAAAACAAAACCTCCTTCTCCTTCTTGATTGTGCCGGCCAAAAGAGGAAGATGCACCTCCTCACCTTGCGCCGCCGACCACCACACCTATATCCTCCTTGTGCCACCGGCCAAACTCCAAGCCTCAAGGTTGCGCCGGCCAAAGGAAGAAGAGTAGAGGAAGAAGAAGATGAAGAAGAAGAAGAAGAGAAAATCAAGCCTTAGCCACTCTCTTCCTTTCCTCTTGCTTGCGGCGTAAAACACCAAAGTAGAGAACTTCGTATTGCTTGCGCCGATCAATGAAGCAAGAGTACCTCCCACCTTCTTGTTTGCGCCGACCTTCAAGAGGAAAGGAGAGAAGAGATGAGAGGAGAAGAAGATGAAAAAGCTTCTCTTCTCACCCTTGCGGCGCTCCTTCTACTCTTCCAAGCCACCATCCAAAACCTAGGAGAGAGAAAAAGAGAGAGAAAGATAGAGGTGTTGGAGCAATCGACCCTAAGATGGTCCGATGTGACCATGGGTTTTGATATTTGGGCAAAGGGTTTAAGTTAGGATTACCCTTGTGATCTCATATGTGTATGTTGAGTGTGCAGGTTGTACAGGTTACACATATGGACTTGACTGAACGGCCTCAGTACGGTGAAGGGTGGCATGGAGACAAGCTGGAGGCTTGTGTGCGCATCAGAGGGACCTTGGAGAGCAAGGACGATGAGCTGATGGGTGCAAACTTCGAGGCGTACATGAAGGGTGGCATGGAGGCAAGCTGGAGGCTTACGTGCGCATCTGAGGGACGAGGGCTGAAGATGAAGAGGGCGCGAAGGCAACAGTCGAGGCTGCGGATGAGGAGTCAGTCGAGTCGTGAGGGTACGAGTGCAGTGTGATTGTACTCGGGAAATCCTAGGGTCTGAGTGCGGAGTGGAATGTACTCAGGAAGGGTAACCTTAGGTGGGTGAGTAGACTAGTCGACTAGCCTAGGGGCAGTCGACTGATGGAACTCACAGAAAGGTCTCAGCCCTGGGACCAGTCGACTGCCCTGGGGGCAGTCGACTGGTAGGTGGCTGGTGAGCTGGCAAATTCGAACGTTGAGAGTGTTAACGGTCGAATTTGGCTGGCATCAGTCGACTGTCGACTGGTAGCGAGAAATCAGCCCCGAGTCCTATTTAAAGAGGACTTCGTTGTGGCTGAGTTTTTTGACGAAACTTGTCTTGGTTAAAGGCAAGTTGGTAGTCTTTGGGCTCAAGGTTGTCAAAGGTGTTGTGGTGAGGTTTCTCCACCCACAAGGAGCGACGAGAGTTAGCTGGAGGTTATCCGGGGAGTGATCCACCGATGGATTCTTGGATTAGTCACCCGGTTGGGGTGGATACCAAGTAAATTCTCTTTGTTAGCGTTGTTTGTTCTTTTTATTATTGTTTCCGTTGTGCAACTAACAACGCAGGTACGAGAAAGATCCAAAGAATCGCTATTCACCCCCTCTAGCGTACGGAACGATCCTAGCAATTGGTATCAGAGCAAGGACTGCTCTTGATCGGACTAACCGTCGAGGGAGCACACGCTAGAGGAGAGGAAATAATGGAAGATAAGTTGGGGGACAACATCTACACCCCACCGCCCTACGACAATGAGGATTTCGACTATTGGCAAGCGAGGATGAAGAATTGTCTTAGCATGGAGTGGGAGTGCATGGTCATGCTAGAAGAGTCCTTCAAAGTTTCAAAGGACAGGCATGGAAAGAAGCTTCGTCCTAGATATTGGACTCAAGAGCAACAAGACTATTCTAGGGCAAACAAGAAGGTAATAGATGTATTAATTGATGTTTTGCCTAACAATGTTTTGAGTATTGTAGGGAATTATAAAAATGCACACGAATTATGGACCAAGTTGGTGGAATATCACAAGAACCCTACACAAACTCAAGGAGTAGATGAACCTGAGGAAGTGAGCTCAATAGCTCAAGAGGAGGAAGAAGTGTCCACATCCTCAAGTGAAGAAGAAAGTGAGAGGTCATCCACCTCATCTAGAGAAGAGGAGGAGGTCACCACCTCAAGAATTGAGGGGGAGGAGAGACCCTCACCTACACATGATCAAGAGGAAGTCTCCACTTCATCCAAGGGTGAAGAGGAAGTCAACCAAGCCTCAACCTCCACCAAAGTAAGGACTAAAGACCACATTGTATGCTTTGGGTGCAATGAAAAGGGGCACTACAAGGATAAGTGCCCACTAGGTAAGAAAAAGGAGGTACACCCTAAACTCATTGTAAATTCCTTTAAAGCTAATGTGGGTTGTAGAATTGGTGAAACTCAAGCTAAAAGGAAGAAGATTCGATGCTTTACATGTGGAGAACTAGGGCATTATCACACTAAATGCCCTAGAAAAGGTGAGCTAAAGAAGATAGAAAATCTAAGAAGATGGGAAAAAGAAGAAAGAAGGAAGAGAAGATGCTCACAACAAGGAAGGACTACAAGGGTAAGGGAGGTACCCTTTAACCCTAGTTTAAAAAGAAATTCGATTTCAAGTTCTTCTTTACATTTCAAGAATCATGTTAATTACCCACCCATGCATGTTAGAACTCATGAGAATTGTTTATTTGTGCATAATCATGGATTTATGTACAATGATAGGACTAAAGGTAACAAGGTAGATCATAACCCTAGGAAAAGCATGCATCATGATAGACCTAAGATTTGAGAACCTAAGGATCAAGGCATTGACCCCAAGAAGGGGAGACAAATGCCTAAGAAAATGGATAGGTCTAGGAATGCCCAAAGTGGACATATGGAATCCAAGGTTAAAGGGCTACAAAGGGAAAATCAAGCCTTAAGGGTAAGACTTGATACTTTAGAGAAGACCTTAGAAAGATTCAAGATTGGATCTAAAGGTCTAGACATGGTGTTGGGTAGCATCAAACCCAACTATGATAGGTCGGGTTTGGGCTATGAATCCAAGACTTCCAAGGGCAATGGAAAGAAGTATGCTGGAAAAGAATACAATCTTAGTAAGGAGGGAAAGTCTAAGGATGGCAAGGGGATTCTATCCAAGGATAAAAAGAGTGACCTAACCAAGGACAAGGTGTCCAAGGTTAAAAAGGTCAATTTTGTAGGCCAAGAGTCACCGGTGGAACACCGATATGGCCTAGTGATGGTTGAGTCACCTAGGGAGGTGGCTAGGGCTAAGAGCTCAAGGGGGAGCTCTAGGAGCCTTTGGGATATATGGTGATTGGACCTTGGGAGGGGGTGCTCCTAAAGGTCTAGATGAACCATGGAGTGTGCCAAAAGAATTGGAGACGGACTTGAGTCTCAATTCTTGGGTTTTGCCACGGTATGTTTGAGTTTCATGCATGGAAATATGACATTGGGGTCATATTGCATGAAAATTGGTTTTTGGTATGTAATTTCCATGTAAATCAATGCTAGGGATGCATTGTGGGGTGACATGGGCAAAGGCATCAAGAGGAAACCAAAACTAGGACTTTAGGTCAAGGTTTGATTGAAATTTTTGGCTAGTTTTGGGTTTTATGTCAAACATGGGAATGGTGATAGATACATTTTGGAATGTATTTTTTCCAAGTAGATATGGGTACCATAAACCTCTCCACAAAATTTGAGAATTTTTAGAGATTTGTGAAATTTTTGGCGTATTTCTGAATTTCGTCAGAAATGTTGAAATTTCAGGCTTTCAGAGTATCAGTCGACTGCCATTTTGGCAGTCGACTGGTCAGGGCTGATTTTTGTATCAGCAGCTGGTTTGGGGTCCAAATGATGGAAAACAAGTGTATGGGGGGCTAGTACACATTGTTTATGGTCATTGGGGATTAAAAGAACCGATAATTGGGATATTGTTGGGTTCTTTTTGATGTATGGCAACGGGGGAGAAGTTTGGGTTTAAGTTAGGAAACCAAACTTACCTTTGCATGGAACCCTAGGTTTAGGGGAAGCTAAGATTAAGGGGGAGAATGGTTGCTTCATTCTTGGCGTAAGGGGAACCTGGGAGAGGTTCTTAAAAAGCCTTTGTAAGACCAACGTAGGGGGAGCTTGGGAGAAGCTTTAAAAAGCCCGTTGGGTAGGAAAATCCTAGCTTGGAGGGCTAGGTGTGTAAAAAGTCCTAACTTGGAGGGTTAGGTATAGGATGCCTTGGATAGGATCCATACATGCATTGCATATGCATTCATTTTAGCATAGTTTTTGCTATTGACTACTATCTTGTTTTCCCTAACTTAAACGTATTGCCAAATATCAAAAAGGGGGAGATTGTTGTAGCAATCGACCCTAAGATGGTCCAGTGTGTTGGGCAAAGGGTTTAAGTTAGGATTACCCTTGTGATCTCATATGTGTATGTTGAGTGTGCAGGTTGTACAGGTTACACATATGGACTTGACTGGACGGCCTCGGTACGGTGAAGGGTGGCATGGAGACAAGCTGGAGGCTTGTGTGCGCATCCGAGGGACCTTGGAGAGCAGGGACGATGAGTTGATGAGCGCGAACTTCGAGGCGTACGTGAAGGGTGGCATGGAGGCAAGCTGGAGGCTTGCGTGCGCATCCGAGAGACGAGGGCCGAAGATGAAGAGGGCGCGAAGGCAACAGTCGAGGTTGCGGACGAGGAGTCAGTCGAGTCGTGAGGGTACGAGTACAGTGTGATTGTACTCGTGAAATCCTAGGGTCTGAGTGCGGAGTGGAATGTACTCAGGAAGGGTAACCTTAGGTGGGTGAGTAGACCAGTCGACTGGCCTAGGGGCAGTCGACTGATGGAACTCACAGAAAGGTCTCAGCCTTGGGACCAGTCGACTGTCCTGGGGACAGTCGACTGGTAGGTGGCCGGTGAGTCGACTGATGGAACTTATTATTGCACAACAACCTTTATCCGTTAAGCAGGTAAAAGAGATTATTTCAAGTATCATTGAGCCGCCTAAAACTGAAGAAAGGACTGCAAAATTATCAGTGGAAATCTCCAAGAAGCTTGAAAGAGTGGAAGCACTACTCCACAAAATTGAGGCTTGGACCAATACATGAGTTACATCAATACCCAAGCTACAAACATCTATCTTGAAGCACTTCAAGCCACAGAAAACATTGAAGCACCAGCACTAGGATTCGTGAGACCGTCCGAATTCAAAGGTCCATTAGCAGGAACAATTGCCTCAATCAAGCAGGCAAATACACAGATTCAGCTACTAGTGACTATCCTTGAAAAACTTGAGAGCCTTGAAGAAAGAATTAAGAAACTTGAGACAAAAGCAACCGCTCCGACATCATTACCGGACGAGGTAATACAAAACCTAACAGATAAAATCAAAACTTTGTCTGTTCAGGAAAAGCCTAAGGAAGGAAAAGGCAAGCTACTGGTATTCAAAGATCCTTACGATATTCTGAAGGAAGTTCAGAAGCAGCAGAAGTGATGACAACAAGAACACAAAATCCTCCGGTTACAACAAGCACGGAGATCATATCATCACCATTATTTAAAGATCAAATACGAGATTATCAGCAAAATCAAAGACGGCGATATAATGTCCAAAGAACCTTAAGAAGAGCAACAAGGCTTATTAGGGGACAAGGACCCTATAATTACACTCTTGAGCAGCAGTTGGATCCCCAAGTCCAACTACAGTTATCAATGCAACAACGAGCTTCTATAGTACCTGCTGAGGTGCTATATCATTCTAGGCGTGATGATGCCCATCATCATGTCTATGTCCATAGATCTGAGGAGGCAATTCTAGTCACAAATAATCAAGTTGACAGATCCTTCATTCAAGAAGAAAGCTTCCAGCAACTGCAAAGAAGCAATATGCGATTTTTGCATATGGGGGTTATACAAGTTCGTGTTCAAATTCTTCATAGACAAGAAGAAGGAACTCTATTACTAGTGGTATTCCGTGACAACCGCTGGCAGGGAGATCAGTCAATCTTTGCAACAATGGAGATTGACCTCACAAAAGGAACACAACTGGTATATGTCATACCCAATACTATGCTTACTATTCCTGATTTTTACAGGAATATACAGGTATCATTTTTAGCAAGGGGATATGACAACTGGCAAAATGGTGAAGCAAATATACTAGTCACAAGAGGACTAGTTGGACGACTATCCAACACTCCCAACGTTGGGTTCGCATATGAAGTGCAAAATGTCGTTAACTACTTAACCAGCAACGGTGTAAGAGCACTCCCTGGAAGAAGCTATAATACTAGAGATATCGTTGGACGAAATTGGGTAATTCGACCATCTGTGGTCAATATACCCATACAACCCACAGAGGTAAACACTCGAAATCTACTTGATGGACGAATTTCAATTAGTTTTGACAGCTATCAGGCAGCAACATTGGCAAACCCTCCAACGTACAACTCAAAGGATGAAGAGAAGATATCTGATGAAGAAGAAATCGCTCGCCATATTGTGGCCGTTCTTACTGAAGAAACTATCAATTCAGAAGAACTATTGGTAAAACGGATATCTACAACAGCTATTCTACCCACCAGACGGAGCCCTGGAGCAGCAGGATATGACATTGCTATTGACAAAGCATATGTCATAAAATCTAAAGAAAGACAACTCCTAACAACAGGAATTTGTATTCAAACCCCTCAAGGTGTCTATGCAAGGCTAGCTGCTAGATCTAGTATCGCCTTAATGGGAGTTATAATCCTGGGAGGAGTTATTGACACTGATTATCGAGGAGAAGTAAAAATCATAGCCTACAACACCACAAATAATGATATTTATTTTGAAGCAAAGCAATTCGTAGCCCAACTTGTCCTAGAACATATTTCCACTCCACCAGTCCGGGAGGTTGAAGCATTACAACCAACAAAAAGAGACAAACAAGGCTTTGGTTCAACTAATATGCAGGTCTGTTCTCGACATAAGATTAATCCTCAATGTCCGGGTTGTTATTATTGTTGCAGTGATGATGATGATAATGAAAGGGAGTACAATTATCAAAGTACAAAGCAGCCCAAAGAAAAACAGATGCAGGCTACAACTGAAGAAAACATAGAGAAATTATGCAAGAAGGCCCGCGACAACCAAATATCTCAATACAAGTTTCATGAGGAAGAAGCTTATCTTAACCTCATCGAAGGACCACCAAGCTTAACCTCATCCTTGGCTCAAACAAGGAGAATGCTACAAGACTCACGTATATACAGGCAGCAGTTACAACAACAACTGGAAGATACTACATCTTCTTCTTCCACCAATTACTTATGCACCTTCAATACTACTGATGATGATTATCTCAATTATTTGCAATATTTAGCATCCCCAGAACCACAACCAGCAGATTTTACAAATCCCTTTGCGGAAGGTGGTGGGACAGAAGCAGGTGCACAACAACAACAACAACAACAAAACCGGTGGGAACCTTACCAGCAGCACCCGCAACACAAGATCGGTGGGATACTTTGGGCGAACCAAGTGGCAAGTATGACTATTATGTTAATTATGCATTACCACCAATTCAACCTTTTGTCCCTGCAATCAAACCATCATGGGACGATGATTGTGATGAAGAAGCAAAGAGTATATTGCTCCCACCCGAGAGCACTTGCCTCCAACTCTTCATAAAGACAATCCTGAAATTTCCAGAACAAGGGAATATTATGATAAGCAAAAAGAAAAACAACCTTTTGAAGAATTCCTTGCAATGGCTTCAGAAGAATGGCTCACTGATTATCCACAATTAAGAGCCTTGGGTGAGCAAGTTTATTCGCAGGAAGCAAATACCCAATACAGGCCACCTGTGGACGAGACAATGAATCCTGTGGGCTTTCCCCCAAAGCCACCAGGCCCAAAAATGGAGCCAGAAAGTTATGCACCAAAACCATCCACAAGACCCAGACGTTTTATGAGGCAAGATACTTCTGAGTGGTGGAATTTACCTAATGCTCACCAGCAAACCGGTGCAATTCTAACATTACCTACCCAGCTGGGAAAAATTGACGATGTCCTTCTACGTTGGGAAGGTATAACCAAGAATATTGTTGCTTTGCAAAACTTTTCGGATGTGCAGGATAAAGTTGATTTTATCGAAAATTTGCTCAGAGAAACTGAGCGGTTAACCTGGATCCAGTGGAGAATGGCGTACCCTAATGAATATCAAAAACTAGTCAACTCTGCTGACGGAAGGAACGGGACCCAAAATATAATTTCCCAAATTAGGAGAATATTTCTCCTGGAAGACCCTTTTCAAGGATCAACAGATATCCAAGATAGAGCATATCATGACTTAGAAAGAATTTCCTGTACACAGGTAAAAGATATAATTCCATTTTTGACTGATTACATGAACCTGGCAGCAAAGACAGGAAGGCTATTTACGGGAACAGAACTATCTGAGAAATTCTGGTTAAAGCTACCTGGAGATCTTGGAAGAAGAATTAAAGCAGCTTTTGAAGAAAAGTACCGAGGCAATACCATCGGGGTTCACCCCCGAATAGTATTTACTTATCGGTATCTTGAAGAGGAATGCAAGAAAGCGGCTTTCAGTAGATCTCTCAAAGATCTATCATTCTGTGACCAGATACCTATCCCAGGGTATTACCAAAGGCCTGGAAAGAAATTTGGTGTCAGAAAATCTACCACCTACAAAGGCAAGCCACATGAATCACACGCTCGTATTGAGAAAAAGAAGCATTTAATCAGAAACAAGAAGTGCAAATGTTTCTTATGTGGAGAAGAGGGTCACTTTGCCAGAGACTGCCCTAAGGAGTACAAGAATGTTCGAAGAGTAGCCATGTTTGAAGGCTTAGAACTGCCAGAAGACTTTGAAATCATGTCAGTACAAGAAGGAGACGATCAATCAGATGCCATTTATAGTATCTCTGAAGGAGAAAACCAACAGGTACTTGCTCATGAACACCTATATGTTTTCATTGAACAAAGAAATTGTTACATGATAGGCAAGTCCGAAGGCTGGCAACCAATGGTTCGCGTAACAAGAGAACAACATGATTGTCAACATATTTGGTTGATAAATGACGAAGTACCCCCTTCATATCAAAGATGTCACTGTTGCGGAAGGGAGACTATGAGGAAGTACAGGATGCACTGTACAAGCTGCAAGATAACATCCTGTGGTATGTGCACTGATAATTATTTCAATATAACCATTCCAGTGCAGCGTGAAGTTGCTATTCCGTACAATCCCATAAATCTTATAAAAGAACATCAAGCATATTCCAATTGGGCTGAAGCTGAAATTGAGCGATTAAAACAAGAAGTGGAGTCCAGCAAGATATTGGCTAAATTGCAGATGGAGCAATTAGTAAAAGAATACAAAACAAAGGAAGAGGAATTAATCAGAAATGCATCTACAGATAAACTCGAAGCTGATACAGAAAATGAAGAATTCCGCTTAAAGATTGAAGCCTTGGAATTGGAAAATCATGATCTTAGAAAGCAATTGCAAGAATATCAGGATGGCGTTTATGTTCCTGATCCAGTAAATATTGAGGAAGACATTGAAGAAGAAGTGAATGTTATCTTAACAGAAGGCAGAGAAAAAATATTCTCAGCAGAAGAAGCAGTACAGTCTAAGAAAAGGACAAATGGTTTATTCAATCTTAATGTTGAGCTTTATATTCCAGGAGTGAAAGAATTTAAGGTCAATGCCATCCTGGATACCGGTGCAACCACATGCTGCATAGATCAGTAATCTATACCACCAGAAGCTATTGAAGACTACACTTTTGCCGTTAATTTTAGCGGTATTAATTCCAAAACTACAGCCAACAAAAAGCTCAAATATGACAACATGAAGATAGGGGAACATTCCTTTCGTATTCCCTATACATATGCTTTTCCTCTTACACTCGGAGGAAATATTACCATGATAATTGGCTGCAACTTCATCAGATCGCTATATGGAGGCATAAGAATTGAAGGCGATGAGGTAACCTTTTACAAGAATATTACAACTATTAAAACTTGTCAAACTGTGGATGCAGCCCCTGCTATTGAAGAGCTGGAATTGGAAGAAGAAGAATACTATCAGATAAAAGAGCAAATCTGCACCTGGCAGACTACAACAAAAATAGAAGGAATTCTTCATAAGTTAACAGATACTGGCTATATTGGCAATGATCCCATGAAGTATTGGAGTCAAAATTTAATCAAGTGCAAGCTGGATATTAAAAATCTGGACTTAACTATTGAGGACAAGCCACTAAAGCATATCACTCCCCAAATGCAAGATTCCTTCAAAAAACACATCCAAGCTCTTCTTGAGTTGAAGGTTATTCGCCCTTCCAAAAGCAGACACAGAACAACAGCAATTATTGTTCATTCCGGCACCACTATAGATCCAAAGACCCAGCGAGAAGTCAAGGGAAAAGAACGAATGGTCTTCAACTACAAGCGACTGAATGACAATACACACAAAGATCAATACAGTCTTCCTGGTATAAATACGATCATTAAAAGAATTGGAGGAAGCAGCATTTACTCAAAGTTTGATCTTAAATCTGGATTTCATCAAGTCGCAATGGACTCAGAAGCTAGTTTACCTTAATGGCTGAGTAGAAAACTTATCAAGGTATTCTTTGGCAAGAGGTCCCTGAGTAATTGTAATACTGTCTCCTAAACTTATCCAAACTATGTTTATACAAAGCATTAAAGATCGTCTGTCTCTAAAATATTAGGCTAGCAAATTGCAACTGTTGATCAGTTATAGTGAACCCTTCTATTGATATAGCGATTGATTAACTAAATTCTTCTCTAGTTTTAAATCATAATCTTGTGTGATAAGTTGACCGGGGAACGACGGGTGGATTGCAAAAGAGCAGGTCCTAACTTGGCAGCAAAGGCAAAAGTGCTGTGAGTAAGCCCAAGGGCACACCTGCGTGAGCAAGAAAGCCTCTAGAACCCTCTAAGACGTAAGCATAAGAGGAAAGGGAGAAACAGGAGAAGAATGAAGTTATAAATGTACCTATGTCTAAACACTGGGAGGAGAAAATACAGGAATGGTACACAAAATCTCATACCTCGAACCTAGAATATCTTGACCTTGCAGAATCTAAGCCAACTACAAAAGAACTAGCTCACAACCTAGCCGTAGTATACGATAGAGTTTGTCTATCTTGCCGAGTTCACTTAAAAAACTTCAAGCAAATCCAAGAGGAAATTGAGGTTCTTAAAACCCAAAACAAGGAACTTAGGGACTCAATCCTTTCCCTCACCGAGGTTATTATTGCACAACAACCTTTATCCGTTAAGCAGGTAAAAGAGATTATTTCAAGTATCATTGAGCCGCCTAAAACTGAAGAAAGGACTGCAAAGTTATCAGTGGAAATCTCCAAGAAGCTTGAAAGAGTGGAAGCACTACTCCACAAAATTGAGGCTTGGACCAATACATGAGTTACATCAATACCCAAGCTACAAACAGCTATCTTGAAGCACTTCAAGCCACAGAAAACATTGAAGCACCAGCACTAGGATTCGTGAGACCGTCCGAATTCAAAGGTCCATTAGCAGGAACAATTGCCTCAATCAAGCAGGCAAATACACAGATTCAGCTACTAGTGACTATCCTTGAAAAACTTGAGAGCCTTGAAGAAAGAATTAAGAAACTTGAGACAAAAGCAACCGCTCCGACATCATTACCGGACGAGGTAATACAAAACCTAACAGATAAAATCAAAACTTTGTCTGTTCAGGAAAAGCCTAAGGAAGGAAAGGCAAGCTACTGGTATTCAAAGATCCTTACGATATTCTGAAGGAAGTTCAGAGCAGCAGAAGTGATGACAACAAGAACACAAAATCCTCCGGTTACAACAAGCAACGGAGATCATATCATCACCATTATTTAAAGATCAAATACGAGATTATCAGCAAATCAAAGACGGCGATATAATGTCCAAGAACCTTAAGAAGAGCAACAAGGCTTATTAGGGGACAAGGACCCTATAATTACACTCTTGGAGCAGCAGTTGGATCCCCAAGTCCAACTACAGTTATCAATGCAACAACGAGCTTCTATAGTACCTGCTGAGGTGCTATATCATCTAGGCGTGATTGATGCCCCATCATCATGTCTATGTCCATAGATCTGAGGAGGCAATTCTAGTCACATAATCAAGTNGCAGGGAGATCAGTCAATCTTTGCAACAATGGAGATTGACCTCACAAAAGGAACACAACTGGTATATGTCATATACCCAATACTATGCTTACTATTCCTGATTTTACAGGAATATACAGGTAATCATTCTTAGCAAGGGGATATGACAACTGGCAAAATGGTGAAGCAAATATACTAGTCACAAGAGGACTAGTTGGGCGACTATCCAACACTCCAAACGTCGGGTTCGCATATGAAGTACAAAACGTCGTTGACTACTTAACTAGCAACGGTGTAAGAGCACTCCCTGGAAGAAGCTATAATACTAGAGACATTGTTGGACGAAATTGGGTAATTCGACCATCTGTGGTCAATATACCCATACAACCCACAGAGGTAAACACTCGAAATCTACTTGATGGACGAATTTCAATCAGTTTTGACAGCTATCAGGCAGCGACATTGGCCAACCCTCCAACGTATAACTCAAAGGACGAAGAGAAGATATCTGATGAAGAAGAAATCGCCCACCATATTGTGGCCGTTTTTACTGAAGAAACTATCAATTCAGAAGAATTATTGGTAAGGCGTATATCTACAGCAGCTGTTCTACCCACCAGACGAAGCCCTGGAGCAGCGGGATATGACATTGCTATTGACAAAGCATATGTCATAAAATCCAAGGAAAGGCAGCTGCTAACAACGGGAATTTGCATTCAAGTTCCTCAAGGTGTCTATGCAAGAGTGGCGGCCAGATCTAGTATCGCCTTAATGGGAGTTATGATCCTTGGAGGAGTTATTGACACTGATTATCGAGGAGAAGTAAAAATCATAGCCTACAACACCACAAATAATGATATTTATTTTGAAGCAAAGCAATTCGTAGCTCAACTTATCCTAGAGCATATTTCCACTCCATCAGTTCGGGAGGTAGAAGCATTACAACCAACAATCAGAGATAAACAAGGATTTGGCTCAACCAATATGCAGGTCTGTTCTCGACATACAATTAATCCTCAATGTCCGGGTTGTTATTATTGTGGCAGTAGTGATGATGAAAGGGAGTACAATTATCAAAGTACAAAGCAGCCCAAAGAAAAACGGATGCAGGCTACAATTGAAGAGCAATTATGCAGGAAAACCCGCGACAACCAAATAGCTCAATACAAGTTTCATGAGGAAGTAGCTTATCTTAACCTCATCAAGGAACATCAAACTTAAACTCCTCCTTGACTCAAACAAGAAGAATGCTACAAGACTCGCGTATATACAGGCAGCAGTTACAACAACAATTGGAAGATACTACATCTTCTTCTTCCACCAATTACTTATGCACCTTCAATACTACTGATGATGCTTATCTCAATTATTTACAATATTTAGCATCCCCAGAACCACAACCAGCAGATTTTACAAATCCTTTTGCGGAAGGTGGTGGGGTAGAAGCAGGTGCAGGTGCACAACAAAACCGGTGGGAACCCTTACCAGCAGCACCCGCAACACAAGATCGGTGGGATACTTTGGGCGAACCAAGTGGCAAGTATGACTATTATGTTAATTATGCATTACCCCAGTACAACCTTTTGTCCCAGCAATCAAGCCATCATGGGATAATGATGATGATTGTGATGAAGAAGCAAAGGAGTATATTACTCCCACCCGAGAGCACTTACCTCAACTCTTCATAAAGATAATCGGATATTTCCAGAACAAGGGAATATTATGACAAACAAAAAGATCCTCTTGAAGATTCCTTGCAATGACTTCGGAAGAATGGCTTACTGATTATCCACAATTAAAGGCATTGGGTGAACAAGTTTATTCGCAGGAAGCAAATACCCAATACAGGCCACCTGTAGACGAAACAATGAATCCTGTGGGCTTTCCCCCAAAGCCACCAGGCCCAAAAATGGAGCCAGGAAGTTATGCACCAGAACCCTCCACAAGACCCAGACGTTTACTAGACAAGATACTTCCGAATGGTGGAATTTACCCAATGCTCATCAGCAAACTGGTGCAATTCTAACACTACCCACCCAGCTGGGAAAAATGATGATGTCCTTCTACGATGGGAAGGTATAACTAAGAATATTGTTGCTCTACAAAACTTTTCGGATGTGCAGGATAAAGTGGATTTCATAGAGAATTTGCTCGGGGAAACTGAGCGGTTAACCTGGATCCAATGGAGAATGGCGTACCCTAATGAATATCAAAAACTGGTTAACTCTGCTGACGGAAGGAACGGGACCCAAAATATAATTTCCCAAATTAGGAGAATATTTCTCCTCGAAGACCCTTTTCAAGGATCAACAGATATCCAAGATAGAGCATATCATGACTTAGAAAGAATTTCCTGTACCCAGGTAAAAGATATAATTCCATTTTTGACTGATTACATGAACCTGGCAGCAAAGACAGGAAGGCTGTTTACGGGAACAGAACTATTGGAGAAATTCTGGTTAAAGCTACCTGGAGATCTTGGAAGAAGAATTAAAGCAGCTTTTGAAGAGAAGTACCGAGGCAATACCATCGGGGTTCACCCCCGAATAGTATTTACTTATCGATATCTTGAGGAGGAATGCAAGAAAGCGGCTTTCAGTAGATCTCTCAAAGATCTATCATTCTGTGACCAGATACCTATCCCAGGGTATTACCAAAGGCCTGGAAAGAGATTTGGTGTTAGAAAATCTACCACCTACAAAGGCAAGCCACATGAATCACACGCTCGAATTGAGAAAAAGAAGCATTTAATCCGAAACAAAAAGTGCAAATGTTTCTTATGTGGGGAAGAGGGGCACTTTGCCAGAGATTGCCCTAAAGAGTACAAAAATGTTCGAAGAGTAGCCATGTTTGAAGGCTTAGAACTACCAGAAGACTTCGAAATCATGTCAGTACAAGAAGGGGACGATCAATCAGATGCCATTTATAGCATCTCTGAAGGAGAAAGCCAACAGGTACTTGCTCATGAACACTTATACGTTTTCATTGAACAAAGAAACTGTTACATGATAGGCAAGACTGAAGGATGGCAACCAATGGTTCGCGTAACAAGAGAACAGCATGATTGTCAACATATTTGGCTAATAAATGATGAAGTACCCTCTTCATATCAAAGATGCCACTGCTGCAGAAGGGAGACTATGAGGAAGCACAGAATGCACTGTACAAGCTGCAAGATAACATCCTGTGGTATGTGCACTGATAATTATTTTAATATGACAATTCCAGTGCAGCGTGAAGTAGCTATTCCATACAACCCCATAAATCTTATAAAAGAGCATCAAGCATATTCCAATTGGGCTGAAGCTGAAATTGAGCGATTAAAACAAGAAGTGGAGTCCAGCAAGATATTGGCTAAGTTGCAGATGGAGCAATTAGTAAAAGAATACAAGACAAAGGAAGAGGAATTAATCAGAAATGTATCTGCAGATAAACTTGAAGCTGATACAGAAAATGAAGAATTCCGCTTAAAGATTGAAGCCTTGGAATTAGAAAATCATGATCTTAGAAAGCAATTGCAAGAATATCAGGATGGCGTTTATGTTCCTGATCCAGTAAATAGTGAAGAAGACATTGAAGAAGAAGTGAATGTTATCTTAACAGAAGGCAGAGAAAAAATATTCTCAGCGGAAGAAGCAGTACAGTCTAAGAAGAGGACAAATGGTTTATTTAATCTTAATGTTGAGCTTTATATTCCAGGAGTAAAAGAATTTAAGGTCAATGCCATCCTGGATACCGGTGCAACCACATGCTGCATAGATCAGCAATCTATACCACCAGAAGCTGTTGAAGACAACACTTTCGCCGTTAATTTTAGCGGTATTAATTCCAAAACTACAGCCAACAAAAAGCTCAAATATGGCAATATGAAGATAGGGGAACATTCCTTTCGTATTCCCTATACATATGCTTTTCCTCTTACACTCGGAGGAAATATTACCATGATAATTGGCTGCAACTTCATCAGATCTCTATATGGAGGCATAAGAATTGAAGCCCCTGCTATTGAAGAGCTGGAATTGGAAGAAGAAGAATACTATCAGATAAAAGAACAAATCTGCACCTGGCAGACTACAACAAAAATAGAAGGAATTCTTCATAAGTTAACAGATACTGGCTATATTGGTAATGATCCCATGAAATATTGGAGTCAAAATTTGATCAAGTGCAAGCTGGATATTAAAAATCTGGACTTAACTATTGAAGACAAGCCACTAAAGCATGTCACTCCCCAAATGCAAGATTCCTTCAGAAAACACATCCAAGCTCTTCTTGAGTTGAAGGTTATTCGCCCTTCCAAAAGCAGACACAGAACAACAGCAATTATTGTTCATTCCGGCACCACTATAGATCCAAAGACCCAACGAGAAGTCAAAGGAAAAGAGCGAATGGTCTTTAACTACAAGCGACTGAATGACAATACGTATAAAGATCAGTACAGTCTTCCCGGTATAAATACGATCATCAAAAGAATTGGAGGGAGCAGTATTTACTCAAAGTTTGACCTTAAATCTGGATTTCATCAAGTTGCAATGGACTCAGAGTCTATAGAGTGGACTGCCTTCTGGGTCCCCGATGGCCTATACGAATGGCTGGTAATGCCATTTGGACTCAAAAATGCTCCAGCAATTTTCCAAAGAAAAATGGATGAATGCTTTAAAGGTACTGAGAATTTCATTGCAGTTTACATTGATGATATTTTGGTATTCTCTAAAACAGAACAAGAACATCGAGGGCATTTGGAAGTTATGTTGCAAATCTGTCAGAAAAATGGGCTTATATTAAGTCCTACAAAAATGAAAATTGGCACTCATGAAGTTGAATTCCTAGGAGCAACAATTGGACCATCCACAATAAAGCTCCAGACTCATATTATATCCAAAATTGCAGATTTCAAAGATTCAGAATTGGAAACATTAAAAGGGTTAAGATCCTGGTTAGGGCTTCTCAACTATGCCCGCAGCTATATTCCTAACCTGGGAAGGTTATTAGGACCCTTGTATTCAAAGACTTCTCCTACTGGTGAAAGGAAAATGAACGCACAAGATTGGCTTCTAATAAGAAGGATTAAGGAAACAATTTCCAGGCTTCCTGACTTAGCAATTCCCCCGGAAGATTGCTTTATTATTCTTGAAACAGATGGATGCATGGAAGGTTGGGGTGGAATTTGTAAGTGGAAAAGAAAAAAGGATGATCCGCGAATGGAAGAAAAAATCTGTGCCTATGCAAGCGGGAAATATTCTCCCCTCAAGTCGACCATCGATGCAGAAATTCATGCTGTTATGAATAGCTTAAGCAGTTTTAAAATTTATTATCTGGACAAGAAGGAGTTGGTCATTCGAACCGATTGCCAAGCCATCATTAGTTTCTTTAACAAATCAGCTCAAAATAAACCTTCAAGAGTCCGATGGTTATCATTCACAGATTATATTACTGGACTTGGGCTTGAAGTGCAGTTTCAGCACATTGAAGGTAAAGATAACAATCTTGCTGACACCCTCTCTCGTTTGGTTTGTTTTATGACAGGCCCATGGCAGCCGCAAGACGAAGATTATTCGGTCTTGGCCCAAGCAGAGGAAATACTAGCACAATTAACGAGGAAACCCAATATCAAAGCATCCCAATACTTAGTGGGCCTTATGAATTCTTGGACCAGTATAAAGAGCTCACTAGCAGCCCCAACAAAGGACCCCATGAAAAAGACCTCCGGGAGCATCTTGGGGATATCGAATGGACAGCCTCACAAAACGTCCTTCAGAGCATATGGGAACTCAAACTCATCATGGGAGCCAAAGAAGCCGACTTTACAGCTCGAGGGCAGCTCAGAGGAGGCCTTTACTTTAAAGATTCCCTCCCTGAAGTCAACAAAGCTAAAGAAGAATTATTGGACCTTTTTATAAAGGCACAGAACGTGGCACAAAGAATCAGGGATGTGTCACCATGAGGAAGCGTGCTGGACCCAAAGCATCCAAAAATTATTGCCTACCTTTACTTTATAGTCACTAGTCTTTACTTTATAGCTATGCTTTCGGTGGAATTATTGTAAAGATAAGTTGTTGTGTAGTTAGGCTTGCGTGTAAAGGACTAAAAGAGATAGAGGCTCGAATGAAGATGGGGCCCAATGAGCACCCTGTTTAAGCACTCTTCACCTCTATATAAGTCCTTCATTAGCTCATTGCAGAACACAAGTCGAATATCGGCACAAGTTCTACTTTGAGTTCATTGTAAGATCCTTACTCTAAGCTTGTAATCCCTAAGCTTTTAATTCAAGTTCTTGTATTTTCAAGTTCTTTTTGCAATTATCTTGAGTTATTAGCTTAAAGGCTTCCGCTTTAATTTGCTCTCACGCGTCCGTATATTGTGAATGCGTTCGACCGGACGAATATTGTTAGTTGATGAGAGATATGCTGAATATGTTTGGGTGGGAGAGCACTTGCCTTAAGTCGCAAGAAATGTGGAGTGCCACGCGCCCCTAGACGATTTTCTCGTGATTGCCCGAGTCAGTCAATTAATGGAGACGCGACATTCTAAGTCGAATGAGGCGATGTGATATACCCGATGCGACCGGCGCCTTAACGGCCTTACCTCCGCTTTAATGATCCGAGCCACGTGGCGCTCGCTGGTTGGCCGACCGGGAGCAAATTAAAGCGGAAGCCTTTAAGCTAATAACTCAAGATAATTGCAAAAAGAACTTGAAAATACAAGAACTTGAATTAAAAGCTTAGGGATTACAAGCTTAGAGTAAGGATCTTACAATGAACTCAAAGTAGAACTTGTGCCGATATTCGACTTGTGTTCTGCAATGAGCTAATGAAGGACTTATATAGAGGTGAAGAGTGCTTGAACAGGGTGCTCATTGGGCCCCATCTTCATTCGAGCCTCTATCTCTTTTAGTCCTTTACACGCAAGCCTAACTACACAACAACTTATCTTTACAATAATTCCACCGAAAGCATAGCTATAAAGTAAAGACTAGTGACTATAAAGTAAAGGTAGGCAATAATTTTTGGATGCTTTGGGTCCAGCACGCTTCCTCATGGTGACACATCCCTGATTCTTTGTGCCACGTTCTGTGCCTTTATAAAAAGGTCCAATAATTCTTCTTTAGCTTTGTTGACTTCAGGGAGGGAATCTTTAAAGTAGAGGCCTCCTCTGAGCTGCCCTCGAGCTGTAAAGTCGGCTTCTTTGGCTCCCATGATGAGTTTGAGTTCCCATATGCTCTGAAGGACGTTTTGTGAGGCTGTCCATTCGATATCCCCAAGATGCTCCCGGAGGTCTTTTTCATGGGGTCCTTTGTTGGGGCTGCTAGTGAGCTCTTTATACTGGTCCAAGAATTCATAAGGCCCACTAAGTATTGGGATGCTTTGATATTGGGTTTCCTCGTTAATTGTGCTAGTATTTCCTCTGCTTGGGCCAAGACCGAATAATCTTCGTCTTGCGGCTGCCATGGGCCTGTCATAAAACAAACCAAACGAGAGAGGGTGTCAGCAAGATTGTTATCTTTACCTTCAATGTGCTGAAACTGCACTTCAAGCCCAAGTCCAGTAATATAATCTGTGAATGATAACCATCGGACTCTTGAAGGTTTATTTTGAGCTGATTTGTTAAAGAAACTAATGATGGCTTGGCAATCGGTTCGAATGACCAGCTCCTTCTTGTCCAGATAATAAATTTTAAAACTGCTTAAGCTATTCATAACAGCATGAATTTCTGCATCGATGGTCGACTTGAGGGGAGAATATTTCCCGCTTGCATAGGCACAGATTTTTTCTTCCATTCGCGAATCATCCTTTTTTCTTTTCCACTTACAAATTCCACCCCAACCTTCCATGCATCCATCTGTTTCAAGAATAATAAAGCAATCTTCCGGGGGAATTGCTAAGTCAGGAAGCCTGGAAATTGTTTCCTTAATCCTTCTTATTAGAAGCCAATCTTGTGCGTTCATTTTCCTTTCACCAGTAGGAGAAGTCTTTGAATACAAGGGTCCTAATAACCTTCCCAGGTTAGGAATATAGCTGCGGGCATAGTTGAGAAGCCCTAACCAGGATCTTAACCCTTTTAATGTTTCCAATTCTGAATCTTTGAAATCTGCAATTTTGGATATAATATGAGTCTGGAGCTTTATTGTGGATGGTCCAATTGTTGCTCCTAGGAATTCAACTTCAGGAGTGCCAATTTTCATTTTTGTAGGACTTAATATAAGCCCATTTTTCTGACAGATTTGCAACATAACTTCCAAATGCCCTCGATGTTCTTGTTCTGTTTTAGAGAATACCAAAATATCATCAATGTAAACTGCAATGAAATTCTCAGTACCTTTAAAGCATTCATCCATTTTTCTTTGGAAAATTGCTGGAGCATTTTTGAGTCCAAATGGCATTACCAGCCATTCGTATAGGCCATCGGGGACCCAGAAGGCAGTCCACTCTATAGACTCTGAGTCCATTGCAACTTGATGAAATCCAGATTTAAGGTCAAACTTTGAGTAAATACTGCTCCCTCCAATTCTTTTGATGATCGTATTTATACCGGGAAGACTGTACTGATCTTTATACGTATTGTCATTCAGTCGCTTGTAGTTAAAGACCATTCGCTCTTTTCCTTTAACTTCTCGTTGGGTCTTTGGATCTATAGTGGTGCCGGAATGAACAATAATTGCTGTTGTTCTGTGTCTGCTTTTGGAAGGGCGAATAACCTTCAACTCAAGAAGAGCTTGGATGTGTTTTCTGAAGGAATCTTGCATTTGGGGAGTGACATGCTTTAGTGGCTTGTCTTCAATAGTTAAGTCCAGATTTTTAATATCCAGCTTGCACTTGATCAAATTTTGACTCCAATATTTCATGGGATCATTGCCAATATAGCCAGTATCTGTTAACTTATGAAGAATTCCTTCTACTTTTGTTGTAGTCTGCCAGGTGCAGATTTGTTCTTTTATCTGATAGTATTCTTCTTCTTCCAATTCCAGCTCTTCAATAGCAGGGGCTGCATCAACAGTTTGACAAGTTTTAATAGTTGTAATATTCTTGTAAAAGGTTACCTCATCACCTTCAATTCTTATGCCTCCATATAGAGATCTGATGAAGTTGCAGCCAATTATCATGGTAATATTTCCTCCGAGTGTAAGAGGAAAAGCATATATATAGGGAATACGAAAGGAATGTTCCCCTATCTTCATATTGCCATATTTGAGCTTTTTGTTGGCTGTAGTTTTGGAATTAATACCGCTAAAATTAACGGCGAAAGTGTTGTCTTCAACAGCTTCTGGTGGTATAGATTGCTGATCTATGCAGCATGTGGTTGCACCAGTATCCAGGATGGCATTGACCTTAAATTCTTTTACTCCTGGAATATAAAGCTCAACATTAAGATTAAATAAACCATTTGTCCTCTTCTTAGACTGTACTGCTTCTTCCGCTGAGAATATTTTTTCTCTGCCTTCTGTTAAGATAACATTCACTTCTTCTTCAATGTCTTCTTCACTATTTACTGGATCAGGAACATAAACGCCATCCTGATATTCTTGCAATTGCTTTCTAAGATCATGATTTTCTAATTCCAAGGCTTCAATCTTTAAGCGGAATTCTTCATTTTCTGTATCAGCTTCAAGTTTATCTGCAGATGCATTTCTGATTAATTCCTCTTCCTTTGTCTTGTATTCTTTTACTAATTGCTCCATCTGCAACTTAGCCAATATCTTGCTGGACTCCACTTCTTGTTTTAATCGCTCAATTTCAGCTTCAGCCCAATTGGAATATGCTTGATGCTCTTTTATAAGATTTATGGGGTTGTATGGAATAGCTACTTCACGTTGCACTGGAATTGTCATATTAAAATAATTATCAGTGCACATACCACAGGATGTTATCTTGCAGCTTGTACAGTGCATTCTGTGCTTCCTCATAGTCTCCCTTCCGCAGCAGTGGCATCTTTGATATGAAGAGGGTACTTCATCATTTATTAGCCAAATATGTTGACAATCATGCTGTTCTCTTGTTACGCGAACCATTGGTTGCCATCCTTCAGTCTTGCCTATCATGTAACAGTTTCTTTGTTCAATGAAAACGTATAAGTGTTCATGAGCAAGTACCTGTTGGCTTTCTCCTTCAGAGATGCTATAAATGGCATCTGATTGATCGTCCCCTTCTTGTACTGACATGATTTCGAAGTCTTCTGGTAGTTCTAAGCCTTCAAACATGGCTACTCTTCGAACATTTTTGTACTCTTTAGGGCAATCTCTGGCAAAGTGCCCCTCTTCCCCACATAAGAAACATTTGCACTTTTTGTTTCGGATTAAATGCTTCTTTTTCTCAATTCGAGCGTGTGATTCATGTGGCTTGCCTTTGTAGGTGGTAGATTTTCTAACACCAAATCTCTTTCCAGGCCTTTGGTAATACCCTGGGATAGGTATCTGGTCACAGAATGATAGATCTTTGAGAGATCTACTGAAAGCCGCTTTCTTGCATTCCTCCTCAAGATATCGATAAGTAAATACTATTCGGGGGTGAACCCCGATGGTATTGCCTCGGTACTTCTCTTCAAAAGCTGCTTTAATTCTTCTTCCAAGATCTCCAGGTAGCTTTAACCAGAATTTCTCCGATAGTTCTGTTCCCGTAAACAGCCTTCCTGTCTTTGCTGCCAGGTTCATGTAATCAGTCAAAAATGGAATTATATCTTTTACCTGGGTACAGGAAATTCTTTCTAAGTCATGATATGCTCTATCTTGGATATCTGTTGATCCTTGAAAAGGGTCTTCGAGGAGAAATATTCTCCTAATTTGGGAAATTATATTTTGGGTCCCGTTCCTTCCGTCAGCAGAGTTAACCAGTTTTTGATATTCATTAGGGTACGCCATTCTCCATTGGATCCAGGTTAACCGCTCAGTTTCCCCGAGCAAATTCTCTATGAAATCCACTTTATCCTGCACATCCGAAAAGTTTTGTAGAGCAACAATATTCTTGGTTATACCTTCCCATCGTAGAAGAACATCATCAATTTTTCCCAGCTGGGTGGGTAATGTTAGAATTGCACCAGTTTGCTGATGAGCATTAGGTAAATTCCACCACTCGGAAGTATCTTGTCTAGTAAAACGTCTGGGTCTTGTGGAGGGTTCTGGTGCATAACTTCCTGGCTCCATTTTTGGGCCTGGTGGCTTTGGGGGAAAGCCCACAGGATTCATTGTCTCGTCTACAGGTGGCCTGTATTGGGTATTTGCTTCCTGCGAATAAACTTGTTCACCCAATGCCTTTAATTGTGGATAATCAGTAAGCCATTCTTCCGAAGTCATTGCAAGGAACTCTTCAAGAGGATCTTTTTGTTTGTCATAATATTCCCTTGTTCTGGAAATATCCGGATTATCTTTATGAAGAGTTGGAGGTAAGTGCTCTCGGGTGGGAGTAATATACTCCTTTGCTTCTTCATCACAATCATCATCATTATCCCATGATGGCTTGATTGCTGGGACAAAAGGTTGTACTGGGGGTAATGCATAATTAACATAATAGTCATACTTGCCACTTGGTTCGCCCAAAGTATCCCACCGATCTTGTGTTGCGGGTGCTGCTGGTAAGGGTTCCCACCGGTTTTGTTGTGCACCTGCACCTGCTTCTACCCCACCACCTTCCGCAAAAGGATTTGTAAAATCTGCTGGTTGTGGTTCTGGGGATGCTAAATATTGTAAATAATTGAGATAAGCATCATCAGTAGTATTGAAGGTGCATAAGTAATTGGTGGAAGAAGAAGATGTAGTATCTTCCAATTGTTGTTGTAACTGCTGCCTGTATATACGCGAGTCTTGTAGCATTCTTCTTGTTTGAGCCAAGGAGGAGTTTAAGTTTGATGTTCCTTTGATGAGGTTAAGATAAGCTACTTCCTCATGAAACTTGTATTGAGCTATTTGCACAGAACGTGGCACAAAGAATCAGGGATGTGTCACCATGAGGAAGCGTGCTGGACCCAAAGCATCCAAAAATTATTGCCTACCTTTACTTTATAGTCACTAGTCTTTACTTTATAGCTATGCTTTCGGTGGAATTATAGTAAAGATAAGTTGTTGTGTAGTTAGGCTTGCGTGTAAAGGACTAAAAGAGATAGAGGCTCGAATGAAGATGGGGCCCAATGAGCACCCTGTTCAAGCACTCTTCACCTCTATATAAGTCCTTCATTAGCTCATTGCAGAACAGTGGAGTAGCACCACCATTAACGCGCGTAATTCTTTCCGCCACGCGGCAGCTTCCGGCTGGCCGACACGACGACGCGCCCTGTCGCCGATGCAGGCGGCGTCAGCACCTGCGGCGCGTCTTTTCGAGGCTGATTCGTGGGACGCTTCAATGGCCTGGATGAGGCGATCTCCGTACACGTGGATCGCCATCGGACGGTCTCCCTTCTTTCGGCCTAACTATAAATAGGCCTTCCTCTTCGCCGAAACCCTCATTTGCCCCTCCACTGTTCTCCCTCTAACTCGGTGCTTCTCGCTGCTCGCCGCCGTCTTCGCGTGTCGCCGTCGCCCTCGTGCTTCTCCGCCGGTTAATCCTTTCCACCCTCACCTACGGTCAGACTCTCCCTTTTCTTCCCTTTCTTTCTGCTCCATGGCTGCCCCCGCGTGGTACACTTCCGTCGAGTCTAGCCTTTACGACGAGACTGCCTCCGACCTCCGACTGGCCTACAATATCCCGGAGAACTATCGCATCGTCGTCCCTACCAAGGCCGACCGACCCCACAAGCCCCCGGCCGGCTTCTTTGTGTTTTTCCGGGACCAGCACATGTCTGGCCTGCGCTACTCTCTTCATCCCTTTATTGTAGAGTTCTGTAACTTCTTCCACGTGCCTATCTTCCAGCTTTCTCCCAATGCCGTTCGTATACTGTGTAACCTAATAGTTCTCTTTACCCTTTACCGAGTCCCCCTCCGACCGGAGGTTCTTTATTTCTTTTATTACCCGAAGAAACAGGAGGCCGGGAATTTCTTTCTCCAAGCCCGGGCCAAACTATCCATAGTGGAAAATATTCCCTCCTCGAATAAGGGGTGGAAAACTTATTTTTTCTTCATAAGCCCTCCGACCAGCCTTGGTTCCCGATCGGATGGGTTGAAGACATGCCACCTATAGCTCCCTTAAGAAATTTTAAGTCCGACCCCTTATTTATAACGACGGTTTCGCTACTCGGGGGCCTCCACTTTGACGGCATGAAACTTCTCCATGACGCCGTTTTGTACATATTTGGGCTAAGCCGAGTGCCTGCCGCCCTGCCTGGCACCTTCGGTAGGTCCTTTTTTTATTTCGTACTCCTTTCTCCCTAACTCAATATCTTCTGATTTTGCAGCCGAGATGATGTGGGAAGCGGCCCTCGATGAGACCATGGGCCTGGCAGACGAAGAGATAAATGCCCGGGCGGCTGAACAACTGCGTCTGCGCCAGGCCGGTCTGCCCGAACAACCTACGATTCCTGAGAGCGCGGAGCCCGTCGCTCCGGCTCCTTCTGCCCGACCAGCGGCGACCGGTTCTGCGGAGCCGGTCGGCTCATCGAAAACTCCTGCCTCTGCAAGATCTTCCGGCAAGCAGAAGGCTCAGCCTTCCATGCAGAAGTCCCGGCCTTCCAAGCGGAAGGCCAGCGCTTCTATCCGTATAGAGGAACCGACGGAGGTAGGTCGGTCCTCTTCTGATTCTCCCGACCCGCAACCTTTGAAGAGGCGCCCGAGGACTTCTGCGTCGGGCTCTCAATCTCAACCTGCAGAGGCTACTGCCAGCCCGGCTAGAGCGAGCCGGTCGGCTGGCTCACCAGATTCGCCTCGCTCGGGAGGACGTCGCTCGCAGCCGTGTGCCTATGGCGTATATCTCCCCTCGGTCGACCCAGCGACCCCTAGTGAAGTCCAGCAGCGGCTTACCCTTTACGGGGAATTGGCCGACTGCTGGGAGCAGGGTATGAGGGAGAGGACTTCCAGACCCCCGATCCGACTGGCCGACCAGTTCTTTCAGGACGCTACTCATGTAAGTCTGATGCTTCGATGCTTAATTAACTTGCTTCTTTCTAACATTTTTATTGTAGTTTTGGGTCTCCTGCTCGAGCGTCGCCTATTCCTTGGTCATCAATGCCAGGGACCGCCGAGCGGCCGAACGGCGGCTCGAGGAATTGGAGCTCCGCCAGGCGCACGCTAACTTACCGGCCAGCGAGGAGGGTGCAGCTATACTCCGCTCGGAGATATTGGACCTTAAGGAAAAACTCCGTTCCGCCGAGGCGCTGCTGACGGAGGAAACCACCCGAGCGGAGGCAGCCGAGCGGGCGTATGCCCGATCTTCCTCCCTGCACGCAACCCTCGAGCAGGAGAGGAAGAAGGCTCTGGTCCTACAGCGCCGTGCCCGATTGGACCTCGACAAGAAGGCTGTCGAGGCCCAAGCCTTGAAGGCAGAGCTAGACAAGCTGATGAAGTCTTCGGAGGAGCTCCGGGCGGCCCTGAACGAAAAAGAGCAGGAGCTGGCGACTCGGGAGTCGGACTTACATGCCAAGGAGAAGGCTTTGGACGTACGGGGAGACGAGCTCCGCTTGTCTGAAGGAATGCTGGCCTCTCAAGCCGTTGCCTTGGAGGAGAAGGACAAGGAGCTAGCTAACCTCCGGGCGGAAATTGACAGCCTGAAGCTGCATCAAGCAGGCGAGCCCGCTTGGATGGACGCACATCGCCTGGCTTATATCAACTCTAAAGAGTTCGGCACGCAGCTGGGCAAGCGGACATCTGATATGTTCCAGATGGGCTTAAACAGCGCCGTTCTGCAATTCCAAGAGAACGGCCATCTGCCTGCCGACCTTCCTGCCAATGTCGTCTAAGTCAGCCGGGTCAAGGAGCTACTCCCTAAGGACTTCTTCCAGCCTTTTACTTAAATTTTAATCATGTAATCTTGAGCCGCCGATTGGGGCTCGCTTTTTTGTAATGCTTCCGAGTCAATAGCAATGAACTGCCTTTTCCTTCTAAGTGTTATTTTAGATAATGACTAAGCAGATTTTGTTGATCGACTAGCCGGGTGGGGGACATGAATCACCTTAACCCCGACCAGAGAGCCGAATTACGCGTAGGAAAAATAGCTGTGAAAGTTAAACGACTGGTTGATCTGACTGAGGGGTGTGGGTCGCCACACGCCCGGTCGGAGAACTAAACCAAGTTAGTAAAATGGCTATGTAAGTTAGTCTGATGGTTGGTCCGACTGAGGGGCGTGGATCGCCACACGTCCGGTCGGGGAACCAAACCAAGTTATAAAGTGGCTATGTAAGTTTGCCTGATGGTTGGTCCGACTGAGGGGTGTGGATCGCCACACGTCCGGTCGGGGAACCAAACCAGCCTATAAATATGTAAGGCTTCCCAGGCTTCTGGAGGGGCCAATCTTCCACGTGGGCCGCCACGCTTCCGACCGGGAACCGAACCAGGCTTCCGAGTGGGCTGACGCTTCCGGTCAGTCGCCGACTCAGGCTTCCAAAGGGAACCAATCTTCTGCGTGGGACGCCACGCATCTGACCGAGCACCTCTTCAGGCTTCCGGATGTGCCAATCTTCCACGTGGGCCGCCACGTTTCCGACTGGGAACCAGTCCAGGCTTCCGAGTGGGCTGTCGCTTTCAGTCAGCTACCAACTCAGGCTTCCAAAGGGAACCAATCTTCTGCGTGGGACGCAACGCATCCGACCAGACACCGCTTCAGGCTTCCGGATGGGCCAATCTTCCACGTGGGCCGCCACGCTTCCGACCGGGAACCAGTCCAGGCTTCCGAGTGGGCTGACGCTTCCGGTCAGTTACCAACTCAGGCTTCCGAAGGGAGCCGATCTTCTGCGTGGGACGCCACGCATCCGACCAGACACATCTTCAGGCTTCCGGATGGGCCAATCTTCCACGTGGGCCACCACGCTTCCGACTGGGAACCAGTCCAGGCTTCCGAGTGGGCTGACGTTTCCGGTCAGTTGCCGACCCAGGCTTCCAAAGGGAACCAATCTTCTGCGTGGGACGCCACGCATCCGACCAGACACCGCTTCAGGCTTCCGGATGACCAATCTTCCACGTGGGCCGCCACGCTTCCGACCGGGAACCAGTCCAGGCTTCCGAGTGGGCTGACGTTTCCGGTCAGTTACAACTCAGGCTTCCGAAGGGAGCCGATCTTCTGCGTGGGACGCCACGCATCCGACCAGACACATCTTCAGGCTTCCGGATGGGCCAATCTTCCACGTGGGCCGCCACGCTTCCGACTGGGAACCAGTCCAGGCTTCCGAGTGGGCTGACGTTTCCGGTCAGTGCCGACCCAGGCTTCCAAAGGGAACCAATCTTCTGCGTGGGACGCCACGCATCCGACCAGACACCGCTTCAGGCTTCCGGATGGACCAATCTTCCACGTGGGCCGCCACGTTTCCGACTGGGAGCCAGTCCAGGCTTCCGAGTGGGCTGACGTTTCCGGTCAGTTGCCGACCAGGCTTCCAAAGGGAACCAATCTTCTGCGTGGGACGCCACGCATCCGACCGGACACCGCTTCAGGCTTCCGGATGGACCAATCTTCCAGTGGGCCGCCACGTTTCCGACTGGGAGCCAGTCCAGGCTTCCGAGTGGGCTGACGCTTCCGGTCAGTCGCCGACTCAGGCTTCCAAAGGGAACCAATCTTCTGCGTGGGACGCCACGCATCCGACCGGACACCGCTTCAGGCTTCCGGATGGGCCAATCTTCCACGTGGGCCGCCACGCTTCCGACTGGGAACCAGTCCAGGCTTCCGAGTGGGCTGACGCTTCCGGTCAGTCGCCGACTCAGGCTTCCAAAGGGAACCAATCTTCTGCGTGGGACGCCACGCATCCGACCGGACACCGCTTCAGGCTTCCGGATGGGCCAATCTTTCCACGTGGGCCGCCACGCTTCCGACTGGGAACCAGTCCAGGCTTCCGAGTGGCTGACGCTTCCGGTCAGTCGCCGACTCAGGCTTCCAAAGGGAACCAATCTTCTGCGTGGGACGCCACGCATCCGACCGGACACCGCTTCAGGCTTCGGATGGGCCAATCTTCCACGTGGGCCGCCACGCTTCCGACTGGGAACCAGTCCAGGCTTCCGAGTGGGCTGACGCTTCCGGTCAGTCGCCGACTCAGGCTTCCAAAGGGAACCAATCTTCTGCGTGGGACGCCACGCATCCGACCGGACACCGCTTCAGGCTTCCGGATGAGCCAATCTTCCACGTGGGCCGCCACGCTTCCGACTGGGAACCAGTCCAGGCTTCCGAGTGGGCTGACGCTTCCGGTCAGTCGCCGACTCAGGCTTCCAAAGGGAACCAATCTTCTGCGTGGGACGCCACGCATCCGACCGGACACCGCTTCAGGCTTCCGGATGGGCCAATCTTCCACGTGGGCCGCCACGCTTCCGACTGGGAACCAGTCCAGGCTTCCGAGTGGGCTGACGCTTCCGGTCAGTCGCCGACTCAGGCTTCTGGAGGGTACGACGCGTCAGCCTGCGTCCCGTCCAGGTATTACTTGCCTTGTGTGGCCGACCGATAACTTCGGTCGGGAGAGCCTTTCGTTATAGATAGAATGCTGCGTTTTACAAGATTACATCACTCTAGGGCTCTCTGTACATTTGCAAGTGTAGGGAACTCCACGGTTGGTCAAGCCTTTTGCCATGTTCGTCCTCCAAGTAGTAAGCGCCTGAATGCAATTTCTCTACTACCTTGAAAGGCCCGCCCCACTGTGGTTGTAATTTGTTCACATCACCGACCGGCTTTATACGTTTCCAAACTAGGTCCCCGGGTCGAAATGAGCGCGGCAACACCTTCTGGTTGTACCTTTGTTTCATACGTTGACGGTATCTGAACATTCGGGCGGCTGCTTTTTCCCGGGCTTTCTCTATGAGGTCAAGCTCTAAGTGCCTTCTTTCATCATTTCCTTCGTCATAGCTTAGCCGCCGGTCAGATTCACAGCCAACCTCAACCGGCACCACCGCCTCGCTGCCGTAGACGAGGTGGAAAGGCGTTTGCCCGGTCGCTTCTCTGGGTGTGGTTCTGTTTGCCCAAAGGACCCCGGGCAGCTGCTCCACCCAGTTAGTTCCTGCATGGTCCAGCTTGGTTTTGAGCCCTCTCAAGATTTCCCGATTGGCGACTTCTGCCTGGCCGTTGCTCTGTGGATACGCCACAGATGTAAAGGCCTGCTGGATGCCGTATTCCGAGCACCACTCTTTGATTTTCTTCCCTTGAAACTGCCGACCGTTGTCAGAAACCAACTTGTGGGGGATCCCGTATCTGCATAGAATGTTTTGCCACAAGAACTTCATCACCGCCTGCTCGGTGATCCGGGCCAGCGCCTCTGCTTCCACCCATTTAGAGAAGTAATCCACCGCGACCAACAAGAACTTCTTCTGGGCGGGAGCGAGCGGAAAGGGACCTACGATATCCATGCCCCATTGGTCAAACGGGCAAGAGACAGCAGATGTCTTCATTACTTCGGTCGGCCGGTGCGGCAGGCATTGGTGTTTTTGACAAGAGATGCATGTTGCGGCCAGCCGGTCGGCATCCTTCAGCAAAGTTGGCCAATAATACCCGGCCAACAGAGCCTTCTGGGCGGTGGCTCTACCACCCGAATGGGTACTGCATACCCCCATATGGACCTCACGGAGCACGTAATCCGCGTCTTCACTGCCAAGGCATTTGAGTAATGGCCGGGCGTGAGCCCGTTTATAGAGGACATCTCCGACCATAGTATACTGCATGGCTCTCTTTCTGAGCATCCGAGCCTCCTCCCGGTCGGATGGTACTTCTCCCCTGGTCAGGAATGCAATCAACGGAGTTCTCCAATCGGTCTCCAATTCGATCTCTGCTTGCTGCTCGATTTGCATGACGAATAAGGCATGGCAGGCCGGCCGAGGGACCACCCAAGCTCCGACTGCGCTAGCTAATTTGGCTAGCTCATCCGCTTTCAAGTTGCTTTCCCGAGGGATCTTCTGTAAGAGTACCTCCCGGAAACCCGCCTTCAGCTGTTCATAAGCATCGATGTACTCTTGCAGCCGGCTGCTGTTGACTTCGAAATTACCGGCCAGTTGCTGTATGGCAAGTTGCGAATCTGAGTATAGCCACACCCGAGTGGCGCCGACATGCCGGGCGGCTTGCAGACCGGCTAGAAGTGCTTCATATTCAGCTTCATTATTAGTCGCCTTGTGTTCTAGCCGCACGGACAGGTGTAGTCGCTCTTCTTCGGGTGAAACCATGAGAACGCCGATTCCGCTTCCTTGTCGAGAAGATGCCCCATCAACATACACCTTCCATACGCCCTCGGCTTCGTCAGGATGTCATTCCGTGAGAAAATCGGCTAAGGCTTGGGCCTTAATAGCCGGTCGGGGTTGATATTGTATGTCATACTCACTTAGCTCAGTTGTCCATTTGACTAGACGCCCTGAGGCGTCTGGGTTTGTGAGCACCCGACCCAAGTTACTGTTAGTCAATACAGTAATTGGGTGAGATAAGAAGTATGGTCTGAGCCGCCGGGCGGCCAAGAATAATATGTAGCCCAATTTTTCGAGTGTCGTGTACCGACACTCGGCTCCTTTAAATAAGTGGGCAAAGAAGTACACCGGCCTTTGCTCAGTTTTTTCTTGCCGGGCCAGCACCATGCTGCCCGAGTCGGAGGAAGCCGCTAAGTATACATATAAACCCTCATTCGGCTCTGGCCGGGAGAGCGTCGGCAGCTCAGACAGGTAAGCTTTCAGCTCCTCGAAGGCCTGGTCACATTCTGCGTCCCATTGAAATTTGGTGGCCCGGCGTAAGGTCTTGAAGAATGGCAGACCCCGTTCGGCTGACCGGGAAATGAACCTTGACAAGGCCGTTATCCGCCCCATCAGCCTTTGAGCTTCTCTGAGATTCCTTGGAGGCGGCATCTCCATGATGGCCTTTACTTTGCCCGGATTCGCTTCGATTCCCCGCTCGGTCACTATATAGCCGAGGAACTTCCCGCTTCGAGCCCCGAATAGACATTTGGCCGGATTAAGCTTCAGACCAAACCGCCGTAGAGTTTGGCAAGTTTCTTCAATGTCGGGGATTAGTTCTTCTGCCCGGGCAGTCTTGATCAGAATATCGTCGACGTATACTTCGACGTTACGCCCCATTTGCGACCGGAACACCTTGTTCATCATTCTTTGGTAGGTGGCACTCGCATTCTTGAGGCCGAACGGCATGACGGTGTAGCAGTAGGTGCCGTCAGCCGTGATGAAGCTAACCTTCTCCTGATCAGCAGCAGCCAGCGGGACTTGGTGGTATCCCTGGTACGCATCCAGCATTGATATGAACTCGCTGCCGGCCGTCGAGTCTACCATTTGATCAATCCGCGGGAGTGGGTAGCAGTCTTTCGGGCATGCACGATTGAGGTCTCGGAAATCAATGCATACCCGCCACTTGTCGTTGGGTTTGGACACCAGCACCACATTGGCCAGCCAGGCAGGGAACTGGACCTCCCGGATGTGTCCTGCCTCCAACAGTCGTTCTACTTCCGCCCGGATGACTTGATTCTGGGCGGCGCTGTGGTCCCTTTTCCGCTGCTTCACTGGCCGCGCATCCGGGTGCACGTGCAATTGATGTTCTGCTACTTCCGGCCGGACTCCCTTTAAGTCTTTGGCCGACCAGGCAAATACGTCTCGATTCCGAGCGAGGGAGTCGACTAGGGATTGCTTCAGCTCCTCGGAGAGTCCTGCAGCAATTTGTATCTTGGTATCTTCCCGACCGGGCAAAAGTTGTACCTCTTCTTTGTCCTCCCGCAATTCTGCCCAAGGGGAGGCTTGCACCATGTTGCAGCTGCTACCTGCCCGTTTTGCCTTCTGTCCTCCCGAGCGGACATCATCAGCATAGCAGCGCCGGGCCACGGTCTGATTGCCCTTCACCTCGCCGACCCTGTCGCCGACCGGAAACTTCACCTTGAGGTAGTAGGTGGAGACTACCGCTTTAAATTCGTTGAGAGCCGGTCGACCGAGAATGGCGTTGTAGGCAGCTGGGGCATCCACAATCAGAAATGTGGTCCATCGGGTTCTCTTGAGTGGCTCCTCTCCCAGTGAGACGGCCAGCCGTATCTGTCCGATCGGCTGTACTTCGTTCCCCGTAAATCCGAACAGGGGAGTAGCCACCAACTCCAGCTGCGATAATTCAATTTGCAGTTGATCGAAAGCTCGTTTATATAAAATGTTTACCGAGCTGCCGGTGTCCACAATGGTGCGGTGGACATCGTAGTTGGCGATAACAGCCGTGATGACCAGCGGGTCATCGTGCGGCACCTCCAATCCTTGTAAATCTTGCGGCCCCCAGCTGATTTGGGGCCCTTGAGCTTGAGAGGTGCTGACTCCGACTTGATGAATTTCCAGTCGGCGCACTTGCGTCTTTCGGGCTCGGTTGGAGTCGCCTCCGGTCGGACCGCCGGAAATCACATTGACGCCTCCTCGGACGGCGTTCTGTTGATTCGCTTGATCTTCGTCAAGTTCCTCCGCCTCTTCCTGCTCGGGCTGAGGAAACAATTGCCGGGCGGCGGGGGTATCCCGCCTTTGTCCCTGTTGGGCTGTGGCTCCATGACCACGCCCGCGCCCCTGCGGGGTTTGTCGTCCTTGACCCCTGCCGAGTGGGGTCCGAGCTCTGCCGCCCGCTCGGCAGTCTTCAGTGTTGTGCGTATTACACCGGTGAAACGCACAATACGGTGCCCATCTGTTGGGTCAATTCCCCTGTGCCACCTGCACGTGCTGGGGTCTCATTCCTGGCCGATCGGCCAGTCGGGGACTACGAATCAGTCCTCCTGGCGATCTGTTGTGTTGAGGTGTGGGCTGTGGGCTAACTATCACTTCCTTCCTCCGGGCGGCTTGCGCTTCCTCTACGTTGATATACTTAACAGCCTTCCCGAGCAGGCTATCAAAATCCTTTGGTGGCTTCCTGATCAAGGATCGGAAGAAATCGCCCTCTTGGAGCCCCTGCGAGAAGGCGGTGACCAGTACTTCCGGTGTGGTATTGGGCACCTCGATAGCTATTCCATTGAACCTCTGGATGTAGGCCCGGAGAGATTCTTTCGGACCTTGCCTCAGAGCGAACAAATTGAGGCTAGTCTTATGATGCCTCCGACTGCTTGCGAAATGTTGTAGAAATAGCCGCTTCACTTCTGCGAAACTCCCGACCGATCCGCCCGGGAGTCCATCGAACCATCGCTGAGCCTGCCCGGAGAGGGTTGTCAGGAAAGCGCGGCATTTGACGCCCTCCGGGTATTGGTGCAGCCGGGTGGCGCTCTCAAACTTCATGACGTGTTCCTCGGGGTCGCTGGCCCCCGAATACTCAGGCATAGTGAAGAATCGCAGATGCTTGGGAACGGGGTCCCCAAGAATTTGTGGAGAGAAAGGGCTGTGAGTCGGATTCGCCGCAGCGGGGTCGGCCAACCCTTTCCCTTTATCGGGGCGCGCTTGATGCGCCCGGCTGGACGCTGAAGCTTCGGTCGGGGCCGAGTGGTCTTCGTTCCGAAAAAGTGCTCGGGGAAAATTTGGAACGACGGGGTCGGGCTGAGCAGCCATACCTCTTGAATTCCCCCGTATAGAGGGCCCAGGGGGCCGGGCCCCTTGGCTACCGGTCGGCGGATGCGATTGTTGTGCCTTCTGCGTTCGGACAGCCATCAGCATTTCATATTCTTCTGGCGAAAGAGTAACCGTCAGTGGATTGGGGTTTTCCATTCTTCGCTCTCGATCAGGCAGAAAGCCCTCCTTCTAGCGCCAAATTGATCCTGTCGCCGAGCGCGATGGAGCCGCAACCGGATGACGGCGTAGAAAGGCATGACGTGGACGATGACTGGATGTCCTCGCGCAGAATGGCAGCGGGCGTGGGGTGTCCTCTGAATGGTCGGAAGCAGGTGCCGCCGGATGAACCCTCGACCGGATGGAGGTGGACCTGGGGAGGAAGATGACCGTTAGCAACCTAGCCGGGAGACGTCCCGGCAAGGCACTCCTACGGTCAAGTCAGTACTCCGATGAACAAGGAAAATAATGGAGCACTGGAGACGAGAGGTTTGGCGCGTACCTGATAATGAGGAGGGGAGTGGCTTATATAGCCGGGGAAAAGGACCAAGTCTGACATGTGTCAGGACCTTCTGACAGGGTCAGAGGATATGGTATGGTTAGGTCGATTTGGGTATGACCTGTGTCAGGATCTTCTGACAAGATCAGAAGATATGGTATGGTGAGGTCGGTTTGAGTATGACCTGTGTCAGGATCTTCTGACAGGGTCAGAGGATATGGTATGGTTATGTCGATTTGTAACCAACATTCTTGGTCGTATACTGTTTGTCTTATGTGAGGACAAAGACAGGTTTCTGTAAATCAGAGTGTCAGTTCACACGAATGGTGATAGCCTGTTATCTGCAGCTGGTGCAGATGTATTCTGTCTGTACCCCAGGGGGATTCCGAGAGAGTGCCCGAGTGGACACAAGGATGGCCCGCCCGGCTGGATTTCCAGCCTGGGTGTAAAGGACAGCCGGGCGGAAATACCCGGATAGACGAGGCGTGTAAGCCTTAAGGTGGTCGGCGGGGCGGAAATACCCGGATAGACGAGGCGTGTAAGCCTTAAAGTGGTCGGCCGGGCGGAAATACCCGGATAGACGAGGCGTGTAAGCCTTAAGGTGGTCGACCGGGCGGAAATACCCGGATAGACGAGGCGTGTAAGCCTTAAGGTGGTCGGCTGGATAAACCGCTATATTCATTCTAACCAGCCACCCTGAGTCCGACCGGCCGGCGGGGACCCTGGGCCCGGCTGGGGTGTCAAGCTGGCTACCCGTACAATGACGTGAATCTTGCAATTGGGTAGGCCGTTTACCACGTTGACTATCCGTACGGTGCCAAAGATAGAGCGGGATCATCTCTCTTTCCTTTAACTGAGCCTATAATAAATCTTCACGCTAGTCCGCCAAGGCGGCCGGCATGAATTGGCTTCCTCTTTTATAATAATAATTAATATTTTTTTTAAAATAAAAATAAAAACCTGCTTTTGCTGACTTGATCCCGAAACGGTCCGCCACCGACCAGAATCGTTATAAAATCTCAGCCACATAATTAATTATTTCGCCGACATTATTTTATTTCCTTAGTTTTCAAAAATAGAAAATAAACTAATCATTATACACAGTCTATTTTGATTAGGGTCCTATCTCCGTTCCGAAGCCATCCGGATGACGTGGCTCCAACACCAATCCATCCACGTCCACGCGTCCACCCTTTTTCCATCAATTGCCCCTCCGTCCCTCTCCCTATATATACCTGCTGCCCGTCTCCGTCGTGCCATCTACCCACTCTGCTTTGCTTCTCATCCGAATTCAAATATTTGTTTGGGTGGTAAAGTTTGGTTCCTCGTTTCAATTTGGGAAACGTTTTTCTTCTGTTTTTTCTCTGTTGAAGATGCCTTATTGTGATCTGAGCAGCGATGGGATCCGATTGTTCTACAGGAGATATGGCCATGGGAGTACCAAAGTGCTCTTCATCATCGGTATTTGTCTCTCTCTCTCTCTCTGTTTTTTTTTTTAATTTGTTTGCTCGATGTGATGATTTTGTCTTCTTTTATCTTGTGAAGAAATTTGGGGGGTCTGGTGCTCCTCAACGTCGGTATTTCCTTTTGTTTCATTTTCCCCCCGTTTTGTTTTGGTGGGGATAGGGGTTTTGAGCTCGGAGTTAAATTTTTAGTGTTTTGTTGATGCGTTTGGTGTAGGATTGGCCGGAACCCATGATTCTTGGAGGCCACAGATAAAGGGATTGACTGGGGATTTGAAGCCCCGGGAGGACGAAGAGGAAGCGGCGTCGCCTGGGCCGGAGGAGGCAGGAGGAAGGCGATCGGATCTGCCCGATCAGAAGGGGCAGGAGGAGGATGAAGAGGGCGGGATCGAGGTGTGCTGCTTCGATAACCGCGGGGCGGGGATGAGCTCCGTGCCAACCTCAAAATCCGACTACACGTAATTTCCCCTTTCTTTTTCTACTGAATTTATTGCTGATGTCGATCCAGTTGGGATGAGTTTTGCATTAGATCATGGGAAAAGTTTCAGTTCCCAAATGCGGAAATTCCTTCCTTTTTGTAAGTTCTTGCGTGGATTCCAAGCGGTCGCCATTTTTTTTTTTGCGAACTTATTCTTTATGGTCGGTCGATCGATGGATTTTGTGGGGGAAAAGTTATGGGCACCCTTTTTTGTGAATTTGAATTCAACACGGGAGTTATTAACACCCATTTCGCCTTTTTATCCTTGTGAATTTACTATTTATAGTCGATGTCGATTGGATGGCAGAAAGCGTTTCCTTAAGATGTAAAATTTTCAGTTCCGAAATGTCAAGAGCTCTTTTTTCCTTCTTTATTTTGCGTAAATTAGTCTATTTCCTTTCGTTGAGTGGACAATTTTACATTGCTCAATTCTATCTTGTCAATGAAAACTCATTTAATTTTCTGCTAGTTGGTCAATCATTCCAACTTCCAATGCACTACTATAGTATAATGCAACTTTAAAATGTAGTTCTCTTCAGATAGATTATCCACTCATTGCATTCAGAAAACAACTCATCTGCTGTCTCAACCTCTTTACAGAACAACGATCATGGCTAAAGATGCTCTAGCTCTGTTGGATCACTTAGGCTGGGAAAAAGCTCATGTGTTCGGTCACTCGATGGGTACGCGTGACTTTGCCTCTAAACACATGATTTGACTAATCTAAAATGACAAGTCAATGATCGAGTCTGACTCGGTCTCTAGCTTCATTTTTTATTCTGATTTCGTTTGTATAACGTCGTGTGATGATTATTTTGCAGGAGCGATGATTGCATGCAAATTAGCAGCCATGTCCCCTGAGAGGGTTTGCTCATTGGCGTTGCTCAGTGTAACAGGAGGTGGCTATGAATGCTTCCCTAAGGTACATTTATGAGATTAACTTGGTGATGAAATAAAACAATATTATTGGAGGTAGTTGCTTTCTGGATCGGTTTCTTTTCCCCTTAATAAACTCTTACAACTGGAAAGTGATACGGAAAAGAAAATTCATATGGCAATTGGCAAAGCTGAAAATGTTAATATCATGTGTGGGAAGGATCAAATAAATGTGACTTAATAAACTGAGAGAATAAATTGGGATAGTATCAGTAAGTTTAAAGATGCTCAATAAATTTTATAATTAAATTAGTTAAATTTATCAGAGTAAAAAGTGTGATATTAATCTATTATCTTCTTCCATATATCTACTTTTCCTCTGTTTGATAGACAAGGAAGCTAAAGAAAGCACCAGCAAAATTCTCTCCAGTTTGACCCCAATCTAATTTCAGCCAATTTGGGTGAAAAGACAATTCACGTGCAATGGAATTTAGAATTAATCAGAAAAGCGAATTGATTTTTCCTTTTTTTTTTAATAAAATGTTCAAATCAAACTTGAGTTTCGCTCCAGGAGAAGGGAAATTCTACTACTTGCCTTTCCTTTGAAAAAATATAGAGAACATATTTCTTCAATAATTTTTTTTTCTCTTCGCTTTTTTAGTAGTTGTTTCCTCTACTGTAAAAACTGTCTTACAAAAATAACTAGGTTTTCCAATATGTTTGTTGTTCTAATTCACTCACTGTTTGCAGATTGATATGCAAACACTGTCCTTGGCGTTTCGCTTCTTAAGAGCAAAGACCCCAGAAGAAAGAGCTAGTGTGGATTTAGAAACGCATTACACAAAGGTCAGCCAAACAGGAGATGTGATGGTTATTATTATAATTATTATTTATATTAGCTTTCTGAAATTAATGGAATTGTTTTTTGATTATGTGCAGGAATATCTAGATGAATATGTTGGATCATGCAAAAGGAGAAACTTTCTTTATCAAGTGAGTAGAATTGTTGATACTTAACCTTGGACTCAAATATGTTGTGCGTGAACTTCTACTTACGAAAAGTTTTATCTTTTTTTGTGGAAACTTAGGAATATGTTAAAGCATTATCATCGAAGGGAATGCAATCTACAATCGGTTTTGAAGGCCAATCCAATGCATGCTGGACACACAATTTAACATCGAACGAACTACACACGATTCATACCTCGGGTTTTCTGGTTTCTGTCATCCATGGAAGGTTGGCAAATAACTTTTACTTGCTTCTAGTGTTCCTAATGTCTCCATTCTCCACACACAAAAACTAAACCGCTTCATGATGCAATATTTGATAGGTGTGACATTGTCGCACAGTTGGAACATGCAAGGAGGCTTGCGGAGAAGTTGCACCCTGCTGCCAAAATGGTAGAACTTCATGGCGGACATCTAGTGAATCATGAAAGGCCAGATGAGGTATGGACTCTACATTGAGATGCACAGCGTGTGTTATTTTAGCTCAAGGATAAAAGCTATCTTCCATGAAAAGAAAAAAAAAACGTTTTTGGTTATTTTCCTAGAAGCTATTTACTGTTTCGGATACCCAATGCCGAATAAGTGATAAAATCAATCGTAAATAATCAGATTAATGGTGCTCTCATGGACTTGATAAAGGCTTCAAAGTTGAAGATGAAACCAGAGGAGTGGTCAAGCTTTGCAGTGAAACAATCGGGTAAACACGAGAATGATTTCAGTACCTATTTACACTCGGGACTTGAATCGGAATTCTCATTCAATAATTGGCTTTTGTCTCAATAGGTTGGCTTGTGGTAGGAGAACAGATGCCACTTGCAAAGAGGAACAATCATGGAGCCAGTCCTCTTCTAATCATGTTCAAACTACTAGGAAAGCTACCACTAAGTTTCATTTATTTCTTTGGATCTTTTATGATGGCATGGGAAAACATGAAAAACTCCTTCAACATACTGAAGCCAGTCAGAGTCGCAGCTTTGGATTCCTGAGGTAAATCTACAGTTGCTTAAATTTTACATATGGCGATCACACTAATTGACATGTAGGTCTAATGAGTATGAAACAAGTAAACATAATCCATAGGCAATTAGAAGCCAAATCCACTGATAGTAATTAGATCTATTTTGCAGGAATGCTAAGAAGATAAACCAATCGCCTTTACAATAGTCATCACAACCAACAATTTGTATATTCTGATCTAGTTACATCCTTTCCAATGTGTAAAGTTCCACCCGCTCAAAGAATCCGAAGCAGAGAACCACTGACCTTGTGTTGCTCATCACAGGAATGTGAGTTAATTGAATAACCATACCGCTTGCTCATTCAAAGGGGCATCTGTTGTTGTGTCATCTGTCTTGTTCTGCATCAGGCTTCCTCTTCCTTTCTTTTTTTTCCTTGAGGAAGAAATGTGATCCGTCATCAAGGATGAAAGCAAATCAGATTTCACTTGATTTGGATATGCTGCTGTTTGGCCCTGTATATCGACAAGGAATAACTTTGAGAAATGCTTTCCAATCTTTAATGTGAAGATGCACGTTTTATTTCTTGTTCATTTTGTCATTGCAACTGCTAAAATAAGTGGGGACTTGGAAACATTAAAATAATCTAATTTTGACAAGGGACAGTGTAAAAGAAAACAAAAGCTCGACTGCTGGTAAAGATTCCCAAAACAGTTGACCAAAAGCACGGTCATACGATGGACATGCCGACCCCACGACAGGCGTTTTGTCCCTCCGCGTATTCCGGTAGCCGACGGCCCGACCCCCATGTTTCGGCTCAGAAGAGTTTTTTTTAAGGGAAAAAAATTTTCTGGATGTAATTTATTTTTATTCCTTACCTGTAAAATTTTATATGTTTTAATTACAGATTTACTCAATTTTTTTTATATAAAAAATTTAAAATAAAATATAATTCTTCATAAATTCAATATCATTTAATTAAAATTTAATATATTTTTTTATTAAATTAAGTATTACCTAATTAATTTATCCTAAGTTAATCAATTGGTATGAACTCTTAATCAATTAGTCAGACAGCAAAAGAATTGTGCGCAATTTGATAAAAAAATATATTAAATTTTAATATAAATATACTGAATTTAAAAAAATTATATTTATTACTACATTCGAAAAAAAGAATGCTACTCAATTTGATAGAAAATATATTAGATTTTAATTATATGATACTAAATTCAAGAGGAGTTATACTTTATTTTGGACTTTCTGTACTTAAAAATAATGAGTATCAGGTAAATCAATATATATTAGGAAGTTGAAATAAATAAAATTTTATATGTAGAGAGTGAAAATGAACTTTTTCTAACATAGTCACTGAGGATAAAATTTAAAATGTAATTGGGGATTTAAAGATAATTTATAATTTTTTTAAAGGTGTTAAATGGAAATATATATTTTTCTAGTTCAATACAAACTGAAGCTATTTTTTTCGAAGGCTTAGTCTTAAAAAGTTTATTAAAGAAAAATATCGTTAAAATTTTTGTCAATTTACTTCGCTGACATTCCAATTGATGAGATTAGAATTTGAAGCACTGAAAAACCCAACTAAATGCACTAATTATCACGGCAAAGGCTCATATGCGAGTAGACTCGAACATATTCACATCTAAAATCTAGCTCACATGTTTGTGGATGTATCCCTTTTTAATCAGTAATAATTTTGCTTCGCCCATGAATTAATAATGTGATACATATGTGCAGGGTTGCAGCTATATAGGACTCTGAAATTTATAGAAAATATTAATACACTGGTGGGAAAAAATTTTCAAAAAGAATATAATTATAAATTTTGAAACTGTCCGAAAAAAAGTCTAACTAAAATCTTTAATAATCCTTTTCTAGGTAAGATTTTTTTTTTTTTTTGGTCCTATGTCCATAATGGGAAATGATTTGAAGAGTGAATTTGGGAGAATGAAAATTATAGTGAATGACGTACAGTTAATGTGTACATGTTCGATCGTCGATCGGACACCACCGACGACCTCTGATTGTCGTCCCGAATCAAACTATACCTTGGGAGGACGGTAAACTTGTCAGGATCGCCGGCAACGGTGAACCCATCGAAATCGACGGTCAATGATGCGAGATCGCAATTGTGGCGATCCCTGACGGGTTCACCGTGCCCCCCAGGGTATAGTTTGGTTCGGGGCGGCGGCCGAAGGCCGCCGGTAGTGTCCGATCGACGATCGGACATCGGACGTGCCGTCGATTGATGGTCAAAGTTTTCACTGAGGCATTCACTTTCACTATGCGTATCATTACTCGTCCGTAATCCCAAACTTTATTTTTTCCTCTTTTCTTTTTTCTTATTTATATGATTCCTTTCTTATTCTTTCTCTAATTCTAATTTTGCCTTCAAAATTTTACACAGCGTGTCACTTATTAAGACATATACTAAAAGCCTAGCTTTTATATGAACATCTATATTTTGAAATGAGAATCACATGTTCGTTGTTTGCATTTTACATTTATTATATATGTGCATATTGTCTAATACTTTATATTGTATATAACATGGTGTGTGGTGTCACACATAAAATCATGTTATCAATCCCTTGTAGAGTATAAGTAGAAGCTCACAAGCTAGATGGTTTTGGACAAACCATTGGCATGATTGTAGTGTAATTTGGTATTGGTTTATCTTGACTATAGAATTACACTAGTATACTTTATGTGTATTGAGCAGAACCGATATAGAGGTGATTCAATTAATTATACTAACTATATAATTGAATCAGACCTCAGATATTATAGAGTACATGCTCTTAATCCCGATATAATAACAGACATATGTACTTTGTATTTATTTATTTGATTTACCAATATGCGATATTTATTTATTAAATCGATAGGCCCGGTAAATTGGGAAATAATATTATTTACATGGTGTGCCGTTGATTATAGAAGAAAATCGTGTCCTGGTGAGTCAAGTTGATGATGTCCCCTTGAGGAACTCATAAAGTTCATCATAGAAATCCTGCATGTGGACTTATTCCTACATGATGATAAGGTTGAGTGGTACTACTCATAGAGTTAGATATTAATTAATTAAATTGTCAGTAATTTAATTAATTAATAGGCATTCGATATCTTAAACACGGGGAGATTTTGTACACATAATAAGTGGAGCCCATATTTAAATATGGGGGTTGGTGAGGTAATTCAATGGTGATCTTTTAGTGGATTGGATCATCATTAATGGATCGGACTTTGATCCATTAGGTGGCCAAGACCCAACTCCTCCTCATGGTCTCTATTGTATTCTATAAATACCTCATGTGTCATGAGACCAAGACATACCATCCAAAAGAACCCTAGAGCCTCTTTCTCTCTTTTCTCTCATCCTCTCTCTCCTAGGTCAAGAGTGGCGCCAGCGGCAAGGGAAGGAAGAAGAGGAGTTTTGGTGTGGTTTTCTTCTTCACCTCTCATCCTCTATTCTTCCACTTGGGCGTGCACTAACCTAGAGCAAGGGAGGAGATTGTGGTGGTCGGCGATCACAATGAAAAGGATTTAATACTTACTTTGGTCGGTGACAAGGAAGAGAAGGAAGGGTTTCGGCTTGGGTTTGGTGTGAAGGAGAGATTTGTTTCTCTTCTTCATCCTCTTCCTCTTCATCTTTTGGAGCCGACGCAAGCAAAGGAAGGGATTCTTCCTCCCTCTTGGCCAGCGGCATCCAAGCGACCCACTAGAGTTTCGGCGCAAAGAGGAAGGAGAAGAAGAAGGCTTTGCTTTGGTTTTGGTGACTTTATTTCTTGGAAGATTGTAGCCCACTCGACGTCCAAGAAGAAGTTGGGTCATACAATAGAAGATCGCGAGGTAAACGAGAGGTATATCTTCTTGTTTTGGTTCCTTTCACTTTGATCTTGTTTAATTATCATATGTTTATATTTCATGTTGATAATTATCTTGGACCCCGATGATAAACATAAAAATCGACGATCCATTCATCGTCTATTCCGTGGATAATCGGTTAGACAAGTTAGATTGCTTGAACAACAAGTTTGTTCAAGCGGTCACTCGAATTGGTTAGCACGATAATGAGTTGGTTGTTTGGGAAATTGTTCTCCATTCAGATTGAAGAAATTTTAATTCGGGGACATGGAAAGGTTTCCCATGCGCAACCGGCAACCCAACATCACTGTCACTGCACATTAATTGCTATCAGTGTCATCATCATTTGCCGCCAACACCGCAGTTGTCATTTGGCCAATGTCGTCGCTTCGTCGACGCTTCACAGAAAACACCTTTTGATTGAGGTAAAGTTTTTCTTATTTGATTTCTTTTGCGTCCAACATCGTCGTTATCTGCCAGTGTAAACTTGACTCCAGTTCGAAATCGACGGTTCAACGGGTCGAAATCGTCGGTTCGATAGTTCCTAGAGGATCAACCCTTTGTTGGTGCAATTGTTCTTGGGTCAAGGTTGACCAATTTGATTAAGCTCTAGTTGGTTCGAACTTGAGTTTCAATGTTTGACAATGATGTTTGGAACATGTGTGAAATTGGTTGACCAAATACTTGTCTGGGAAGTCCTAATGGGACTAGGCGCGCGGATCTAGTTGGGAACTAGGTAAAGTGTAAATGGATTTTGGAGGATTGTACGTTGGCAGGGTGGAAGTCTACCGAGAGACTAGATCTAATTATAGTTAGGCAAAGGAAAATCCTTGTGAGACTAGACATACCTAGTTAAAACTAGGTGAAGTTTAAGTGGATCTAAAAGGATCGCACGTTAGCAGGGTGGAAGTGTATCGAGAGACTAGACTTAGACAAAGGGAAGTCCTAGTGGGACTAGGCATACCTGTTAGGATCGATACGCCTTGCTAGAGGGGGTGAATAGCACTTTGTCGAACCCCTTCTTCCTACACGATTGTTAGCGCAGCGGAAATACAAATAACACAATAAAAACAATGCTAACAAACCGTATTTAGTTGGTATCCACCCCGACCGGGTGACTAATCCAACAATCCGTCGGTGGATCACTCCCCGGATAACCTCCGGCTATCACGTGTCGCTCCTTGTGGGTGGAGAAACCTCACCACAACACCAAACAAAGCTCTGGACACGAAGACTACTAACTTGCCCTTAACCAAGACAAGTTTCGTCAAGAAACTCAGCCACCACGAAGTCCTCTTTAAATAGGATTCGGGGCTGATTTCTCGCTACCAGTCGACTGCTCACTTACCAGTCGACTGGTAGGCTTCAACGGCTACAAAATATGCAATGAATGCCTCAGCCGCCTTCACAATGGTCGACCTCCAGTCGACTGGTACAGGACCAGTCGACTGGTACAGGACCAGTCGACTGGTACAGGACCAGTCGACTGGAGCCAGTCGACTGGAACCAATTCCAGTCGACTGTCAGTCGACTGGTCGACCCTCCTTGGGTCGACCCGATTCTCTGTGTGTTGTGGTCCCAGTCGACTGCCACAATGGCAGTCGACTGCCCTACTCACACACCTAAGGTTTCCCCTCCTGAGTACATTCTACTCCGCACTCAAACCCTAGGATTTCCCGAGTACAATCACACTGCACTCATACACTCACGACTCGACTGACTCCTCCTCCGCAGCCTCGACTGTTGCCTTCGCGCCCTCTTCATCTTCGGCCCTCGTCCCTCGGATTCGCACGCAAGCCTCCAGCTTGCATCCATGCCACCCTTCACGTACGCCTCGACGTCCGCGCCCATCAGCTCATCGTCCCTGCACTCCAAGGTCCCTCAGATGCGCACACAAGCCTCCAGCTTGCCTCCATGCCATCCTTCACCGTACTGAGGCCGTCCAGTCAAGTCCATATGCGTACCTGTACAACCTGCACACTCAACATACGCATATCAAATACACAAGGGTAAACCTAACTTAAACTCTTTGCCCAAACATCAAAACCCATGGTCACACCGGACCATCTTAGGGCCGATTGCTCCAACAATACCTAGTTAGGAACTAGGTGAAATCCAAGATGGATTAACTGAAAGATAAATACTTGACATGAGAGAAATCCTAGTGGGACTAGACAAAGCTAGTTGGGAACTAAATGAAGTCCAAGGTGGACTAGTTGAGAGTTAAACACTTGGCACGAAGTAGTCCTAGTTGGGAACTAGGCAACGAAAAATCCTAATAGATCACGATTGGACGAAAGTTGAGCAAATGGAACCCTAGACTTGGGTAAGACAAGTTAGGATTTGGACAATCGATCAAGTGATCGATTGGGATGATTTCTCGAGAAACAAAAAGGTCTTTAATCGATTGGGTAATCGATAAGGGGCAGGCCAATCAATTAGTTGATCGATTGATGGTTGGGTTATCGCGAGAACTTCAACCTTAATCGATCAGGTAATCGATTAAGGCAGTCCTGTCATGAGATCAGAAGAATCCTTAATCGATTGGGCAATCAATTAAGGGCTGACCAATCGATTGGGAAGAATCTCAATCGATTGAGAAGTCGCGTTCATGAAGCACAGTAGGTTCATGAATCGATTAGGAAATCAATTCAGCGTAAAGTGAATCAATCAAGTAATCGATTGAGAGAAGAGAAAAAGGGTCGTTGCGAGGATTGAATGGCCGGATTTGACGAATCTGCTTGGGAATTGATTGGGAGCCCTAATCTGTGGGATATAAAGGGCGATGCGAGGATTCAAATTGTAAGTGATCCTGTCGACAAGCGAAGATCGGTTCTCACTCGGATGACTCGGTCTGACCAAGACGACCCGGTCTGCTGTAGCTCGGGAGGTCGGACTCGGGCTTGAATGAGGCCAAGGCTCCAGTCACTCGGCTCGGACCAAAACGGGGCTCACAATGCGATGATGTGGTTGCAAAATGGCAACGATCCCCTCTTTGGAGCCCCAAGGGGGGTTTATATAGGGGAAGGAAAAAGGTCTCACTCGTGCGGGATATCACATCTCATTAAGGATTGGTCAGGAGTCAGTCTGGGCTACAGGACATTTCAGTCTTGGGGTGAGACTGACACAGCCGCCTGCCAGTCTGCAAGTCTGCTCTTTCTGACCTTAATTAATGCTGGGAGGCTGTGTCAGGCAATGATTACGTCGGAGGTCTTTTCCCCTTAATGAGGAATCCTGACAGATCCAACCTTTCGGTATCTGAGCTCCGGCACCCGACCTCTTAGTATCTGAGCTATGGCACCCGACCTCTTAGTATCTGAGCTATGGCACCCGGCCTGAGGCCACTAAGCTCAAGTTCCCGACCTCCTAGTATCTGAGCTCCGGCGCCCGACCTCTTAGCGTTCGACCTCGGATGCCTGACCTGGGCTCCCGATCTCGGGTAACCGACCTCCTAGCATCTGAGCTCCGGCGCCCGACCTCTTAGCGTTCGACCTCGGATGCCTGACCTGGGCTCCCGATCTCGGGTAACCGACCTCCTAGCATCTGAGCTCCGGCGCCCGACCTCTTAGCGTTCGACCTCGGATGCCTGACCTGGGCTCCCGATCTCGGGTAACCGACCTCCTAGCATCTGAGCTCCGGCGCCCGACCTCTTAGTATCTGAGCTATGGCACCCGACCTCTTAGCGTTCGACCTCGGATGCCTGGCCCGGGCTTCCGATCTTGGGTAACCGACCCCCGAGTATCTGAACCCGGGTGCCTGACTCCGAGTTGAGACTTTACTTGCCCCGACCTCTGCTATCATGGGTCCAGCTCAGGCCGGGCTCGCAGAACAGAGGATGGTCTGGTTTAACTTTCTTTGACCCGGGTCAAACCAGGTAAGCCCCGACCGGGCTCATAACCCTGATAAAAAACCGCTTGCCCGGATCACAAGCCTCCCCTTTAAGTCTAGTCGAAGGAGGCGTCAAGTCCGACTGACTAGGCTCCCGGCCCGGTCGGCCTGACTTCCTTTCCGCCTTCCCGCGCGTCCCTCGCATTCCGAGTTAGTCTTCTGCACGCTCGACCCCCCATCAAGTCATTCATCAATGCCTGACCACGTGTCAGCTATTGAATGGGTGCCTCTGGTATCGAGGTGTCATTGGCGCGGCTTCGTGTGGCGTCCGCGAGAAGCTTCGAGGCGTGGGGAATTGCATGGATCGGACGGTGGAGATCGGAGCCCGCCATTTTCTTCCTCTCCATCCGACGGTCATCTTTGCTGGGCCTGCAGTATAAATAGGCTTAGCCCTTCATTTCACTCCTTTTCACTTTGACCTCTGCTTCTCTTTTCGTTTCTGTCCGACCTCCGCTGCCCGACTTCCTTGAGTTTCGACGAACAGTGCTTTCTGCGGTCAGCGTTTTATCTCGAGCCTTAACATTAGGTACTCTTCTCCCTGCCTAAATTTCTTCTGCTAATTCCTGAGTCCGACCATATGGCCGGCTCATCTTCTGCACCCGGGCCGTGGTATACCACCACCCGCTCGACCTTGAGTCTGGGTTCCTTAGAAACCCTTCGTATAAATTATCACATTCCAGAAGATCACCCTTTTGTTCTCCCCTCTCGGGATGACCGACCTAACCGAGCCCCGGTGAACTACATCACCATCTTTAAGGATCACCTTCTAGCCGACCTGCGATTCCCTTTGCATCCTTTTATTGTGGAGACCTGTCACTACTAGAAAAAATGCATTTAACAACAGTGAATCACTGTTGTCGTAGGCCATTTACCACTGTTGTTAAAGGCTATGTTGTTAAAGGGGGGGTCTACGACAACAGTGAATCACTGTTGTCGTATATCATATTCGACAACAGTTTGACTTCCACTGTTGTCGTATGTCACATTTCACAACAGTTTTTCACTGTTGTAATTTATTATATTCGACAACGGTTTATCACCGTTGTCGTATGACTTATTCACCGTTGTCTTTTATTATATTCGATAACGGTTTTATCACTGTGTTGTCGTATGCCACCGTTTATCTACAACAACAGTTTAGCTTAAAAAAAATCTGTTGTGCGTTTGCACTGTTCCACAACAGTTTCATACCAATTTGACAACAAAGATATTTTCATTATATTTTCAATTAAAAGGCAATAATTTAACCTCGAAACAAAAACTATATATATCAAACATCATCAACATATTTACAATAAAGATCCACCACAAGCTTTCTACAGACGAAACCACAAAAGTATCTTCTGTCCAAAAACCTTTCTACAGACGAAACCACTAAAGTATCTTCTGACCCAAATTACAAGAGTTCAAATTATATATAATTCTGACCCAACTAAACTTACAATGAAGTTCAAATCACAAAAATTATAGCTTGGAAGGTCAGATTAATGGTCTTCAAACATGATCACGAACAAGTCCCTGCAGCTGGAAAAAAGAGAACAAACACTCTAATTAGTTATTCTATTAAATGCATATGTCCAATAAAAAATAATCCATGAAGATATGTATCAACAAACAACAAAAATAACAAACTAACAAACAAACAAACAAAAATAACAAACTAACAAACAAACAAACAAAAAAGATATGCATGTATCGGCACTTGCAATTATGGCATGACATGTAAAGAGATGAATATTGATTTTTGTGGCTCAGTGTTTACTGGGTTTGTAAGTTAAGGAATAATGTTAAATACCAGAAGGCTCAATGTTACTCCTTGAATGCCCTAGTATCATTTTGATTTGAAAAGCCTATTTCATGTTGAGGTTTTGGCAGAGTTCCTAGAGAGCTTTGAGCAAAAAATTTAATTTCAACACCTCTTCACCCTCAAAGAGATGGACCTATTTAAAGCTCTACCTGGGAAAGCATGAAGTTCCACAACGTTGTTGGATGAAATTTACATATCTCCAAATAACTAAGAATAACTCTCTGTCTCTCTCTTTAATTATGTCTAAGTAAATAAGATAAATGAAATCAAACAGATATGAGATAGTACAATTCTTTCTTTACTTTTTTTTTTCTCTTCCCTTAAACTATTTCATTCGTCTTCTGTTCTTTTTGTCCATGTACAGTGTATGTGTTTCCCCATAAAAAAAGGTTTTAGCATTAGCGAATGTTAAGTAATATCTGAAAAGTTTATAATGAATTCCTTTTCCAGAATAGTAGATCTAAAGCATATGCTGTTAAAATAATGATTTCATTTTCCATAGGAAAACAATATTCTAAAAAGCATACTGACACACAAACAGAGTTTTGATGAGAAGCACATATAACAAAAAGAAATTGTTTGACCAGCATTAACAAGTTTTAGCATTCATGTTAAGTAAATATGACAGTATAATAGAAATTCACAATCTATTATACTGTACAGTGTACAATATAAGCCTCCAAAGTTCCAAAGTTGTCAATCAGCAGCAATTTTGTACAGTGTAATAGAAATTCACAATCTATTATCTTGTACAGTGTACTGTTGTTAAGTTGTCAATCAACGTGTTTGCTGAGGTGTGCATCTGAGGGTGGCATGCAATGAAGAATCTATCGCGTCAACAACAATCAGCAGCAATTTTGGAAAGTTCCAAAGTTGAAATATTCCAATCAAAGGTAGGATTTATAAACCCTTTCTTGTGCTTGGGGTTGTCATTTTGTAAAGGTTTGATTTGTGATTTGGAGCTATGATCTGTGTTTATTTGTGTATGTGTATGGTGTTTGTAGTGGAGATGACGTATATTTTGTGGGCCGGAAAAAAAATGAAGGGCGGGATGCCGGGATGGTCCCGCCAATGTCTGAGGAAAAAAATAAGAGAAATTTACATTGTTTAGATTTTAACTCGAGGATAATCTATTAAGGAAGCAAGTTGCGAGTGTAGATGCAGTATAGTGTTTAATCCGTGACGTACATTGAGAATTAGAATTTGGTATTGGATTTTCAATAGTTGCATCCAGATTTGAAGATCTATATGCTCTATAAACTAGTTGTGGTTTCATTGTATCATTGGTATTTCTATTTAAATCTATTCTTGTAAATTATATTTGAGCTGTGAGCGGAAGAAGATGCATAAAAATGGACTACTTGAAACAAGGATTCGGCTGTTGATTTACATCAACCTATATTGATTGAGTGATGAGTTGAAATGTATCTGTAGTCAAATGATAGAGTTAGTGTAAATTTTTCTAAGAATAGTTGTGACCTATCTAGCCATAGTAGTGCCTGAAGGTTTTGGGCATGGGTATCGCAATTTCAAAAACTATGGGTGGAATGAACAAATATAAATACAAAGACAAATTTAAAGAAATTCTTACTGCAAAAATAGATTCACACTCCACGAAGTAACATATGCATTGTTTTGGAGGAAGATGATAAAAGAAATACATAATTTGCATGCAAGATTGCAAATGAAATATGCAGCTAGTCTTGGAGTGAGATATGATATTTGACCTGTATTCAGGCTTTAACCACTTTTCGCCCTCAGCTAGAAGCCAAGTAATCTTTTCACATGTTGTCATAATTTCTCCTAAAGAAGCATCGACCATAGTCTTCCCAGTATCCCTAGAAGAAATCCTAGAACAAGCACACAATCATCGGATAGTTTTGTACTTAAAGTTCATCCTTCAACATTGATTGCAAGAATACAGAATGTAAGACAGAATATTCCATTAATATGTAAAGAAAGTCATAGGAAAGCTTCCTTCAGATCAATGCCATCATACTAACCAAAATAAGCCATAATATTAGTCAAAAATACTTGGTCATCAAAAAGATGAAACTAAGCTAGAGCAAGTTCAATAAACATATCCAAAAAAGATACAACCACAAGCCATGAATCAAACGTGAACATGGCTGTCAAGTTTGTGATTGGGACCTTGGAATCTTAGAATCCTACAGTTCAAATTGGACTAAACGATCTAAATATAACTTACATTTGGACTAAACAATCTAAATATAACTTACGATCTGGATTGTTGGGATCCCATGAACCTACTATGCAATTCCAAGTTGACTTGCAATTGTTGTGTAGGTTCTCAATCCTAACAATAATATAGAATTTACTTACATTTTGCATAGACATTTAAAAGCTCGAATTTTAACTGTAATAGATAATCTTTTACATACAAAATACCATCTAATACAACTTAAGATTATACTAGAACTGTTTTTAGCTAGCTGAAATGACTGACTGTTTATCAAGGAATTGAGAAAAACCTGCTAAATGTAAACTGGCATTTTTGCAAGAGATAGCAGTCATCATCATATGTGAACCATCAAGGGAGTGTACAAAATTTGGCGGGAAACCCATCTTCTGTCGTTTGACTGAAAACTGGCATAGGCAGAAATCCCATTAAGGATGTAAACAATTCATGAGAGTGATCTAGAAGAGCTTACCGATTGACCATCTCTTTGTAATGAGAGAACCTGAAGAGAAGTTCTTATCTGCAACAGAATGTCAGAAGACTAAAGCATTACAACACACAACAAAAGCTTGGTAAATGCAAACTAAATATTTTAAATCATATATAGGATAAAAGTTTATAAGCAAGTACCTGGTCCATTCGATCATGCAGTTTAACCTGCAAAGATAGACAGATTTTCAAGTAATTTAAGAATCAAAATCATCAATATAGCTAACATTTAACAAGATGTAATATGGAACAAGTATTAAGGCACAAAAATAAAAATGAAAACCTGATGACGACTATTGAGAGAAACAGACTCAAGGTATCTTCTTGATGAATCACTCTGCAAATCTCTGCCAACAAAAGCGCCCTGATGTTCACCATAATGCCTCCTGTCTGCTACACCATAATCAGAATTTTTTACTGAAGAAAACTGATCCCCTTTCTGACGGCCTCAAGCTCGAACAAAACCCTTGCCTTTTCTTCTCGTGGCTAGGAAAACTCAAAGAGGAAGAAAACTAGTGGCATTGCAAGGAAAGGAAAGAAGGGAGAGTAGGTGGCGATGTCCAAGGCCTATGATCGCCGTTGCCAACGACGATGAGGGAGAGCAGGTGGCGATGCGGTCAGAAAAGAGAGATCGAGAGAGAGGGGTGACGTCGGCTTGTACTCGCTGCGGTGGCTCAGATCAAGAAGGGCTTCGAATGTTGCAGCCTCGCCAAGCTCGGGGAGGAAGGCTCGCGATTGTCACTTCAAGGTGGTCGACAACTGGCTCGTGCTCGCGGCGATCGGTGAACGGCAGGGAAGGAGGAGGAGGAGATGCGCTCAGCTTCGGCTTCGAATCCTACTTGCCTGCGCCAGGGGAGGTGGTCGCCGCGATTTGTGAAGAGGAGAAGAGGAGAGGAAGAGGTCGGGCGAGGGAGGAGATGCATAAGAAGAAGAAGAGGGCGGCGTTGGATTTAGGGATTTGGAACGGGGAGAGAAGGAGAATATATATATATATATATATTCGAAAATAAAATTTTTTTCCTTAAATAATTTAAAACTATTTTATCTTGCATACAATTTTTTCTGTAAATATTATCAAAAATATCAAAAAATTATTTCAAAATTTTTATATGATTGATTCAACACAACAACAACAGTTTAATATAACTGTTGTCTATTGTCATAATAGACAACAGTTTATCACATCAGTTGTTGTAAATCCCGCCTATAGACAACAGTTATTTTGTAACTGTTGTCGTTGAGTATACATACGACAACATTTTGTTATTACTGTTGTCTTTTTACGTATACAGACCAACAACAACAACGGTTAATACTAAAACTGTTGTTAAATTGACATACGACAACACTTTATCAAAAAACCGTTGTCGATTATGTGTTGTTGAATGCAAAAATTCTAGTAGTGTGTCGGTATTTTCAAGTGTCCCTCTCCCAATTAGCCCCGAACTCGATTCGGATCCTGTGCGGCACGGTGGTCATCTTTGAGTCCTTCCGAGTTCCCCTTACCCCTAGGATCTTCCATCTCTTCTTCTACCTTAAAATGCAAGAGCCCGACTGTTTCTTTTTTCAAGCCAGGGTTAATACAGCCTTTCTAGACAAGGTTCCTTCTTCGAACAAGGGATGGAAATCCCACTTTTTTTACATAAGCACCACCCCGCCTGCGTCCTGGCCACTTAACTGGCTAGAGGAATTATCCGACCACCCTGCTGCTCCTCGAAGGTATCGTGCCGACCCTGGCTTTCGATTGGCCTTTTCTAAAATTGGAGGACGTCGTTTTCATGTTGGCAAACTGCTGAGCGAGGCCGTGCTTTATATCTGTCGGTTGAGTCAGATCCCAGCGGAGCTGCCAGGCACCTACGGTAAACTCCCTTTTTCACTTAAGGGTCTTTTAATGCTAACTAAAACTCTTTTTGATTTGAAGCTCAGGCTCTGATGGAAGAGCTGGCCCTGGAAGAAGAGGCGTTGAACGCCCGGGCAGCTGAACTTCTAGCGAGTCGGAGTGTGTCGCCCGTGAGCGCGACACAGGCTCCCGAACAACCAGGCGAGACAGGGAGTGGCTCAGACTTGGAAATATTAGCTCAAAGCACTGAGGCAGCCCTCCCTGAAGTCCGCGTGGAGGCAGAAGTGCCGACTGTTGCCACGGGTCAGTCTTCTTCCCGGGCGTCCAAAAAGAAAAAACGTCCCAGGGAGGCTGCTTCCTCCAGCACTTCTGCGACCCGAGTTCAGCTCGGTGAGGCGCCCGATCTGCCGGCTCCCCCGCCCGGTCGGGCCAGAATTCGGCTGTCAACTCCCCGCTCGGCCTCTCCCCGCCCGGGAACTTTAGCCCCGTCCTCCAGCACTGCTCAGCCTGCGGTCTCCCTTCCCCGTTCGAGTTTACCCCGGCCGGGAGACTTAGCTTCCAGCTCGGCCCCTACTCGCCCGGCGTTCGTTGTTGATCCGGTCAGTGAAGAGGCTGCCGCTGCCCTCCTAACTATTCATGACCTCCCTCGAGTACCATTAGAGTTGCAGCTCCCCTCCGAAACTCACTTACTTCGGATGGTCGAGCCGCAGCCACTCAACCTACACGGTCATCTATCTGTGGCTTGGGACCAGGGCTTGGAGCTAACCGAAGGACGAAGTCCTTTCAGTCTGGCCGATAACTTAGCCATGGATATGGTCAAGGTATACCTTTTCTTACCCTTTGCCCCTTTCGTTCTTTTCTCACATCGTTCGTTTTTGTGCAGCTGTGGGTCGGGGGCCAGGCGGTCACTAAGGCCTTGGTCACGAATGTTAGGGAACGCCGGGCAGCTGAGCACAAGATACAGAACTTAGAGCACCAACTAGCTCAGTATGCTCTCCCCCCTGGTGTCGAGGGTCAGACCCGACTCCGCGACGAGATAACTTCCTTACGAATGCAATTGGCGGAGGGCGATATCCAATTGGAGCGAGCACACGAGATATTGGCGGCCTTAGCCCGTGAGATAGATCAGCTTGGCACTCGGCTGGAGGCCGCTGAGGCCTCGAAGAAAACCGCCCTTACTCTCGAAGCCCGGGCTCGTTCTGATCTGGACAGGAAAACCATTGAGGCCTGCGACTTACAACGACAACTGCGGGAGGCATCCACTGCTCACCAGGAGACTCTGCAGAACAAAGAAACAGAGCTCGCAGCCTTGAAGGGAAAGGAGACAGAACTTCAGGCTCAGCGAGAGGCTTTTCAGGCTTTGGAGGCCCAACTGGTAAGTACAGAAGCAGGCCTGACAGCCAAGGATGCACAACTTAAAGAGCGAGCCGCTGAGGTGGCCCGCTTGCAGAAAGAGCTGGCCGATTAGAAAGCTGGTGAACCGGCCCGGATCGAACAAGCCAGATTAGCCTATGTTCAGTCTCAGCCCTTCAGGCAGCAGGTGACCCAGAAGATTGTAGGTATGATGATGTATGGGGTAAAGGGCGCGCTGCAACAGCTTACGGAAGCCGGTCATCTCCCTGCCGACCTACCCCCCAACGTAGTACGGCCTACCCTGATCAAGGCCGCGATCCCCCCAGAGGCGTTTCCCAAATTTACTTAGTTTATCCTGTCAACTCCTTCGCCCGATCCTTGAGCTTTTAAAATTTTGTAATGATACTTAATTTCCTGACTCGGCCTCCAAGGCCCTATTTTGTGATGGCCTCGGGCCTTAGCTCATTTCTGTGGATTTTTCTTTTTCTTTATTTCGTCTAGCTGTTTGCGACGCATGAGATTTTTGCCAAGTGTTGCTTGCTTGATGCACTCGCCCCATTGGCCGAAGGCCAGTGCCATGCGCCACCCAGCAAAACTTCGCTAAGTATAGATTGCTTGGGACACCTACATCATTATCATGAAGTAGACCCCCTTTAGGTCGGGTAAGGAGTTTTCGCTAAGCGCCGACTATTAAAGATATTTACGCTATCAGCGGTTCGACTGAGCTAACGTCCGAGCTTAGGGGTGCCCCAGGGTCAGGTCAGTGTTCCAATTCGGGGGTCCTGTTTGGTCGGGTCAGCACCCTGACTCGGCGATTTTGCTCGGTCGGGTCGGCACCCTGACTCGGCGATTTTGCTCGATCGGGTCGGCACCCTGACTCGGTGATTTTGCTCGGTCGGGTCGGCACCCTGACTCGGCGATTTTGCTCGGTCGGGTCGGCACCCTGACTCGGTGATTTTGCTCGGTCGGGTCGGCACCCAGACTCGGCGATTTTGCTCGGTCGGGTCGGCACCCTGACTCGGCGATTTTGCTCAGTCGGGTTGGCACCCTGACTCGGCGATTTATCTAGTTCTCCTCGAGTTAACCTTATCGGCAAAGCCAAGTCAGCCGGTGTGTTTCGGTTCGACCAGATCGACCTTATTAAGCAGACCTACTGTTTCTCAGAACGTGGAAAGCCACGCCTTGACAGTAGATATTGTGGCAAGATATCACTTCACACTTCCCCTGAGCAAGAGTCTGGACAGCGTCCGACTTACCTCGGGTCGAGCGTGGACCGCCACGCCCGACCGGGCCCGACCGAACGTGGAATGTCACGCCCGATCGGCGCCGGGTCTGGTGGGTGTGTGAGAGCAAGCTCACTTATAACTTGCCTTAGCAAGAGTCTGGACACCGTCCGACTTACCTCGGGTCGAGCGTGGACCGCCACGCCCAACCGGGCCCGACCGAACGTGGAATGCCATGCCCGATCGGCGCCAGGTCCGGTGGGTGCGTGAGAGCAAGCTCACTTATAACTTGCCTTAGCAATAGTCTGGACATCATCCGACTTACCCTGGCCGAGCGTGGACCGCCACACCCGACCGGGGCCCGACCGAACGTGGAATGCCACGCCCGATCGGCGCCAGGTCCGGTGGGTGCGTGACAGTAAGCTCACTTATAACTTGCCTTAGCAAGAGTCTGGACACCGTCCGACTTGCCCTGGCCGAGCGTGGACCGCCACGCCCGACCGGGCCCTACCGAACGTGGAATGCCACGCCCGATCGGCGCCAGGTCCGGTGGGTGTGTGAGAGCAAGCTCACTTATAACTTGCCTTAGCAAGAGTCTGGACACCGTCCGACTTACCCTGGCCGAGCGTGGACCGCCACGCCCGACCGGGCCCAACTGAACGTGGAATGCCACGCCCGATCGGTGCCGGGTCCGGTGGGTGCGTGAGATCAAGCTCACTTATAACTTTCAGGGATGGTTTTTTGGAGAGTCAGAGTTTTTGTCATCGTTTTTTCTGAGTACAGTTACAAGAATCATTCCTCTCCGCTCTCCTCACGGTACAATCTTAAATGCACTGCACTCCAAGGTCTCCCGAGCCGCTTTCCTTGAGCATCTTGCAGATAGTAGGCTCCCGATCCCAGTGCCTCGACCACCAGGAACGGACCACTCCATGGGAGCTCTAGCTTGCCTACTTCTCCAACTGGCTTGACTCTTTTCCATACCTTGTCCCCTACTTGGAAATGTCGGGGTATAACCTTCTGGTTGTATCGGTTCCGCATCCTCTGCTGGTAAGCAGCCATGCGGACTGCAGCCTTAGCTCGGACCTCCTCAATCAGATCTAGCTCAGCTCATCTCTTCTCCGCATTGTCTTCTCCATACAAATGTCTTCTGTCAGATTCACAGCCGACCTCCATGGGGACTACTGCTTCACTCCCATAGACTAATTGGAAGGGAGTGCACCCTGACCCCTCTTTGGGTGTGGTTCAAAGGGCCCATAGGACACCAGGCAGCTCATCCACCCAGGATCCGCCGACCTGATCCAGCTTAGCTCTGAGCCCTTTCAGAATCTCTCTGTTGGCCACTTCAGCCTGACCATTACTCTGGGGATATGCCACAGAAGTGAAGGCCTGCTTGATCCCGAATTCCTTGCACCAATTTCTGATTATCCGGTCTTGGAACTGCCGACCATTGTCTGATACCAGCTTGTGAGGTATGCCGTACCGGCACAGAATGTTCTGCCAAAGGAATTTCTTCACCGCTTGTTCGGTGATCCGGGCCAGGGCTTCTGCTTCGACCCACTTGGAGAAGTAGTCTACTGCCACCAATAGGAATTTCTTCTGACCTGCTGCCCTGGGGAAGGGTCCTACTATATCCATGCCCCACTGATCAAAGGGACACGATACAATGGACGTTTGCAGCATCTCAACTGGTCGGTGTGATAGATTCTGATACTTCTGACAAGAAAGGCAAGAAAGAGCCACCTTCTCTGCATCCTTTTGAAGGGTCGGCCAAAATAGCCGGCCAACAGGACCTTCCGAGCCATGGACCGACCTCCTGAATGATTTCCGCAGCACCCCAAATGCACTTCTCTGAGCACGTAGTCTGCATCTTCCTTCCCGAGGCATCTAAGCAGTGGTCGGGAAAAAGCCCGCTTGTATAATGCATCCCCTATCAGAGTGAACTGGGCCGCCCTTATCTTCAATATCCGGGCTTGCTCGGGGCTGTCCGGAAAAGTTCCTTCTTTCAGGTACATGATGAATGGAGCTCTCCAGTCCCCCTCTATCTCCATTTCTGCTTCCCTCTCAACCTGAGCCACCAGCATAACCTGCGGCGAAGGCTTGGGGAAGACCCACGGACGGACAGAGCTGGCCTGCCGGGCTAACTCATCCGCCTTGGCATTGTCCCCTCGGGGGATCTGCGTAATCTGAACTTCTTGAAATTCTGCTTGTAACTGTTGATATGCCTCTACGTAAGCCTGTAGCTTCTCGTCATTCACTTCGAACCGCCCGGCCACCTGTTGAGTCACTAACTGAGAATCAGAATGTAGGATGACCCGAGTGGCCCCGACCTGTCTGGCCGCTTGAAGGCCTGCCAAGAGGGCTTCGTATTCCGCTTGATTATTGGTGGCATGGTACTCTAGGAGCACGGCCAGATGAATGGGGTCTCCTTTAGGAGACATCAATAAGATTCCAACGCCACTCCCTGCCCGGGTGGCTGACCCGTCCACATATTTTCCAGACCTCCTCCTCTTCCTCTGTATGAAGTTCACTTAGGAAATCTGCCAAGGCCTGAGCTTTGATCGCAGTTCTGGGATGATACTGAATATCATATTCGCTCAGTTCAGTTGTCCATTTGACCATCCGACCTGAGACTTCAGGGTTGATTAGGACCTTCCCGAGTGTGCTATTGGTCAGCACTCGGATAGGATGAGCCAGAAAGTAGGGTCGCAGTCGCCGAGCCATCAACACAAGGACATAAGCTAATTTCTCGAGTGTAGTATACCTACACTCGGCCTCTTTAAATAAGTGCCCAAAGAAATAGATCGGTTGATGCTCGATCTCTTTCTGGGTTACAAGTACAGCACTCGCAGCTTCCTCAGTAGCAGATAAGTAAACATACAGTGGTTCTCCTACCTCAGGCTTGGCTAACACCGGCAGGCTGACCAAGTAAGTCTTCAATTCTTCGAAGGCCTGGTCACATTCAGCATCCCATTGGAACTTGGTGGCCTTATGCAGAATCTTGAAGAATGGCAGACTTCTATCAGCCGACCGGGAGATGAATCTGGACAAAGCAGTGATCCTTCCCGTCAAGCGCAGGACCTCCTTCAGGTTTCGGGGAGGAGGCATGTAGNACTTTTGGCTCCGAACAGACATTTTGCAGGATTGAGTTTGAGGTCATACCTTCGAAGGGTGCAGCAGGTTTCCCGTACATCGGCTATGAGGTCGGCAGCTTGGGAGGACTTGATGAGAATGTCATCTACGTATACTTCTACGTTTCTCCCGAGTTGCTCCTTAAAAACTTTATTCATCAGCCTTTGATAAGTTGCCCCAGCATTTTTGAGTCCGAAGGGCATAATTGTGTAGCAATAGGTGCCTTCGGCCGTGATAAAACTGACCTTCTCTTGATCTTCTAAGGCTAAGGGCACTTGATGGTATCCCTGGTAGGCATCCAACATGTAGATGAGTTCATTCCCGGCGGTAGAGTCTACCATATGATCTATCCGGGGGAGCGGGTAGCAGTCCTTAGGGCATGCTTTATTAAGATCCCTGAAGTCAATACAGACCCTCCACTTGTCACCCGGCTTGGAGACCAGTACCACATTGGCCAGCCAGGCCAGGAATTGGACTTCTCGGACGTGCCCAGCTTCCAGCTGTCTCTCCACCTCAGCCTGAATGATCTTGTTCTGCTCGGGGCTGAAATCTCTTTTCTTCTTCTTGATAGGTCGGGCATCAGGGTGCACGTGCAACTTGTGCTCCATTATCTCTGGTCTGACCCCTTTAAGATCTTGTTGGGACCAGGCAAATACATCTCGATTCTGGGTCAGACATTCTATCAGCTGTTGTCTGAGATCGGGCGGTAGTCCGGGAGCTATCTTCACTTTAGTTTCTTCTTGGTTGGGCAAGAGCTGAACCTCTTCCTTTTCCTCTATCAGATCAGCCCAAGGAGAGGGCTGAGAAGATTGTACCATGTTGCAATTAGACGGCGCTGCTCGGAAGAACTTACTAACCTCCACTCGGACGTCGTCCACATAGCATCGACGTGCTACTTTTTGGTCTCCTTTAGCCTCTCCGACTTGGTCACCCACTGGGAATTTGACCTTTAGGTAGAAAGTGGACACCACGACTCGGAACTTGTTCAATACCGGACGGCCCAGGATGGCATTGTAGGCTGAGGGGGCGTCCACTACCAGGAAGGTAGACCACCTGGTCCTTCTCAAGGGTTCTTCACCGAGTGAATGGCCAGCTTGATCTGGCCCAAGGGCTGGACCTTCATTCCCCGTGAATCCAAACAGAGGTGTGGCCACAGGTCGAAGCTCAGTAGTTTCAATCTGTAATTGTTCGAAGGCTTTTAAGTACAAGATGTTTACCGAACTCCCCGTATCCACAATGGTTTTATGAATCTGGTAATTGGCGATGATCGCTGTGATGACCAGGGCATCATCATGAGGTATTTCTATTCCCGGTAAATCTGAAGGACCAAAACTGATCTGTGGCCCTTGGGCTTACGTTGAGCTGCAGCCCACCTGGTAAATGTCTAAACGCCGGGCTTGTGATTTTCGAGCTCTATTGGAATCTCCATAGGTGGGACCTCCCGAGATCACATGGATGGCCCCGTGTACCGCATTCTGTTGATTAGCTTGTTCCTCGCTGGCCTTCCCTTGCTCAATGGGGTCGGGGGTCTGGAACAACTGCCTGGCTGCAGAGGCGGTCGGTCGGGCCGGGGACTCGGACTGGCCAAGCGACGTTCTTCCCCGACCTCGACCACCTCCTTGGTGAGCTCCTCTTGGACTACCTCGGCCGGCGCGACCCCGACCTCTGCCGGCCTGCCAGCAGTCTTGAAGATCATGCGTATGGCTATTATGGAAGGAACAGTAGGGCTGCCATCTGGAAGGGATGCAACCCTGGGCCACTTGCTGAACTATTCCCCTCTCGACCCGTGGTCGGTGTCCCATAGCTCTGGGGCTTCTGAGAGGTCCCCCTGGAGGTGAATTTCTTTGATGTTGCGAGGATTCTCGGGCATGGGTCTGACCTCCGGCCGCCTAGCGGCTTGTGCTTCTTCAACGTCTACGTATTTACTGGCTTTCCCCAAAAGGCTTTCAAAGTCCTTCGGAGGTTTTCGGATCAAGGATCTGAAGAACTCGCCTTCTTGTAAGCCCTGCGCGAAGGCACTGACTAACACCTCGAACGTAGCGGTGGGCACATCCAGAGCGACTTGATTGAATCTCTTGATGTAGGCTTTTAGGGACTCCTTGGAGCCTTGCTTCATGGTAAACAGGTTTAAGCTAGTCTTGTGATGTCTTTTGCTACTGGCAAAATGCTGCAGGAATAGCCTTTTGAAATCAGAGAAGTCCCTGATCGATCCTTCTGGGAGTCTGTCAAACCATGGCTGGGCAGGTCCTGCCAAGGTGGTCAGGAAGGCCCGGCATTTAACACTATCGGGGTATTGATGTAGCATTGCCGCGTTCTCAAATTTCTTTAAATGCTCTTCCGGGTCAGTTGCTCCTCCGTACTCAGGGATGGAGAAGAGTCGGAAACGTTTGGGAAGTGGCTCTTGTAAGATGTGGTGAGCGAAGGGGAACCCAGTTAGTTCACCCGGGGCCTGGCTGAGGGGAGCCTTGCCTTTGTCTGCTCATGCCCGACTGGGGGAAGCTTCGTGGGGATCAGACTGTCCTGCTCCCTCGGATGGTCCGAACAGAGCTGGATGAAAGTGAGGGCTATCACCCTGTCGGGCTCCTCCTTCGGTACCCACGCGGGCAGTCTGCTCGGTCGGGCCTACCTGAGCGGGCCGGGCAGCTGCTTGCTGTGCCTCCGCCAACTTCCTAGCCTTGGCTTCTACTAGCAGGTCGAGGTCTTCTTGTGAAAGCATTACGGCCACCCGGTTAGAATCACTCATCTTCAGCTTTCGATCAGGCAGATTCCCACAGACGGCGCCAAATTTTATCCTGTCGACAAGCGAAGATCGGTTCTCACTCGAATGACTCGGTCTAACCAAGCCGACCCGGTCTACTGTAGCTTGGGAGGTCGGACCGAAACCGAGCTCTCAATGTAATGGAGTGGTTGCAAAATGACAGCGATCCCTTCTCTGAAGCTCGAATGGGGTTTATATAGGGGGAAGAAAGGGTCTTCCCACGTGCGAACTGTCACGTCTCATTAAGGATCAGTCAGAGATTAGGCTAAGTAGCGGGCTATCATAACGGTGGGATGAGACTGACACAGCCGTCTGACAGTCTGTAAACCTGTCCTTTCCGACCCTGATTAATGTTCGGCGGCTATGTCAGGTAAGGATGGCGTTCAACGTCTTTTCCTCTTAATGCCGAATCCTGACAGATCTGACCTCTTGGTGTCCAAGCTCTGGCACCCTACCCGGGGTCACTTAGTTCTGACTCCCGACCTCTTGAGGTCTGATATCTTGCGCCTGACCTCCTGGTGTCTGAGCTCTCGTACCCGACCTGAGGTCACTAGGGCGCCGTCTCGACCTCTTTACGTCCGAGCTCTAGCTCCCGACCTCCTGGTGTCTGAGCTCCCGCACCCGACCTCCTGGTGTCTGAGCTATGGCACCCGACCTCCTAGCGACCGACCTCGGATGCCTGGCCCGGGCTCCCGATCTCGGGTAACCGACCCCCGAGTATCCGAACCCGGGTGCCTGATTCCGAGTTGAGACTTTACTTGCCCCGACCTCTGCTATCATGGGTCAAGCTCAGGCCGGGTTCGCAGAACAGAGGATGGTCTAGTTTAACTTTCTTTGACCCGGGTCGAACCAGGTAAGCCCCGACCGGGCTCATAACCCTGATAAAAAATCGCTCGCCCAGATCATGAATAATTTAAACAAGTCAAATTGATCCAACCGGTTTAAAGTTTAAACTTGAAAATGACCTATTAAAAAATCTAAATTGATCAGACAATAAAGATAGTTATATAATTTTATAAGAGATTGGTAGGGTGAGACTCCTTTGTAAAATTACACGGCTACCCTCAAATGTCGATTTATCAATTTCAAATATAAATTTTGAATCGGTTGGCGAGTTATTTGAATAGGAAAAGAATCCGTATTGTATACCATATAAGGGGGTGTTTGGTTCAAATTTATTAATCAGAACGGTAATGAGATTTATTGAGGGGTCAATGAGAATGAGAATCATGATTCCATTGGTAGTGTTTGGTTCAAATCTTGGAATGAAAATTATTATCATTGATGATGTTTGGTTCAGTTTAACTTTAGTAATGGGAATCCATAAAAATTTCAAAGTTACCTAAAATAATAAAATTATTACAAAATAGAGAAAGTGAAATAAAATGAGTTGAGACACAAATTAGAAAAATATAGAGAGAAATTATGAGAAGGTAAAAAAAATAAATTAGAAGAAAAAATAGGAGAAAATACAATAATAGAGAAAATAAAGATGAAAAGTAGAGAGAGAAAATAAGATAAGATAGATGTGATAAAATAAGATGAGAGAGGTAGAGAGAGAGTGATATAGAAAATGTAGAGAGAGAAAGTAATATAGTAAAAAATAAAGATAGATAAATTATAATAAGATAGGGGTAGAGAGAGAAAGTGATATTGAAAATATATAGAGAGAAAGTGAGATGAGAGAGTAGAGAGAGAAAGTAATATAGAAAATATAGAGAGAGAAAGTGATATATGAAATATACAGAAAAAATGAAAAATAATGATAAATAAATTATGATAAGAGAGCTAGGTAGAGAGAAAAAGTGATTAACAAAATATACAGAGAGAGAATGAGATGAGAAAGGTAGAGAGAGAAGTGATATAGAAAATATAGAGAGAGAAAGTGATATAGAAAATATAGAGAAAAAGTGATATAGAAAATATAAAAAAAGTGAAAAATTAAGATAGATAAATTATAATAAGAGAGGTAGAGAGAGAAAGTAATATTGAAAATATATAAAGAGAAAATAAGATCAGAAAGGTAGAGAGAGAAAAAATAGAAAAAGTAGAGAGAGAAAAATAAATATGTAGAGAGAAATTTTAAAATGTAGAGAGAGAAAGTAAAATGAAATAATATAAAAAGAAATAGTAAAATGAAAAAATAAAAAATAAAAAAAGGAGTGTTTTGGATATATGAAAAGGAAGGAATGATTGAGGAATTTGATTGATGAGGGAGGAGTAGGGAATGAAAATGAGGGAATGAAAATGAGGGAATGATTCCCTTATTTTCATTCCTATTGACACTTACCAAACAGTGTCAATGGGAATGATTACTATCCATTCTCATTCTCTAGTTCCTATTACCCTAAACCAAACGCCCCCTAAATGTTGCGTGAATGAGTTAAGTTCATCTGTAATAATTAAAAATTATAATTGTTATAAACATTATAAAATATGCGGCAATTTACCAAAAGGCGCACTCAAGAATTGATATTTATCAAAAGACGTCCCATGATTTCATTTTCATCAAAGGGCACACTAATTTTAGTGAACTTCCTCTTATACCCCTCCTGCTATGTATTGTCTTTCTCTTTCTCTCATTAACAAATTCCGAGACGTCTGCATATGTTGTTTCAGACTTTTATTTTAAAATAATATATTATGGAATCGGCGCTAAACAAAAAAACGTAAGGTAAAATCGAAAAAATATTTTAGTTAAAAAATATCCCATCTAACTTATTTAAAAATATAAATAAATAATTTTTATATTTGATTAATAGAATTAATATATTAAATAATATTTAATAAATATATTAATGTAAAAAAATTGAAAAAAAAGAAAAAATTGAAAAAAAGAGCGTGGGCCTGAAATCAATAGATTTCAGGCCCACACTGGGCCCTGAAATATTTTATTTCAGGCATAGCGTGAGCCTGAAATTTTTTATTTCAGGCCCACATTGGGCCTGAAATCTTTTGATTCAGGCCCGACGTGGACTCAAATTTTTTTTCTATTTTAAAAATATATTAATATATAAAAAAACCTATCAAAACACTTAATTTCATATTAAAAAGCAGGGTCTGAAGTTGTAACGCCCGCCCCTTGCATGTCAGGGCGACACGTTACCATTGTCTTACTACTCCTACTTAATTTAACTTATAGTATAGCATATGATTCAGAACATTGCAGCGGAAATAACACATAAATATAATCATGTAACATCTAGTAGCATCCATGTCTTAAATAAACTTCAATAGAGATAACAAGTAACAAGTATAAGGTATAACACATGCTTTCTTATAAAAGTAAGTGCTAAGTCTATAAATTGCACTAAGATGGATCGATCAGCCAAGTCACCACCACACACATTAGCCCTTCCTGCAGCTTCCCTTTCTTTAATATTTTTATGTTGATCTGTAACATAAGCAAACAAACTATAAGTATGAAACTTAGTAAGCTCTTTCCTACTCACTAAATCCATACGTCACATGCATTTGAGAGACATATAATATCTTATGCATAGCATAAAAATACATAAGGCATATAAACATATAAAGGCATATAAACACATGAACATATGCATTGCAAAAACATTTAGGATGCTCTTTAGAAAACATAATAAATAATACTTTAAAATCATATACATCATCTTCTTTGGGGTCCCTGGCTTTGTACCCATCATTTCTTTTACGCGCATACCCCTATGTAGGATGCAAGGTAGCTAATCCCGACCTACAAGGTCTACATTCTAGGCTTACTATCTTTCAGCCTAGGGACAACATCATCGGTAGTCCGGAACCGTGGATTTTTTTAAGATCCGGTACAAGCCAATCTTTAAAGTAAAATACATACATGCATTCTTTTCTTTTCTTTCTTTCTTTCATATAGAGCATGCATTCCTTTCTTTCTTTCTTTCTTTCATATTGTACGTACTATAGACATTCAATCATCCATAATCATAAGCATACTTTCATATATAGAACATGCATTCTTTCTTTTTCTTTCTTTCTTTCTTTCATATTGCACGTACTATAGGCATTCAATCATTCATAAACATAGGCATATTTTCATGGCATAATCATTAGCATAAATAGCAAGACATGGAAGGATCTTTCTTTTAACACATGTAAGTGAAGCAACCATCATGCTAGTTTCATCAATACATCATGCATATAACATGCTTGTCTTAATCAAGGCAATATGTTAGTTTAATCTTTCTTTTCTCATCTTAATACATGCCGGCCGAAACTTCATAGCAAGGACATCATAGCATAAAACCCACATAGTATTGGAATAAAAGCATACATTACCTAAGAGGTCATTTACAAGTACACTGGTAGTCCAGACTTCACTAAACACTAGTTTAGGTGCATGAATTGTACTTGAACTTATTCTTAGCCTTTATTCTAGTAATTGACCAAAATTCACAGCATGGATAACATAGTATAAAATTCATATGATCATGGAAATAAAAACATACGTTACACGTGGAATCATGTACAAGCACAAGGGTAGTCTATGCTTCATTGAACACTAGTTTAGGTGTGTGTTTTATGCTTGAGCTTATTTTTAACCCTTATCCCAGTATTTGTCCGAAATTCACATCTAGATAGCATGCCATGAAAGTCATCCAATCATGAAAATAAAACATAATTTACATGAGAGATCATTAGCATGTACAAGAGTAAACTAATCTTCACTAAACCTTAGTTTGGGTGCATGAATCGTACTTGCACTTATTCTTAACCCTTACCCTTGTAATTTGTCGAAACTCACAGTAGGGATTTCATAGCATGATCGTTCACATAACATGGGAATAAAAGCATATTTTCCATAAGAATTCATTCACAAGTGCAAAAGTAGTTTGTACTTCACCAAATACTAGTTTAGGTGTATGATCTAGAGTTCTACTTGGATTATCATGCATATGAGTACATGTAATATTTTTCTAAACATCAGTACATAGAATGGAGTATGAGTTTAGCCTCAAACAACTTAGATAAGGTACTGACCCTAAGGTATAAATTATTTCCATCATGTAATAAAACACCCAATCACATGCATATCACTTGATTTAACTATAACTTCATGAAGGTCTATAAAAATCTGTTTTAAGGCATAATTTAAGGTCCCTTGGCCGAATGTTACAGGGGTCCCTTAGCATAGATTCCACAAAATTTCTTGGCCTAAAGCATTTATATAGCAAGGAAACAATCTTTAGAACAGTAGCCTACTTCATACATCAACATTTACCCATTTCATGACTTGGCCGAATTCTTCCAAGTCCATTACATCACGGAGGGCATTCAAACACCATTTATCCTTCATATATTCATTACAAAAAGGTATTAACAATTTCATGAACTCTTCCTTTAAGTTTTTGGACATAGAAAAGGGGGGTACCCCTTTATGGCCGAAACTTCCCTCAAGGTTTTTTTTTCTTCCATTCTCTTTCACCCAACATCACAAGAAACCATAAACATCATAAAAACACATAAAAAGCCATTATGTTGCAGGTGAGGGAGTCTTACCACTTGTGCTTATGTTCCCAAAAGATCTCCAAATTTTGAAGAAGAAAAGACCTCTTAAACTCTAGCACTCCTCTTGTTCTTCTCTTCTTTTGGTCCGGTTTTCTCTAGGAGGTGAAGGACTTGAAAATGGCAGCAAGGATTTCGGTGAGGAAGAGGAGAAAGGGGAAGAGTTTGGTGGAGAGAAAGGGGGGGTTTTTTGGCCAAAAATGCCTTAGGCATTTCCTCCTCTTCATGTCCTTTTATGGTGAGTAAGGAGGCAAGCACCTCTTTAATGGTGTCTCTTCAATTTTCTTTCATGTGTCTCTTCACTTATTTTCTACTCATCTACAATTTCCCATCTCCTCCTAATAGCACTCCCCTGCTGGGTGAATCGGTTACTTGTGCATTCTTAAGGCTAGGCTTTTCTTTGAGGTCCAAGGTTCAATCCTTGGCACCTCCTCTTCTTTTTTGCTTTCTCTTCCTTTTATTATTTTTTTCCAAGCCCGCATAACCAAAGTCCACCTAGAAAATGCTACTTATTTAATTCATACACATGCATATGCATATCATTATTCATTCATACATGTGTAGGATACTTAAGCATAACATTAAATATAATACCTAAGCTTAATTATCACACATCCACTACGTGTCAAGATAATGCCTAACATTTCTTTATTCATAATTTTCCCCCCTAAATTCATAATATTATTCTTGGCCACATGTTCCATTATTACTACGCTAGAGCGAAAAAATTTGGGGCGTTACAGAAGTCACGCTAGGAGGGCCTGAACATAGATGTGTTCAGGCCCTCCAGGCCTAAGGAATGTTCAGGCCCTCCAGGCCTAAGGAATGTTCAGGCCCTCCGTGGGCCTGAACACAATCTTGGATAAATATAAGTAAATTAAATAAAAATATCAATAGTTCTAGTTAGAGTTGAGCTAGGAGATGATATTTTTGGTGTCCAAACTTCAAATGATTATAAATTATGTTGCAATAGGAGATTTTTAGGTCTATCAGTGAGTTTTCACCAAAACCCACTGATGAACCTAGGATATTTGGATTTCTCAAAATCCAATATCAATAGTTAGAGTTGATCTAGGAGATGGTATTTTTGGTGGCCAAACTTCTAATGATTATGAATTATGTTGCAATAGGAGTTTTCTAGGATGAATCAGTGAGTTTCGGTGAAAACTCACTGATGGACCTAGGATACTTGGATTTCTCCATACTTGAATTTCTCCATACTTGGATTTCTAATATCTCCATACTTAATATTTCCTAAGTAAATTCTAAATAGAGATCTTATCTCCTAGCTCAACCCTGTCTACTGATGAGACAGTAAGATTTTGGGTGCCCAAACCTCTAATCTTGCTGTATCACCAATGCTATAGGGGTGGTTTAGGTATATCAGTGAGTTTTGAGCAAAACTCACTGATGGACCTACCATATTTGGAATTCTGAAAACCCTATATCAGTAGACAGGGTTGAGCTAGGAGATGAGATTTTGGGTGCCCAAACCTCTAATCTTGCTATATCACCAATGTTATAGGAGTGGTTTAGGTATATCAGTGAGTTTTGAGCAAAACTCACTGATGGGCCTACCATATTTGGAATTCTGAAAACCCTATATCAGTAGACATGGTTGAGTTAGGAGATGAGATTTTGGGTGTCCAAACCTTTATTCTTGCTGTATCACCAATGCTATAGGAGTGATTTAGGTATATCAGTGAGTTTTGAGCAAAACTCACTGATGGACCTACCATATTTGGAATTCTGAAAACCCTATATTAGTAGACAGGGTTGAGCTAGGCGATGAGATTTTGGGTGCCCAAACCTCTAATCTTGCTGTATAACCAATGCTATAGGAGCGATTTAGGTATATCAGCGAGTTTTGAGCAAAACTCACTGATGGACCTACCATATCTGGAATTCTTAAAACCCTATATTAGTAGACAGGGTTGAGCTAGGAGATGAGATTTTGGGTGCCCAAACCTCTAATCTTGCTGTATCACCAATGCTATAGGAGTGGTTTAGGTATATGAGTGAGTTTTGAGCAAAACTCACTGATGGATCTACTATATCTGGAATTCTGAAAACCCTATATCAGTAGATGGAGTTGAGTTAGGAGATGAGATTTTGGGTGCCCAAACCTTTAATCTTGCTGTATCACCAATGCTATAGGAGTGGTTTAGGTATATCAGTGAGTTTTGAGCAAAACTCACTGATGGACCTACTATATCTGGAATTCTGAAAACCCTATATCAGTAGACAGGGTTGAGCTAGGAGATGAGATTTTGGGTGGCCAAACCTCTAATCTTGCTGTATCACCAATGCTATAGGAGTGGTTTAGGTATATGAGTGAGTTTTGAGCAAAACTCACTGATAGACCTACCATATTTGGAATTCTGAAAACCCTATATCAGTAGACAGAGTTGAGCTAGGAGATAAGATTTTGGGTGTCCAAACCTCTAATCTTGCTGTATCACCAATGCTATAGGAGTGATTTAGGTATATCAGTGAGTTTTGAGCAAAACTCACTGATAGACCTACCATATCTGGAATTCTGAAAACCCTATATCAGTAGACATGGTTGAGCTAGGAAATGAGATCTCTATTTAGAATTTACTTAGGAGATATTAAGTATGGAGAAATCATGTATGGAGATATTAGAAATCCAAGTATGGAGAAATCCAAGTATCCTAGGTCCATCAGTGAGTTTTCACCGAAACCGACTGATTCATCCTAGAAAACTCCTATTGCAACATAATTCATAATCATTAGAAGTTTGGACACCAAAAATATCATCTCCTAGCTCAACTCTAACTAGAACTATTGATATTTTTATTTAATTTACTTATATTTATCCAAGATTGTGTTCAGGCCCACGAAGGGCCTGAACATTCCTTAGGTCTGGAGGGCCTAAACACATATATGTTCAGGCCCTCCTAGCGCGACTTCAAACCCTGCTTTTTAATATGAAATTATGTATTTTGATAGACTTTTTTATATATTAATATATTTTTAAAATAGAAAAAAAATTTGAGTCCATGTCGGGCCTGAATCAAAAGATTTCAGGCCCAACGTGGGCTGAAATAAAAAATTTCAGGCCCACGCTCTTTTTTTTTTTTCAATTTTTTCTTTTTTTTTTTCAATTTTTTTACATTAATATATTTATTAAATATTATTTAATATATTACTTTCTATGAATCAAAAATAAAAATTATTTATTTATATTTTTAAATAAGTTAGATGAGATATTTTTTAACTGAAATATTTTTTCGATTTTACCTTACGTTTTTTAATTTAGCGCTGATTTCATAATATATTATTTTAAAATAAAAGTCTGAAACAACATGTGCAAACGTCTCGGAATTTTTTACTGAGAGAGAAAGAGAAAGACAGTATATAACAGAAGGGGTATAAGAGAAAGTTCACTATAATTAATGCACTCTTTGGTGAAAATAAACCCATGGAACACCTTTTGATAAATATCAATTCTTAAATACATTTTTTTGGTAAATTTCCGTTAAATATGTCAAGTACACTGGATCATTTCAGAGTTTAAATTTGAAATCGACCGTTAAAAAAATTAAAATTGATTAAATAATTAACATGGGTAGAGCTATGTAATTTTAATAAAAGGTTGATAAGATGACACATCCTTTTGTCCAAAATAGAATGATGCTATTTTGAAATAGTATTGTTTCGAAAGAGAACGACGAAGATGGTGATTCATCAAAACACAGTGCACGACGACGATAACGAGGAGAGAATGTCAACGCTTACGAGATTCACATGAATGTAAATGGGATGCATCGGATGATGTCCCGGTAAAGTTTTCTCCGATGCTTAAGTCAGAACTCTCTCTTTTCAAGAGACCAACGAGAAATCAAAATACTATAATTTTAGAAAGCTTATCCTTTTTACCTGGGTATCGAGACATCTTATATACCTGATGTCTTTCTCACACGTGTCCCTACGTTCTCCTCCACGTTCCTTAATCATCGATTATTTGATGACAGTTCTCTTCTGGTAACGACCACTGTGACTATTAAAGTCTTGATTACCATACGTTGCGAACAATAATTACCTGACGACTTCTCTATTTTGGAAGGAGGAGCGGACACTTGAAGTTTGACTTTCTTATCCCTACGCTGATCTTTGGGCTTCACTCTCCCGAGTCAGTATCGGAGTTTTATCTCTCGACCTCGGGGCCTTCATCCGTTTTCTCGAGATAGTATCGGGAGTCCGATTCCCGGTCTGATCTCGGGGGCTTTCTTCCATTTTCCTGAAATAGTTTCGGGAGTCCGATTCCCGGTTTAACCTCGGGGTACTGGTTCGGTGGGTCTTGTCACGTAATTTTCTCGTGTTACGTGTTCATCTCGAATTATTCATCCCTATCAAGTATTATTTGGATAATTTGTAGAAAAATAAAATTGAGTAAAAATTAAAATTTTAATTGCATTTTGAAAAACCACAAAACGTGGTATACTTTAAGCTAAAAAAAAAATGGTTGTATGGTGTTAAAGTATGGATGGATCACTGAGATTCTGAGAAAGATAAGTGTTTGGTGCTAATAACGATGATCATGGGAGCCCTATTGCAGATAGGCATGGATTACAGGGGACAAGAAAGATTCCTGCTGTCTAATTGTAAATTTGTAATCATGCAGCATGTGAAGTTCCCTTTCACAAATGCATGGAACTGACACACCAACCTGTTCGTCTACTGGTTAACACTTGCCAAAGTACACACAAGTCACATCAGACGGCTACCGACAAATTTTCTTTTAATTTAATTAAACTTTTTTACTCTCCAATATTCTTTGTTTTTTTTAAAAAAATTATTTTTAGATATAACAAGGTGGTATTTTAAGAAACAGCTTTCGTTATATATATATTTTTTCCTGTGTTTAAACTTTTGCTCTACGCTGATCCAAATTTACTCTACTCAAAATTTACACTGTCCAACTTAAATTTGAAGCATAAATAGAGATTTGTAAAAATATTTCAATTTAAAATGATTCGAAATTACCATGGAATTGCCAAGTCAATATGATCAGGGTTAAATATTGAAAATTTAGAGGGCTAACAAATTTAAAAGCAAAAAAATTAAGGGTATTATTTGGATAAGCTAAATAGGGAGAGCCTATTTGTAAGATTTCATATAATTAATAATGTTGGATACATTATGAATGAAAAGGGAGGTGGAGAGTAAAGAAGTTTCATTGTTAATGGGACTTTAGTCCCACATTGGGAGTTTGAAGGTATATTTGTTGGTTTAAATTATTTCACAAACATGTTAGTTGTGAACAAAGGCATGGGGAGAGACTCTCTCTCACACGTGGGTGCGCAGGGGGTGCAAATCCAAGGCCCGGATTTGTACTGAACCAAGTTGATTCGTGTGCGTGTATGACCTGCGCGCGTCGAATGTCGGAAAAACAATTGTCTTCCACCTCGTGCCCTAGTCACTGTGTGATCCTCGCTCGGTTGATTACTCCTGGTAGCAATCAGGTACTTCTTCAGTTTGCCACGATCTACCAGTGTTTCGTTATGCTTGTGGTCCCGCTGTTGTATCATGAGAAGCAGACGCCCATCGAAATCTTGAAGCACATTCAGAGGAGGACATGAGAAGCAGACGCCCATCGAAATCTTGAAGCACATTCAGAGGAGGACAAATATGTTTCAAGGAAACTGTACTACGGAAGTCTCAGCAACTCTTCCTCTTCAGTTCGGGAAAACCGGTACTCTGTGACGACCCCTTAACTTCTCTCCCTCTTCCTTAAGGCGGGCGCCACATCCACTTTTACTTAATCTTAACTTTACCTTATTCTTAGCCTTAGGTTACAATTACTTGACTTCCCTTAACTTGCTCTGAATTTTTTTCCTTTTAAAAAGCTTTCATTTTATTTGCTTTGCAAGGATTTGACCCCTAGACTTCTTAGTTGTAAAAGAGAAGCACTAACCATCTTCCCTACAACACTTTCTTTTCAATGGTACCAGTCGACTGCTATATAGCCAGTCGACTGGTATCGGCTACAGAAACTTTCTGTGCCCGGCACCAGTCGACTGGCCTCATGGCAGTTGACTGGTGCATCAAACAGAAACTTTCTGTTCGATAGGGCAGTCGACTGGTTCTGAACCAGTCGACTGGCACGCCTGAAACCTGCATTTACAGACCTGGGAACTCCTTTCAAGGGTCCATAATTCATACACTTCCAAAGCATATAAAGAAATAACTCCAAATCTATACTCTATACTAGTTTTATGAATATCTTAGCAACCTAAAACAAATCCATTTACTTGCAATTAGGATCTTTGCGGAATTTAAGAAACTATCAAAACATATGACATCTATTGTAGAGTTTGTACTCAACTTGGTCTCTATGCAAGGTTTAAACAAAATCCTTACGCTTTACCAATCCCAAAACAACAACCACAAGGTTCTACAAGACATAGCCTGACGATCTCTTCCATGGTTCCGCCGCCACTGAACATCAATGCAAGTCCCGCTCGCCTCCCTAGCTTATGCTTTTTCTTTACCTTTGTCTGCAATAGAAGGAAATGCAACTAATAAGCGATTTGCTTAGTAAATAAATCCTAACTCACAAATCCATGCGATCAATGATAAACATGCTCTTTTCAAATAATGCTTGCTTCAAAACACATGCACTTTGAAATACTTGCACATGGAAACTTTCATATACTTATCATGCTCAATCATGCTTGAAAACATTTATTAGTATTAAAACATTGGCAAATCTAACATGCTCATAATTTCTTTTGAAACTTGCTACTTATGCATTGCCATACTTTAAACCACTAACTTCCTTGCTCTTGCTCTTTAACATGCTTGTAACATAACAATGTTAACATACATAGCAAAACATATGCTCAACTGAAAACACTTACATATACTCATATACTTCAAAATAATAATCAACTTTCTCAGGTCTTGACACAGTACCTGGTATCAGTGTATCAATGCGCGCATCCCTAATAGGTTTCGGGGTAGCTAGCCACCACACCCTATTAGAGCTTTTTTCTTACTTTCTGTGGGCCTCTCATTTGCCTGGTACATGTCACTTTACAAAAGTAAAATACTTTCTTACTCATAATGCTTGTATTTATCAAGCTAACTTTCTTTTCCTAAATCTTGCACTATAAACCTTTACCTTTTCTCACTTGGAACTTTCATCGAGCACCTTGCGTGTCCATAACCCCAAAACTCATTTTTGGGACTTTTCAAAAACTTACTCTTATCATACTTAGGTCACATACACAAAAACCTACTCCAAATCATGTTCTATGATAAAACATGTATTCTTTAGGAACTTAAAACACACAATAAAAACCATAATCTTAAAGCATGCACTTAGAACACAAACATGGTTCTACAACGAGAAATACATGGCGAAACTACTTCTATTGCAGGTGAGTGATCTACTTACCCCCTTTTCTTGAAGAAAACTCACTAAATATGCAGAAACTCCTAGCGTAGCGCTCCTCCTCTCTTCCCTTGCGAGAAAACTTCACTCCTTGGCCCTAGAGAAGAAGCCCTAGGTTCTCTACTTCAAGAGGAAGAAGAAGGAGGAAGAAAACTCCCCCTTTCTCCCTGTTTTCGCAGCCTCCTCACCTCTGCTCGCGCGGCCTCCCGAAACCCTAAAAGGGGTCTTAACACAACTTAAGTGGAAGTTGAGACATCTCATCATGAAAAGGACTTACTTACCTATAACATTATTTCGCTTCATCCTTTTATGAGCTTGATACCCTTGCCCAGCTGGTTACCCCAACTCCCTTAAGGGCTTGTTTTGCCTTGTGGTCACGAGATCAAACCCCGCCCGACCCCTTTATTTTTTTCTTTTTATTTTAATTTGAAAAAAATGCTAGAAAATTCAGAAAAATTCCTAATAATTCACGAAAATTATTGGGTGTTACAATCCTCCCTACCTTATAAAAAGTTCGTCCTCGAACTTAGAACAGCTCTGGATACCTTTGCCTCATGCTATCTTCTGATTCCCAGGTTGACTCTTAATACTTCTGATTCAGCCATAAGACTTTTTACTAATGGTACCATTTTGTTCCTTAGCTTCTTATCTGCTCGATCTATTATCTGAATAGGTCGACTTTCATAACTGAGATCTTCTTGCACTTGTACCATCTGTGGCTCAATCACTTGGTTGGCATCTGGGATATGCTTCTTTAGCATTGAGACATGGAACACATTGTGTATTGTTGACATCTCTGGAGGTAGCTCCAACTCATAAGCTACTTTGCCAACTCTTTTCGTCACTAGGTAGGGTCCTATGTATCGAGGACTTAGATTTCCTTTCTTGCCGAATCTCATTACACCCTTCATAGGCGCTACTTTAAGGAAAACTGTATCCCCAACTTCAAACTCTAACGGTCTACGGCGTACATTGGCATAACTCTTCTGCCTATTCTGAGCAGTTTCTATTCTCTGGCGGATACTCTTTATAGCTTCTATGGTATCATCTATAAGGTCAGTCTGAGACCCCATTTCTTTCTTCTCACTACCTTCATACCAACAGAGGGGAGATCTACACTTCCTACCATAAAGAGCTTCATAGGGTGCCATACCAATAGTGGCTTGGTAACTGTTGTTGTAGGCAAACTCAGCTAAACACAAATACTTGCACCAACTGCCCTTGAAATCTAATGCACAAGCTCTGAGCATATCTTCTAAAACTTGATTCACTCTCTCTGTCTGTCCATCAGTCTGGGGATGAAAAGCTGTGCTGAATTTCAGTTTGGTGCCTAACGCTGTCTGTACGCACTCCCAAAAGTGTGAAGTGAAACGACCATCCCTATCCGAGATAATGGTCTTCGGGACTCCGTGTAGTCGGATCACTTCCTGCACATATAACTGGGCTAACTTTTCAATTGAGTAAGACACTCTGATTGTCAAGAAGTGGGCAGACTTGGTCAATCTGTCTACTATCACCCAAATAACATCATAGCCATTAGTTGTCTTTGGTAGACCAACTATGAAATCCATGGCTATGTCTTCCCATTTCCACTCTGGAATCTGAATGGGTTGTAGTACACCTCCTGGCCTCTGGTGTTCTGCTTTAACTCTCTGACATGTCAGGCAGGTGCTGACATACTTAGCTATGTCTCTCTTCATCCCTGACCACCAAAATCTTCTTTTCAAATCCTGGTACATCTTAGTGGAACCAGGGTGCATTGAGTAGGGAGTTCTATGGGCTTCTTCAAGAATCTTCTTGCTCAGCTCTTCACTATTAGGGACACATAAACGGTCACCATAATAGAGTATCCCACTGTCAGATACTCTAAACTCTTTACTTTCTCCTTCTTGTATCTCTTGCTTGATCCTTTGGATATCAGAATCCTCAGCTTGCTCTTTCTGTATATCTTCAAGCAAGGTTGACTCTAGTGTCAATAGAGCTAACTGCCCATAAATGATCTCAACTCCATAATATACTATTTCCTTCTGTAATGGTAGTGATAATGCTGACAAGGATATCAAGGTGGCACAAGTCTTTCTACTTAGAGCATCTGCTACTTTATTTGCCTTACCAGGGTGGTAAAGGATCTCACAGTCATAATCCTTCACTAACTCAAGCCACCTTCGCTGTCTCATATTGAGGTCTTTCTGAGTGAAGAAATATTTCAGACTCTGGTGATCTGTATAAATCTTGCACTGCACTCCATACAGATAATGTCTCCATATTTTTAGAGCGAAGACTACAGCTGCCAACTCCAGATCATGAGTGGGGTAATTCTTTTCATAATCCTTGAGTTGCCTGGAAGCATAAGCTATGACTTTGTCTTCTTGCATAAGTACGGCTCCAAGTCCTAGTTTTGATGCATCACTGTATATATCAAAGCTCTTATCACCTTCGGGTACTGTAAGAATAGGAGCGCTTGTCAGTCTCTTCTTCAACTCAAGAAAACTCTGTTCACAGTCTTCAGTCCACTCATACTTCTTATTCTTTCTGATAAGGGCTGTAAGTGGAGAAGCTATCTTTGAAAAGTCCTCTACAAACCTTCTGTAGTACCCTGCTAAACCCAGAAAATTTCTGATCTCACTAGCATTCGTTGGTCGACTCCAGTTATTAACTGCTTCAATCTTGGCAAGGTCTACCATAATACCTTCTTTGGAAATGATGTGGCCTAGGAATGCCACCTGGTCAAGCCAAAACTCACACTTTGAGAATTTGGCGTACAGCTCCCTCTGGTGTAAGGTCTGCAACACTATCTTCAGGTGTTCTTCATGTTTTTCTTGAGTCTTTGAATACACTAGGATATTATCAATGAAGACAATGATGAACTTGTCAAGAAAGTCCTTGAACACTCTATTCATTAGATCCATAAACGTCGCAGGGGCGTTTGTCACTCCAAAGGGCATGACCACAAACTCGTAGTGCCCATATCTTGTACTGAAAGCAGTCCTTGGCACATTACTCTCCTTCACTTTGAGTTGATGGTAACCTGATCGCAGATCTATTTTGGAGAACACTGTGGCTCCCTTCAGCTGATCAAATAAATCATCTATCCTTGGCAAAGAATATCTGTTCTTGATGGTTACCTTATTCAAAGCTCGATAATCTATGCACATTCGCATAGATCCATCTTTCTTCTTGACGAACAATACAGGAGCTCCCCAAGGTGAATGACTAGGGCGGATGAAACCCTTGTCGAGCAGCTCTTGCAATTGTTCTTGCAATTCTTTCAGTTTTGCTGGCGCCATGCGATCAGGTGCCTTCAAAATTGGGTTGGTTCCTGGGGCCAACTCGATTTCAAACTCAATTTCCCAATTGGGAGGGAGTCCTGGTAACTCTTCAGGAAACACCTCAGGATAGTCACAGACTACCCTCACTTCTTCTCTCTTCAACCCTTCTCCCTGACTTGCCTCCACTATATGAGCTAGAAAACCAGAGCACCCCTTCTCTAACATTCTCTGAGCTTGTAAGGTAGATAAGAACCTTTTTGTCTTTCTCTTTGGGTCTCCAATAAACTCAAATAGAGGTTCTGCTTCTGGTGTGAACTTGACTTTTCTTTTGCGGCATTCATTAGAGGCACTATACTTGCCCAAGAAATCCATCCCTAAAATGATCGAAATCCTTCATCTCAAGGACTACTAAATCACTATAGAGCTCTCGGTTGAAAATTTGAATTAATACAGCTTGTAGCCACTGAGTAGATGCCATGACCTCTCCCGAAGGTAAGGTTGTTAAGAACTTCATCGTTCAACATTTCTGGTGGCCTTTATACTGTTTAAGTAGTGCTCAGTGATTAAAGCACTACTTATCAGTTCTTCGGAGGGTTGCGGCCTCTTAACACCGCTGGCCACATTTAACGCTATCTCAGGCCTTCACATTTTCAACATTAGCCTGACTCCTTCTTTTTCAGTGCTAACTAGCTCTGGGCACAGATGAGCTAACCGCTTAAACATCTTCACTGCTTCATCCACGGATAGTTCTCCTTGTCTGGACTCCATAAATTCATCATAGTGCTTGTTGGTTACTCGCATGTGAAAGTATTCTTCGAAGAACTCAGTCTCGAAGCCGGCCCATGTCATCTGGCTGACATTTCTCTTGGCCTTGACTCTCTCCCACTATATTCTAGCATCTCCCGTAAGGCAGAAAAATGCACACTTTATCTTCTCTACTTCAGGCCAGTCCAGTAGCTCTACTATGCTTTCTAAAGACTTGAACCATGCTTGAGCATCCCATGGTTCGATTGTGCATGAGAAGTTCCCTGGCTTCAATATCTGCCACTAGATGAGGTATACTTCTTGTCGTACCCCCCTTGCCGGGACTACAAATGTAACCGATGGATCTTCGGTCACAACTGGTGCTACTATATTCTCCACCGGCGGAGTAATGGGAGCAGCCTGCTGGTTAGCCATTAAGGTGGTAATAACTTGCTGTTGTTCTGTTAACTATTTCTGTAACTGCGCCACCACCTCTAAGAGATTTGGTGGTGATACTGACTCTGCCTTTTACCCTCTAGAAGCTCGCTCCTCGTTTTGAGCCTTTCTAGGATGTCAATTTGTCATTCTCTTACTATTATCTCATAAAGAGAATAATGACATTACTTCACTAAGGACATTACATTACTTCACAATCATCATTCTCATATCATCATACTCATATCATGATATGTCATATCATGTCATCTTACTCATATAACATATACTGATCATGCACATAATAGCATATAATAATACTAACATACTTCCTTATCATCTTTCACTTACTGATACTAGCAGTCAATTATGAAAAGTATAGAAAAACTACAACATATGAACTTCTTACTTGGCAGGCGGCAGGATTGATGCTTGATGTCAGTGTGGCAGAGGGGTGGAACCTTTTGCTCTGATACCACTCTGTGACGACCCACCTTCTGGTACTAAGCTTTAAGGCAAATCACTACTAACTAACTGACTAATTTCTGATAATGCTCTGATACCACTCTGTGACGACCCCTTAACTTCTCTCCCTTAAAGAGGACGTCACTTTCACTTTATGAGGCGAACGGGACTTGCATTGATGTTCAGTGGCGGCGGAACCGTGGAAGAGATCTTTGGGATAAGTCTTAGAGGCATTTTGATTTATAGAAACTCATGGTTGATGTTTTGGATTGGTAGGATGTGATCACCTTATTTAAACTTTACATGGAGTCAAAGTTGGGTACAAAGTTAGTAGAGATTGCATGTGTTTTGATAAGTTTGTTAAATTTCGTAGAAATCCTAATTTCAAGTTATTGGATTCGTTTTGAGTTGCTAGGATGTTTATAAAACTAGTATAGAGTATAGATTTGGTGTTATCTATTTATATGCTTTGGAAGTGGGTGAATTATGGACCCTTGAAAGGTTTCCTCAGGTCTGAAACTGCAGTTTTTAGGCGTGCCAGTCGACTGGTTCAGTGCCAGTCGACTGCCCTATCGAACAGAATCTTCTGTTCGATGCACCCATCGACTGCCATGAGGCCAGTCGACTGGTGCCGGGCACAGAAAGTTTCTGTGGCCGATACCAGTCGACTGGTCTTCTAGCAGTCGACTGGTATCATTGATAAGAAAGTGTTGTAGGGCAGATGGTTAGTGCGTTAGTTTTACAATTAAGAGGTTTAGGGGTCAAATCCATGCAAAGTAAATAAAATGAAAGTTTTTTTTTAAAAAGAAAAAAAATTCAGAGCAAATTAAGGGAAGTCAAGTAATTGTAACCTAAGGCTAAGAATAAGATAAAGTTAATGTTAAGTAAAAGTGGCGTCCGCCATAAGGGAGAGAAGTTAAGGGGTTGTCACAGAGTGGTATCAGAGCAAAAGGTTCCACCCCTCCGCCACACTGACATCAAGCATCAATTCTGCCGCCTGCCAAGTAAGAAGTTCATATGTTGTAGTTTTTGTATACTTTTCATTATTGACTGCTAGTATTAGTAAGTGAAAGATGATAAGGAAGTATGTTAGTATTATTATATGCTATTATGTGCATGATCAGTATATGCTATATGAGTAAGATGACATGATATGACATATCATGATATGAGTATGATGATATGAGAATGATGATAGTGAAGTAATGTAATGTCCTTAGTAAAGTAATGTCATTATTCTCTTTATGAGATAATAGTAAGAGAATGACAAGTTGACGTCCTAGAAAGGCTCAAAACGAGCAGCGAGCATCTAGAGGGTAAAAGGCAGAGTCAGTATCACCACCAAATCTCTTAGAGGTGGTGGCGCAGTTACAGAAATAGTTAACAGAACAACAGCAAGTTATTACCACCTTAATGGCTAACCAGCAGGCTGCTCCCATTACTTCGCCGATGGAGAATATAGTAGCACCAGTTGTGACCAAAGATCCATCGATTACATCTGTAGTCTCGGCAAAGGGGGTACGACAAGAAGTATACCTCATCTAGTGGCAGATATTGAAGCCAAGGAACTTCTCATGCACAACCGAACCATGGGATGCTCAAGCATGGTTCAAGTCTTTAGAAAGCATAGTAGAGCTACTGGACTGGCCTGAAGTAGAGAAGATAAAGTGTGCATTTTTCTGCCTTACGGGAGATGTTAGAATATAGTGGGAGAGAGTCAAGGCCAAGAGAAATGTCAGCCAGATGACATGGGCCGGCTTCGAGACTGAGTTCTTCGAAGAATACTTTCACATGCGAGTAACCAACAAGCACTATGATGAATTCATGGAGTCCAGACAAGGAGAACTATCCGTGGATGAAGCAGTGAAGATGTTTAAGCGGTTAGCTCATCTGTGCCCAGAGCTAGTTAGCACTGAAAAAGGAGTCAGGCTAATGTTGAAAATGTGAAGGCCTGAGATAGCGTTAAATGTGGCCAGCGGTGTTAAGAGGTCGCAACCCTCCGAAGAACTGATAAGTAGTGCTTTAATCATTGAGCACTACTTAAACAGTACAAAGGCCACCAGAAATGTTGAACGATGAAGTTCTTAACAACCTTACATTCGGGAGAGGTCATGACATCTACTCAGTGGCTACAAGCTATATTAATTCAAATTTTCAACCGAGAGCTCTATAGTGATTTAGTAGTCCTTGAGATGAAGGATTTCGATCATTTTAGGGATGGATTTCTTGAGCAAGTATAGTGCCTCTAATGAATGCCGCAAAAGAAAAGTCAAGTTCACACCAGAAGCAGAACCTCCATTTGAGTTTATTGGAGACCCAAAGAGAAAGACAAAAAAGTTCTTATCTACCTTACAAGCTCAGAGAAATTCTTCCTCTTCAGTTCTGGAAAACCGGTTCGGGAAGCCCTGTTTGGAAAATTCTGCTCGGAATTCCAACTCTTCCTCTTCAGTTCGGGAAAACCGGTACGGGAATCCCTGTTTGGAAAATTCTGCTCGGAATTCCAGCTCGGGAGTCTGCATTCTGCATACAAGGCATCTCGGGTCACTCAACAACTAAGATAAAATTATTTTTGTAATTTTAATTTATTTTCACTCAACAACTAAGTTGAAATTATTTTTATAATTTTAATTTATTTTTGAACTCTCCGAAAGTATATCTTCAACAAATAAAACCCTAAAACACCTCTCAAAATTCATTTATTTTGTTTTTCTTTCCTTCTTCGTTGTTTTCCTCCTCGACCTAGAAACCACCGCCGAGCCCTAACTTCCCGATCTCCACTCCTCCCTCGCGTCACCCGACGCCACCGGCTGCCGGCAGCCCTTCTTCGCCAGCGAAACCTGCGTTCTTCTTCCTTGCGCAAGGGAAGCCGACGCTGAGGCCACCGCGGATCTCCCTCGTCTTCCTCGCTCTCGCGCGATGCCTTTGCCCCACCTCTGCATCTTTCTCAGCGAGGATCGCTCGCCCGATCCATTTGGTAGAGGAGCATCGCCGGTTAAAAGCATTGCCTTTCTCTTCGACGAGCTGACGCCATTGTTCCACCGTGAGTTTCCTCTATGATCTTCACACGCACCTCCCCGACCACCAATCAGGTAAGGGATTTTAATTAGAGTTTATTTGGGGGAGATGTTAGTCTTGATAGTGATGAGTTTTGAATTGGAATGTCGTTTCAGTTTCAATTCTAAATTTGGAGTTGGTTTGCTTCGGTTTGTGATAAAGTATAGGCTGTGAAAGATAGAATCTATGTGTTGGATTTGGTTTCCTTGCCGTTCTGGAATTGTAGATGGCGTTTTGATATTTTCTTACATTGGGCCTCTTAATATCTTTGCTGTGAGCGTAGCAATTCTGTTTTGGATTAGAAGTGTAGCTTTGTTTGGCATGGGCAGTAGGTTTGAAATTGTGTTTGATTTAGTGTGAAGTTGTGTAGCTCTTGATAGCAAGTTTTGGTATTGACTCTAGTTTACGCATGGTGTTGTTGGGTGTAAGTAGTGTTTTGTTTTGTTCCGATTTGTACTTATCAGCAGTACATAGTTCGAGCTTGGATTACCATCTGAGAATTTGGGTTAATGATTGGGATTGCTTTTGATGGGTATTTCAACTTGCTGTGAGCTTGGAGATGCTTTTGATGGGTATTTCAACTTGCCATGAGCTTGGAGAAGGTAGCTCTATTCTTGTTTTTATTTTATTTTATTTCTATCAGTGTAGACCAACTTGGAACATGATGTTGTTGGGTGGTCACATGTTGCTCCTTCACATCTAAGGATACTGTTCTTGGTGGCATTTTATAAGCTAGAATTTCATGTTTGGTTTGGATTTGGAGAGTTTGTGCTTATTGTGAGTTGTAAAGCTACATTATTTATGGTGTAACCTTTTAATCTTGAAACTCTGCCTGAGAGCTTTGGATGTTGTAGTTAGGGTTCATCTTAATTATGTGTAGTTTTTTGTTTGGCTAGTTTAATAATTGTATAAATAGCTAAATGGTATCGTTGGTATATGACTTTGAGTGGATACGAGACTCCGGAGGTGGGATCTTTTCTGGATAGTCTACAATAAAAGCGGGTACTTCTTATTTGTATTCTATAGTTTATTGAACTTAAATGCATGACCTATTTATTTCGGAGTAGGACTGCTTTACCTTGTTCTTTGTTTTTGATATCATCAGTTGATGCTTTCTTTGCTTGACCTTTGAGTTAATCAAATTTATATCCATACAGTCTCGCCTGTTGACTTCTTGATCCGTAAAGTATCGTTTGTACGCGAGTACTTAGAAATGATCATTGAACATAATTAGAATTTGATTGACATTAGAGATACCCTACCCAGTATCTTAGTTGCATATTTAGTGATTCTGATATTTATTTATTGTATCGTTGCATAGTTGTCTCTTGGTTGATTGTGCATTTAGTATCATGCACCATATTTGCATAGTTACATGCTGATAAGTATCAACTTCCATATGGTTAAGCTCGTCGTCAGTCATTTAGTTGCTTTGCCCACTCAATCACTCATCGTGGTAGTTGCTAGAGTGCGATCAATTATCCTGTTATGCCACACTCGACCACTTATGGGTACTGGATGTTGGAATTGTAGGCAAGCAGTTGACACCCTCACCGTTATTTTCGAGGGATACGAGAGCTGTTGGTGGTTCTCCCTTTTTCCTAGGGTTTTTGGAGTAATTGGCTCTACAATATCCTGTCCACTCAAACACTTATAGTAGTGGTATTTGTTGGAGTGCATACAGTTGTCACAATCCTACCCACTCGACCTCACAGATGTGATGTGATGACGGCTTAACTAGGGTTAGGGGTGACACATGTCATTGCATCATATGCATCTATTGTATTTTGCATTTTCTTGGGTTTATTGTATTTATATGAGCTATGATTATTGCATTTGCTTGACATACATGTATGCTTTATTAGTGCACTATTATTCTATTTCATATACGCCTAGATGTTATTTTGTTTTTTTGAAGACTGTATATTGTTGTTTCTTTCTGCTTGTTATATCTTTTATTATGTTATGCATTTATCTACTCTTATACCCGCAGAGTCTGTCCGGACTCACCACCCCCACCATCTAATTTTGTTTTAGGTAGCAGATAGATGCATTACCTAGAGCTAGGAGAGGATCCATTTGTCAGTCCCATGTAGGGGTGAGCATTCGGTTAAAACGGAACCGAACCGAATCGAATAGACCGAAAACCGAATTAACCGAATTTTCTCTAAGAAACCGAACTGACCGAATTAGTGAATCAAAATCGAGAAAACCGAACCGAAAAAAATCGGTTAATTCGGTTTTTAACTGAATTAATCGATTAATTTGGACCTTAATCGGTTTGGTTAAAATTATGCTTTGAACTGAATTTTTTGGAATCGATTAACGTGTCGGCTGAATTGTTACAAATCAATCTTTCCACCTGAATTATTTTGGAATCGATTAATGTCAAAATTTTGACCTGAATTATTTTGGAGCCAGTAAATTGGAAAAAAATGGGTCTTTCGGTCTTTCCACCTGAATTAAGTTGGAAATGATATATAACTATAATTTTTTCCTTTAAAAAAAAAAGATAATTAATAATACAAAGATAATTATAATTTACGGGATTATACACTTACAAATTACGACTTTACGAGTTACACAGCTTACACAGACCACAGTTACACTTACACCGTTTACACGGTTTACAAATTACACCAGGCACGCGGCACGCCCGCACGCACCAACAGCAGCCAGCAGGCCTTGGCCCAGCGGTGCACTGCAGCAGGCCAGGGCCGCCAGGCACACCACACACAGCAGTCCGAGTCCCAGCACGGCAGTAGGCGCCAAACCGAACTGATTTTTCGGTTTGTTCGGTTTAACCGAATAGCAATATGAAAAACCGATACCGAACCGATATAATCGAAATAACTAAATTTTAAAAACCGAAATAACCGAAATTCCGAATTAACCGAACCGAAATTAAAAAATCGGTTGGTTCGGTCGGTTTATTCGGTTTATCCGAATTTTTGCTCACCCCTAGTCCCATGGTGTCGAGTCCTTTTGGAGTTTTTCAGTATTTATTTTATTTCCACAGTTACTTTATTTCTACACTTTCGTTATTTCCACATTTATTTCATTAGACTGGTATTTATTTTCTCAGTAGACTTATGTATAGTCTGGTGTGTTGGTTTTTAGATTTAAATTTAAGTTTTATTTTGGATATGAGCTCTCTTTTATTTCTATCTTTTATATCGATATTAACTGCGTAGTTGTGGAGCTTATTTTGCTATTGTGATGCCAGCCGTGTGAGACTATGCTATATTTTATGAAGAGTTATGTATAAATATCCCAGATTGTCCGTCGTATAGAGGAGAATTTGCTCGATTTTCAAGTAAGTATGGACCTCTAGGGCGTGACATCAAGTCCCCTAGTCCAATTGAGTTCTATTAATTGGGTTTAGACGGACACAAGCAGACATTATCTTTTGCCATCATCTCGTGATTTTCAAGGTGCTCATACTTATAAAAGCCATATATACACTCTAAGAAAAAGGGGCTCTCTCTAACTTAATCTTTTTTTTCTCCCCTTTTCATTCTACTGGCATAAGAGAAGTTTTACAGGATAACTCTCGATGATCCCTTTTATATTCGAGAAGAAAGCAAAGAATGTTTCGATGTCGTCAATAGTGTCATAGAGAAGTCTATTGGATACCATTTTACAAGCATTACAAGAATTTATTTTCGTGATTCAAATCTATGGGCTACTAAATCACATATCAACAACTTTATCATGCAATTAGACTCTCTTTAAATTTAGGGTTTAGGGGAAAATCTTAGATACTAAAATAAAAAAAATCTTCCCAAATAGATTTTAAAGTTATGATATGTATAGTGAAAGTGAATATCTCAGTAAAAACTTTGACCGTCGGCGATATGCCCGACGTTCGATCATCAATCGGACACTGTCGACGACCTTAATCAAACTATACCTTGGGGGCACGGTGAACCCATCGGGGATCGCCGCAATTGCAATCTCGCATCATTCATCGTCGATTTCGTCAGGTTCATCGTTGCCGACGATCCCGACGAGTTCACCGTCCTTTCAAGATATAGTTTGATTTAAGACGACAATCGAAGACCGCCGATACTGTCCGATGGGCGATCGAACATCAAACGTATCGTCGATTTACGGTCAAAATTTTCAAGACATTTATTTTTACTATATAAATCATTTCTCTAGATTTTATAGGCTTGAGAATGATATATTCTTCTCAAATATCATGATAGAAATTTTTTAATGACAATCCCAAAACAATTGTTATCACATCCAAACTGTTGTTTTCTTGCGGTTACAACAGGGGAAGACGAGCATCATTCAATTAGTTGAAGTTCAATATAATTACATGGCAAACATAGCCCCTCAAAATAGCTTGATATTTCGTTTCCAGTTTCTTTCTTCAGTGTTTCTACTGATTGACATGAGAAACAATGGGGCACGATGTGGTAGAACAATGGAGCACGATTGCCTGGAATTGGTGATGTTGGAATCACTCGATCATCTACTCGCCTGGTGTCTTGAGCTTGAACAACTTTTGCGTCAGTATAACTGAAAGCATTTCATCCTTTGTCGACTTCGTCTGGCTCGAATCCTCAATTTTTAACTCCACTATCGTCCACTTGCTGTGTTTCGCAAAGTTACATTGGCTCTGGTCTTCCTTGGGAATCCAGCAATTTCGAGCTGAAGAGGTTTTTGGCAAACACAAGAAGATGGAAATTCGTGGAAGTCACCGCGACCTGGCCTCATCTCGTCTGGCTCCCCCATGAATCCTCGCTGGACTACCCTCACCTTCGGAGAAAACATCTTCCATTCCATCTCATGCCATGCCTTGAACAAAGACCTAGCTCAGCCTCCTAGCATTTGGCCGTATGGTTCTCCGGTGTCCAACATACCTCCTGCATATAGAACGTTGCAACAGCTAATCGAATGCCACTATAGTAGAAAAATTAGCAGAAAATAGAGTCGACAACACAGAAATGCGCGTGATAAGAACACAAGATAAGGATAGCGGAGATCCTGCACAAGTGTTATTGGGGAAAGTTATATATATTGATAATATGATTGCTGAAGCATCAATAGTTGGCAGGTTAGTCTCTTGTGAAGAATGAAAACTAGATATGCCAATATATCTTGTTTAACAAAGACGAAAAGAAAATGAACACAAAATGGTGTTGATTGGTGATAAAGTTGTTTAAATATTATTTGTAAGCGGAATCAATCTTAACCCGAAATGTTCAATGCATATATATACTGAGAAAGGAATTGGAAAAGTATATGACAAGGGAGAAAAAATGATTACCGGTGACCCGTAAGGATCTTTGCCATATTTCCGTTGTTATTTGTGATAAAGACGTCACTGTAGCCCATAGCACAAATATAGTCAATAGCAGCGAGACGAGAAGAAAATGGAAGGGCGGGCTGCAAGTCTACTCCTGCAAGCATATCCTTTGTATAAAAATATGGAAATAGGTCTTTAAGAGGCTGCAATGTCTTTTCACCACCATATATCTGGCCAGAAGCCATATAGAGATGAGTGTAATTTGGAAAGCCAAGAACCCTTAACATCAAGCCTACTTCATGTGGAGTTAATGGACATTTGCCTTGGCTTTGCTCACCCTCCACAGTCAAATCCTGTCGATGCATCAGATTAAACCGTGGAGTTGCAAAGAATTTGTAGTCCCTATTATTCTCAAAGTATTAGACTAGAAGCTAATACATTAAAAGAATTTTCACGGTTGATGGGGCTGGATAGTTCGTGCCCGGCACGGGGATGAAGAAGCCAGGGACACGACATCACCTCCCCTCTTAGGCCCCGGGGCCCCCTTTCGGGGGCGCGCCCGGGAAGGTCAGCCCAAGGATCCCTCCCAGGAGCATCCCGGGAGGTTGGGTCTCGAGAGTACTTCGGGAGATATCGCACCCAGAGACCCCCGAGCTCACCTCGGGAGGTGGAGTCCAATAACCGGCCTCGGGTACCGACCCCCCCTCTCGGTGCGGATAATTACCCCCACTAGAAAAAGTCTACACGACCCTCAAATGTCTCAATGGGAGAAGGAGTGATAACGGTGCATATCGTTTCAAAGGATATCTCTTCATCACCGAAAGCGAGGGGCGTGACTTAAATATCGGAGACGTGACACCGATAGAGGGGGCACATCTAGTCTGTCGACGCCAGTATCAAAGGTAGTCCAACCCCTCTAGTAAAGGGGTTACGCTCTCTTGACTCTCAAACTTTTCTTTACTTTTCACAACTTTTCCTTCCCTGCGGTATTGACTTGAGCGTCGGAGTGAACTCCGCTGGACCCCTGCCGGCGTGTCCCCTAACGCTTGTGTTAACTTTGCAGGCCCCAAGTTCCTCCTCATCTCAGCAACCACTACAGGGGTGAAACTTCGGTGCTTGACCATCGTCATCGATTCCTTCTGGAACAAATTTGACGCCGTCTGTGGGAATACTAGCAAAGCACCTGAAGGAGCATGGATGACAGGATTGGAGGGACAACCCCTTACCCTCACTAGAGAGGAACTCGATCGCCTAGTAGCTAACGCCATCAAGGAAGCACTGGAGCAGCACCAAGTCGAACAGGCTGCCCTGCAACCGGGGGGTCCGGCGGGGCAAGAGATCCCCAAAGCCTCTGTCTCACATTCCCGAAGATCCGTCACCCCGGTGGGGCGACAGGATGGAGCAGCCCGGGGCCCTCACAGTGAATCCCCTGGAGATATCTAGAAGGCCCACTCCGTGGCCTCCAGCGCTCAGAGGCATGAAGAAGGACCGGGGAAGAAGGATGGACCCAAGACCTCTCATAAGGTTCCCTCTACCGCTTTCTCGTCAGAGATTGTCGAGGACCCCATGCCAAAGCAGTTCCGCGGGCCAGGAATCCCTGAGTATGATGGGAAGACGGATCCGGAGGATCACGTCTGTAAATTCAAGAACTCGAATCTCTTGCACCAGTATACTGACGGGGTGAAGTGCCAGGTGTTCTTGAACACCCTATCCGGAGCAGCTCAGCGGTGGTTCCAGAGGCTGCCATAAGTCTCTATCAACTCCTTCGCGGAGTTCAGGATAGCCTTCCTCCATCATTTCGCGAGTAGCCATCGCTACCAGAAGACGACACTTAACCTGTTCGCCCTCAAGCGGAAGCCTAAGGAGCCGCTCACGGAGTACATCCAGAGGTTTAACCGGGTGGCGCAAGATGTGCCTAGCGCGACATCAGAAATACTTGTCAGTGCCTGCACCCAAGGGCTCGCCGAAGGGGACTTCTTTCGGTCCTTGGTAAGGAAGTCCCCCGTCAGTTTCGATGATTTGCTGAGACGCTCTGTCAAGCATGTCAATGTGGAAGAGGTACAGTATGCTCGGCGCAAGGATCCAGTCGGAGCCCCTCCGCTGGCAGCCCCCCGATCGAACAGAAGAGAGCCCTCGACCCCAGCGCAGGGAAAAGACCTTCCTCCCGAGAGAGACTAGTGGACCGGTAAGCGCCGACTAGTGGAGACGGTAGACACTGAGCAGCGGAGTCACTGCTGAAGTACTGCAATTATCATGGCAGCTCGACTCATTCCACGGACGAGTGTCACGCCTTGAAAAAGAAGTTCAGCGAGGAGGCAGACACCAAACCCCGAAGGAAATGGAATAAGTCAGGGTATCACAAAAGGTCGCCAAGGCGAAGCTTTTCCCCTCGGCGGTGGCCTGTCAGGGAGAACGAAGGCCGACCTCGGTCCCGATCGCGATCAAGAGGTAGGAGTTGGGGGCCCGCACCCCGCAAATCCCTCTCCTTAGAGAGAGATCCACAGAAAGGCAAAGCCCCAATGCATGGGCCACCTTCGGGCCATGTAGGGGTCATCTCCGGAGGACCTACTGGAGGGGATTCTAACCGAGCCCGGAAGTCGTACACCCGATGGTTGGAAAACTACTCCATCGGGACAAGCCGAAGCCAGGTGCCAGGCCCTACGATCTCCTTTGGGCCATCCGACCTCGAAGAAGTGGAAGCTCCCAATGAGGACGCCATAGTGATCGTGGCCCGCATTGCCAATTATGAGGTGAAGCGAATCTTTGTAGACACGGGGAGTTCTGTGAACATTCTGTACAAGGCAGCTTGGGAACAAATGCAGATAGATGAGGATGGACTGCTCCCAGTCTCGACTCCACTATTTGGCTTCACGGGGTATCGAGTACAACCGTTGAGGCAAATTACCTTGTCACTCTTGTTGGGCAGCGACAAGCTCAAGAGAACCCAGAGGAATCCTTTCTTAATCGTGGACGCGCCCTCCTCCTACAATGCCATCCTGGGCCGCCCCGCACTCAATACTTTCTAGGCTATAGTTTCTATTTACCACCAGAAGATTAAGTTCCCGATGGGCGACCGGGTGGTGGAAGTTCGAGGAGACCAGCTGGTGCCTCGGCGGTGCTACAGTGGAGAGGTCAGCTGGTGTCTCGGCGCGCCCGACCAAATAACCAAAACCCTAATGCCCCGCGGTACAGTTTATGCCCAGGGTACTTAGGCTTGGTCTGGGACATATGCGCCCAACCAAGGATCCAAAACTCTAATACCCTGTAGTGCGGCCTATGCCCAGGGTAGTTAGGCTTGGTCTGGGATATACGCGCCCGACCAAGTAACTAAAACCCTAATGCCCTGCGGTGCAGCCTATGCTCGGGGTACTTAGGCTTGGTATGGGACATACGCGCCCGACCAAGTAACCAAAACCCTAATGCCCTGTGGTGCGGCCTATGCCTGGGGTATTTAGGCTTGGTCTGAGACATACATGCTCGACCAAGTATTCAAAACCCTAATGCCCTGTGGTGTGGCCTATGCCTGGGGTACTTAGGCTTGGTCTGAGATATACACGCCCAACCAAGTAACCAAAACCCTAATGCCCTATGATGCAGCCTATGCTCGGGGTACTTAGGCTTGGTCTGGGACATACGCGCCTGACTAAGTAACCAAAACCCTAATGCCCTGTGGTGCAGCTTATGCTCGGGGTACTTAGGCTTGGTCTGGGACATACGCGCCTGACCAAGTAACCAAAACCCTAATGCCCTGTGGTGCGATATATGCCCGGGGTACTTAGGCTTGATCTGTGACATACGCGCCCGACCAAGTATCCAAAACCATAATGCCCTGTAGGGCAGCTTATGCCCGGGGTACTCAGGCTTGGTCTGGGACATATGCGCTCGACCTAGTAACTCCAGACTCTACTACGCCACACGGGAGACTTAATCGATTTCGAAATATAGACAATATGACTTACTCGACTACGGGAGAACCGGTAAAACATCGAAAGCTCGACATAAGACAGTTATACACATATAAAAGGTACTAGAAAGAATTGTTTATTTTTTGCATGAAGAAATACATCTTGAAAATTTACTAAAACACAAGCCGAGTGTTTGATAGAAAAAAGCAACCTTCTGAATGGGTTCTCTTCGAGCCACTTCCACCTTTTTTATAGAGTCTCGGGGCTCGAAGTCATTTTCGGGTAGCTGATAAAGATGGATGCCTAAGGTAACACATGGGTAGCTCGGGTACTCCCTCTGACTAGTCAGGGACGAAGATGGATGCCTGAGGTAACACATGAGTAGCTCGGGTACTCCCTCTGAGTAGTCAGGGATGAAGATGGACGCCTGAGGTAACACATGAGTAGCTCGACCCCATCGGAATACTCCCCGTCTTCTTCAAAAAGACGAAGATGAGTACAATATTCAAGAGGCAGAAAAAAGAGGAGGGGAGAAGCCACTGCAATTTCTCTCCGGAGCACGGAGGGGCGCAACTCCAGGTCGTGGCAACAGCGATTCTCCCAGGTCGAGAAAAAACACAAGGAATAATCACCTTAACAAAGGAGGGGAACAACCGCCAGATGAAAATATTCTCAACGAAGAAACAACAGATGAAACCCCCTCCCCTCCTGGTGACGACGTCCCCCACAGACACCTTCATCTGCCCGAAGCATGGAGGAAACAAGCAGCCGATGGTGCGTGGAGTACATCGCCACAAGCCGACCAGGGGTTTAGTGATCAATAGGAGGGATTATCTCCACATGCCCCCTGGCGGACCACATAAGGTCTTTTCTGGACTCTTCGGATAACCCGGGAGTCTCACGTCCCCAAGAATCTTCAGCGAGATCCTGGCATCATCTCCACCATGCTGTTGGGTTCTCCCGGCACAAAACAATAAAAACGCAGCGGAAACAAGAACCCATGAGCGATCCATGCGAAAGAAAACTCGTACAAAGCTATCTATCTAATAGATTTATCTACTGTTTATACCTTTGAAGCGTGCCCTTCGGTTATCCCGCTCGTCCAAGATGCGCCGGATCTCTTGCACGTTCAAGCGTCCGTGCCTCTATTCGTATCCACACAGACACAATCTCTCAACTTCGGGAGAGCTACCTTAGTTGTGCTAGCAACTTGAGGTAGCTCGTAGAACACCAAGAACCTTACAATAAGGTTTCGGCCAAAAGGGAGGAGAGGAAGAAGAGAGGAAGGGAAGGGGAAAAGCTAAGGCAAGAAGAAGACCTCATCCAAAGTCACAAGGCCCTCTTTTATAATCATCCCATGAATATGAAGAGGTTTGTGTCTCTTTGGCTTCCCAATAAAGAGCACATCTTTTTATGTGGCTTTTTATCATTTCCCATGCAAGAAAAAAATCTTTTCATCCAATGAAAAGAGACTTTTCTCTTTCCTTCATGCAACTCCGACCGAGCCTCTTGGGCTTCCGACTCGGTTTCCCGACCAAGTCTCCTGAGTGGCGAGCTCCCGACCCAGTCTGCCGAGTGCCGACCCAGTCCGCCGAGTTCCGACTCGGTCCGTCGAGCTCCGACTCGGTCCACCAACTTAGCCTACCGAGCTCCGACTCGGCCCGCCGAGCTCCGACTCGGCCCGCCAAGCTCTGACTCGGTCTCTCTCGAGTTCCCAACTCGAGTCCCCCCCCGAACTGACCTCCCGAGTTCCCTAACTTGGGCTCAGGTCTCCCGAGTTCCCAACTCGGGTTCAGATCTCCCGAGTTCCCAGCTCGGGCTCAGATCTCCCGATCAACTTTCCCGAAGCATTGTGTCCTTTGTGTGTGACCCAATAGGTTCTCGTGACGTTGGCAATGCGCCTAAACACTTTAGACACATAAGCAATGAGCGACATTTAACAATGCATCATTGCTACCCAAGTAACAAGAAAAGTCGAGATCCGACTAAACCTCTGTGACTATGATAGTGTATGACCTTGTCCTTCTATCCTTGATATCTAGATTAACCAATGAGGCATAGACCGTGTCATCCTCAATCAATCTTGTGTTTCTTGATCCTCGAGTAGACTTACTCAAACAAATGAGCTCAATATCTCATATTGACTCATTTGAGCATGACCATGCGTTTCAGTAGTCCTACTCGATCAAGGGGCCACAGATATCACTCTCATCATATGGGAGGGATAGATCCCATCTACATCACTCACATCCCTCCGCATAATTCATTACATACCCAGTGATCACCTTTATAGTCCACCCTATTACGGGTGACGTTTGATGATACCAAAGTATATAACTCCTTATGTAGGGAACCGTAGTGACTTCAGGTCTAAGGACTATTCATACCAATAGTCACATGAGAAAGTCTATGACACTCATATGCCAATCTATGAAACTTTCTCATGGCAGGTCATTCAGTACACATTCTCCAATGTATACCCATGTGTCAATTTGATATCACATATCCATGACTTGTGAGCTCAAGTCATCAGTTGACCTATATGCTAGTCTCCATGCATTAATATTGTCCTTGAATATTAATGCTTGACTAGGAATAATTTAGTGTAGTGTTCTCTACATTATCTCACTATCGATTCAACCAATCGATATAACATAGATAAGAACGTACTACACAAGGACATTATTATACTTAGTCATTCGGCACAGAATACAAAGTAAGTATAATAACCAAACATGCCTTCATTAATAATAGAATATGATACAAAATGCCCCTAGTCAATCATCACATAATTGGCTTTAGGGCTCCTACTAACACATGCTCCCCAATGAGGGTCACAGTATAGGTGCTTACACCTACCTGGGGTCCCTCAACCAAGAGTACCACGGTATCTCCAGGGTTGGGCATTGGGGACACCAATGAGGAAGAAAAAAGCAAGTAAGAAGAAGAGATGGGGAAGACAGTGTTGGTGCCCCGGTTGGTTTTGATGTGATCATCCAAGTTAGATTAGGTCCTGTTGGTTTTAATCCCTCTGCTAAGTGTGCAGGAACTTAGGTACGGAGGAAGTCGAGCGTAAGACGCAGCGGACGGGAAGGATTGCGCGGGGAAGTGAGCCGACGGGCTCGGTGCAATCTGAGGGACGCGGAGGTTGCGGAAGAGTACGCCGGTGGACCAAGAAGGACGTGCGCGACGTCCGAGGGATGAGAAGCCTGGTGGAAGCACGTTCGAGGGGCAAAAGACCAGAGTCGGGTTCGGGTGAACCTAACTCCGGTTCGCCGGAAATCACCCAATCGACGGTTTGACGAAAAGTCAACTAAGTTGACTTTTATCAAGTCAACATTTGACTTGCAATTAAAATAATAAAGTTTTAAATATATTAAAACTTTATTTAAAGTTTCAATTTAATTAAAGTTTTTAAGTAAACTTTCTTTTAATTAAAGTTGTTTAAAACTTTAATTAAAGTTTCAATTTAATTAAAGTTTTTAAGTAAACGTTGTATTTTAAAGTTTTTTTCAATTAAAGTTTCTTTTAATTTAATATAAGTATAACTTTCTTTTACGTGGATGCACAGGGTGATCCTTTATTTTAAAGCCTCATCTACATGCTTGGTATCAGCTTCTTACGTGGATGCAATGTACATGCTCGGTCAAAGCCTCACTACATGCTTGGTATCAGGTTCTTACGTGGATGCAATCTACATGCTCGGTCAAAGCCTCATCTACATGCTTGGTATCAGCTTCGTACGTGGATGCAATCTACATGCTCGGTCAAAGGCGATCCTTTATTTTCGGCCACAGTAATATCTCGATCACACATCACATTATTCGGCAAAGATTAATCAACAGCTAAGAGTAATTTTAGATCTACGATCAAGATAAAACTCAATCTTGTTTCAACGATCAAGATCGTATCACTCAACCTATAAATAGGCTTAGAGATTTAGAGGTAAAATATTCATTCAATTCTATTGTAATTCTCTAAGTTTAGTGATCTTCAGTTGTAAGGCTTCTCCGCCCCAAGGAGAATTTTTTTGAGCTTTATCCGTCTTGGAAGCAACGACCAAGTTGCAACCAAATTTTTTTTAATAGACGAGTTTCCCCCACTTTTCATTTATTAGCCGTCTATTCACCCCCCTCTAGTCGGACCAACCTGATCCAACAAGTGGTATCAGAGTGAGGCTGCCGCAGAAGGACTAACCGCCAACTGCAGCAAATTTTAAGATGGTTGGACCAGCGATATACCCACCTAAGTTTGAGGGGGAGTTCGCGGCATGGAAACGGAAGATGCATGTATTTTTTACTACAGATTATGAATTATTAATTATTATGAAAAATGGCTATGCAGCTCCCAAAGACAATGAAGGAAAGATCAAGGATCCTGATTCTTGGAACAAGAAGGAACAAGTTGATGCTATAGCAAACGGAAAGGCAAAATTTCATCTGCTGACCGTCCTCCCAAAGCAAGATGTGAACCGGATCGGTAAGTACGAATCGGCGAAGGAACTTTGGGACTGCACGAAGTAACCTCAGAAGCAAAACTTGCGCGACGAGATGTTCTTCGAAGCCGACTGACCAATCTACGAATGGAAGACGGAGAATCTGTTGTGAGATTACATGCAAAGGTAAAAGAACTAATCACAAGCCTCGAAAATCTCGGAGAAAAGGTAACTAACCGCGATGCTCAAAGGTACGCTCTAAACGCGTTTCCGAGAACCCCGGAGTGGACCTCAGTAATCGATGCGTATTATATTTCATAAAATCTAGAAATAAATACTTTAGAACAGTTATTTTCTACTTTGGAACTTCACGAATCTCGCTTTGTAGAAAAGAACAGGAAAGCTGACAATATTGCGCTAAAAACAAGGAAGATCCAACTCGACGAAGAATCTTCAGCGGATGATGAAGAAACAGCACTAGCGGTAAGAAAATTATGTAAATTCATTAATACTAATCGCTCAAAAAGGGTGTAGAAAAAGAAAAAATGAATGGTCCGATGCTACAACTGCAATGAGGAGGGACACCTGAAAGATCAGTGCCCTAAACTCAAGAACCAGGCAAAGAAGAAAAAGGCACTAAAAGCCACTTGGGACAAGACCTCGTCAGATGAATCGGAAGCCGGAGAGTTCGTCGGACTTGCACTGATGGCAAGCCACCAGGACGAAGATGAAGAAAGCACCTTGGGAGAAAGTAGCAATGAAGAGAAAGATCCTAACTTCGAAACCGACCCGGTAAGTGAGGTATGTCTACTTCCACCTGCTCGAATCTACTCGGTAATAAAATCCATGCTTAAGTCGATGAATAAATTGGAGATAGAAAACTCTGAGTTAAAACAAAGATCTGGCACTGTATGCTCATCAGTTCTATTCAACCAACTAAAAACAGAAAATGAAAATTTGAAGAATCTAGTGGAGAAATTAGAAAATGATATTGCATGTTTAAGAATTAAAAAGAATTTTTATCCTGAAAATTTGAATTGGTATGTTAAAAATCATAAGGGCAAGATTAGGAAAATACCTAGAAATTATATTCCTCCAAAATTTTTGATTAACCCCGTAGATGAAAATTTATTTTGGGTTCCAAAATATATTTTAAACTGATAAGTTTTTTGTGCAGAATTCTTTTACAAAACTTATATTAATATTTTTTAAATATTTTTGATCAAAATTTAAAATTAAAATTTTAAAAAATAGATAAATAATTTATTTTTATTGATCTAACTTTTCATGATTCAGATATAGTGCAAAAACTCATTATAATTTAAAAAAAATTCTCGAAGTATTTTTCGATCTTTTTTGGAATTAACTTCCGAAAAAATATGCCATCTTAAATTTGTAAAATTTGTGGTAATGCGATTCTTTTTACTTAGACTATTTGTTATCACACTTAAAATTTTTCTTCTTCCCTAGTTATATTTCCTCATTTTTTTGATGTGATCAAAGGGGGAGGAATAGTATTATGTTAAGGGGAGAGTAGTTTATGTTCGGGGGAGGTTATGTACATGATTGCAAAATTTTTTTATGCTTAATTCTGTTACAATATTATTATTGTTTGTTATTTATCCCTAACTAAACTTGGGTTGATGCACATCAAAAAGGGGGAGATTGTTGGTGCCCCGGTTGGTTTTGATGTGATCAACCAAGTTGGGTTAGGTCCTGTTGGTTTTAATCCCTCTGCTAAGTGTGTAGGAACTTAGGTANAAGCGGCAGAAGGAAGCTTGATGTGTGTGTGAATGGAGGGGAAATCTGCTCTGATACCAACTTGTAACGCCCGTCCTTATATCTACCCTTAAGGCGGGGTTACGGTCCATACATTCATATCATTAATCAAATAAAGCATGTATATTCCAAACTAAATAGTTACATTACATGTAGTGTAGTAAGCATGCTTATTAAGAATAATTCACCAAGCAAGATTTTTCATTTCTTTTATATCTACATGCATTTACAACCTAATCGGAAAATCATTTAACACCACTATAGCATGGAATCCTAAGTAAGAATATAGCATGAGTTGTCTAGTCTTAGATACATGTCAAAGAAACATTCAAAGAAACAGACATAGAAATCTACAGCATTTCACCTAATACGCATACAATAAGATTTAAATACTATTTATCTAGCATGACATAGGTTTCATGTCACTAACTTAGTCATCACATGTTCAGAGTATAACAATACAATTTCATAGGGAAGCAGTTTAGATTCTAGATAAAACAAGGTAGATAGAATCTTTTATTCCTTTCCCGAGCCATCACCACACACATCCTCCAACCTTCCCTCTGCCTCTTCCTTTAGTTCGAGTATTTCTTACCGCTATCTGCAGCATAAGAAAAATAACAGGAACTAGTAAGCAAAACATGCTTAGTAAGAATCCGGGCCTACTCGCAAAACCATATCGATACATCATATCATGTACACAGTAATCAAGATAGAACAAGATTATAAGCCTCATAAGCATCTCATCAAAGCATCATGCATCATAAGCATCTCATCAAGCATCATAAACATTACATTAAATATCTCTAAGTACTTACAGAACAAGATTATCTCATAAAGAGAACAACATGTTTTTCAAAAAGTTCCATAATGGTAAGTACTTAAAAATATCATATCATCATCCAGGGCCCAGTTGTCGTACCACATCATCATGCGCGTTCCCTAATAAATTGGGGTAGCGAGCCACCAATCTAATTAGAGCAGGACCCTTCCGTCCTACCAATGCCATGACCCTTCCGTACATGCTCATTGGATTTGTTTAACGACCCCCTTCCGAGTCGGGTAGACAACTTTCCAAAGTAAAGTAATTTATCATGCAATTACTCATATAAGTATATGCCTAAAGGTACTCTTTAATCACTTCTCAAAGGGACACACCACGCATTCGGGTGCTCTTGATCCCCTAGGGACACACCACGCATTCGGGTGCTCTTGATCCCAGTTTTAATAGAGTATCCCTTTAAAGCATATTATCAACCACATCATGCTCATATCATCAAGGTGCCCCATGGGCTACAAGCATGTTTTACATCCAACAAAATAAGTCACATAAATTATACACATATCACATATGTATTAGCATGCTTCATGGTCTCATTAGGTACTTCCCAACCCTAGAACTAGGGTTGGCCGAAATATACGAATAAAGAATTTGGTTTTCCCACCAAGCATTCATTCAAGCATTCTTACAAACACCTCTAGTATATTTCATGTTAACAATTTAACCATGGTTTAACCCTCAAGTGAGATTAGCATCCACTAACCCAATTTCCTAGGTCTTGGCCGAAACCTACACAAGGGGTAAACCCTAGAATTTGTACATAACATCATTAAGAAAACACCTACACATATACCTTAAGTTTAAGGGATATAATCATGTAACAAAAGGAACCAAGGCCTCCTCTCAAGGGGGTGGCCGAAAGTTGTAGGGGCCTAAACCCTATTTTTTTTGTCCTTCCAAAAATTTGGAAACAACACCTATATGTATAAAATCCCTAGGGTACTAGCATGCATCAAGGTGTGATTAAAATCCTTCTCTTGGACCTTTTTCCTAGGGTGGCCGAAAGTCCTCTAAAGAGAACTCCCCTTTTTCCAAAACAAGAACACAAGGAAATCATGCATAAACCATTATACTGCAGGCGAGAGGATTCTTACATCCTAGCGCTGGAATTTCGCCTTCTCTTAGTTGTAGGGTACCCCACACTTGAAGGGTATGCGAAGATCCTTTTTCTTCAAATCTTTCCTCTAAGACTCCTTGGTCTTGGTAGAATGAGATGGTACTTGGCTTCCCTTCCTTGCACTTGCCCTAGGGTTAGAACCCTTAGGTATTGGTTTCGAAAATGGCAAAGGGGAGAGAGAGGTTTTCGGCAAGAAGAAGAAAGGAGGAAGAAAGAGTGAGTAACTTCCTCTAACTTCCTTCTCTTTATCCTATTTATACACCTCTTGTGAAGAAGCATGTCTCTTCACTCTTACACACTTAACAAGCATGTTCCTTTCTCCTTCTATATGAAATATTGCTTGGTTCATTGGTTATGACATGGTGAGTGCAACTAGGAGGTCCAAGGTTCAATCCTTGCTTCCTCCACTTTGCACTTTCTTTTTAACACCATTCATTTCCAAGCCCAATAAACCAAGCCCATCATGAAATTTCATAATATGAATAATATTGTATGAATTCAGAATATTTCATAATATCCCAAAAATATTATTTCATAATATTTTTAATATTCCATATTCATGAATATAATATTTCATGCTAATATTTCATGATAATAATATCTCATGAATATAATATTTCATGCATATAATATTTCATAGCATGTGATTGCATGAAATTCATATCATTTCCTTATAATCATTTTCATACATTGTCATGATTTTACATTGACAAATTTGGGGTGTTACAATCCTCCCCCTCTTATAGAAAGTTCGTCCCGAACTTTAAACAATTCCCCAGGTATTTCATATTGTAAAAAGTTGGGGTGTTACAATCTCTCTATTTTCTTTCAGCACACCCCTGCTGGGGCTCCTGGTTAACCCGACCAACTTAGGTCGTTGGTCCCATGGGAGGTCTCGGGTTCAAAACTCGTCCAGGCAACTTTTTGCCGAAAACTCTATTTCTTTTAATAAAAATACTAAACGGACTCGGAAAATTCCATAAAAATATTCTAAAAATTCCTAAAAATATCTAGAATGTTTCTAAAACATTTTTAAATAGTTCTAAGGACTTTAAGAACTTCAATATGGAAATTTCGGGGCGTTACAATCCCCCATACCTTATAAAAAGTTCATCCTCGAACTTAAAATTTTTTTGGATATTTTTCTCTCATGCTGTCTTCACGTTCCCAAGTAGCTTCCTCATGCTTTTGATTCTGCCAGATGACCTTCACTAGTGGCACTTCTTTATTTCTTAATCTTTTAACTGCTTTGTCCACTATCTGTGTCGGTCTGCTCTCATAGCTAAGATCTTCTTGGATCTGTACTGACTGAGGCTGAATCACTTGGCTAGGATCGTGAATACACTTCTTTAGCATAGAGACATGAAATGTACTGTGGATAGCTGACATATCCTCTGGTAAGTCCAGCTCATATGCTACCTTACCAACCCTCTTTATGATCTTGTAGGGTCCTATGTAGCGAGGACTTAGCTTGCCCTTTTTGCCAAATCTCATCACTCCCTTCATAGGAGCGACCTTGAGGAATACTGAACCTCCAACTTGGAATTCCAGTGGCCTACGGCGTGTGTCAGCATAACTTTTCTGTCTACTCTGGGCAGTCTCAATCCTCTGGCGGATCGTCTGGATAGCCTGAGTGGTCTCATCTACAAGCTCAGTCTGGCCGCCTATTTCTGACTTCGTCTCTTTCTTTTCACCAGCTTCTTGCCAACATATGGGTGATCTGCATTTTCTGCCATACAATGCCTCATAAGGTGCCATCCTGATGGTGGCCTGATAGCTATTGTTGTAGGCAAACTCAGCTAAGCACAGAAACTTGCACCAACTACCTTTAAAGTCCAACGCACAAGCCCTGAGCATGTCTTCTAAAATCTGATTTACTCTCTCTGTTTGTCCATCTGTCTGGGGATGGAAAGCTGTGCTGAACTGAAGTCTGGTGCCTAGGGCGTCCTGAACACACCTCCAAAAATGGGAGATGAATCGCCCATCTCTGTCAGAAACGATCGACTTCGGAACTCCGTGAAGCCTGATCACTTCTTTCACGTACAGCTGTGCTAACTGCTCTACCGAATGCGATAACTTGATGGCTAGGAAGTGGGCAGACTTGGTCAATCTGTCCACTATCACCCATATTGCATCGTGTCCATGGGTGGTCCTTGGGAGACCTGTGATAAAATCCATGGATATCTCTTCCCACTTCCACTCTGGAATGGGAAGAGGCTGCAGAACTCCTCCTGATCTCTGGTGCTCTGCTTTGACTCTCTGGCAGGTCAAGCAGGTACTGATATATCTGGCCACGTCTCGCTTGAGTCCAGACTACCAGAACCTTTGCTTTAAATCTTGGTACATCTTGGTAGAACCAGGATGCATAGAGTACGGGGTACTGTGGGCTTCTTCTAAAATATTCTTTCTTAGTTCCTCATCATTGGGGACGCAAAGGCTGTCTCCAAGATAGAGGATGCCACTATCTGATACTCGAAACTCTGAATTTTCTGCCTCTTGGATCTCCTACTTGATCTTCTGGATCTCTGGGTCTTGACTTTGCTTTCTTTGTATATCCACAAGTAGGGTTGACTCTAGAGTCAATGCAGAAAGTTGCCCAATTATTACCTCGACTCCAAAATCCTTTATTTCTTTCTGAAGTGGTAGAGACAGTGATGATAGGGACATCAGTGCTGCACAGGATTTTCTGCTCGGTGCATCTTCCACTTTATTAGCTTTACCTGGGTGGTAGAGGATTTCACAGTCATAATCTTTGACCAACTCTAGCCACCTGCGCTGCCTCATATTCAGATCCTTCTGAGTGAAGAAGTACTTCAAACTCTGATGGTCTGTGAAGATTCTGCACTGCACTCCATACAGGTAGTGTCTCCAGAGCTTCAGTGCAAAAACCACAGCTGCTAGCTCAAGGTCATGAGTAGGGTAATTCTTCTCATAGTCCTTCAGCTGTCTGGAGGTATATGCTATTACTTTACCATCTTGCATGAGGACAGCTCCAAGGCCCATCTTGGATGCATTACTGTAGATGTCAAAGGCCTTGTCACTCTTTGGAATAGTCAGGATGGGAGCACTAGTCAATCTTTTCTTCAGTTCTAGGAAGCTGTGCTCGCATTTATCTGACTACTCAAACTTCTGATTCATTCTGGTCAGGACTGTGAGAGGAGAGGCTATTCTGGAAAAGTCCTCCACAAATTTTCTGTAATATCCTGCCAGGCCTAAGAAGCTTCTGATTTCACTGGCATTCTTGGGTCTACACCAGTTGCTGACTGCTTCTATCTTGGCTGGATCAACTTGAATGCCTTCTTTGGATACAATGTGACCTAGGAAGGTCACCTGATCTAGCCAAAACTCACACTTTGAGAATTTTACATAGAGCTTCTCCTGCTGAAGGATCTGCAGCACTATCCTCAAGTGTGTAGCATGGTCCTCTGAAGTCTGTGAGTATATGAGAATATCATCAATAAATACAATGACGAATTTATCGAGATACTCCCTGAAGATGTGGTTCATCAACTCCATGAAGACTGTTGGAGCATTAGTTACTCCAAAAGGCATCACTACAAATTCGTAGTGGCCGTATCTTGTCCTGAAGGCCGTCCTGGGGATGTCACTTTCTTTAACCTTTAGCTGATGATACCCAGAACGCAGATCTATCTTCGAGAACACTGTAGCCCCTTTGAGTTGATCAAATAAATCATCTATTCTAGGAAGGGGGTACTTGTTCTTGATGGTTACCTTGTTCAGAGCTCTGTAGTCTATGCACAGACGCATAGACCCATCCTTCTTCTTGACGAAAAGTACAGGAGCTCCCCAGGGTGAATGACTCGGGCGAATGAAGCCCTTGTCTAGTAGCTCCTGGAGTTGCTCTTGTAATTCCTTCAACTCTGCTGAAGACATACGATATGGGGCCTTCGAGACCGGACCGGTACCTGGTACTAGCTCGATCTCGAATTCCACTTCTCTGTTGGGAGGTAGTCCAGGTAGTTCTTCTGGGAATACTTCTGGATACTCACAGACTACCCGTACATCCTCCTGCTTGCGCTCTTCCTTTGCTTCTATGTCCACTATGCGTGCAAGAAAACTAGCACACCCTTGTTCTAGCATCTGGTGGGCTGCCAAGGCTGAGAGGAATTTCTGAGTCTTCCTCCTTGGGGCTCCTTGAAATTCGAACGGTGGTTCTCCTTCTGGACTGAAAACCACCTTCCTCCGGCGACAGTCCACTGAAGCGCTGTACTTACTGAGGAAATCCATGCCCAGTATGAGGTCGAAGTCTTGCATCGCAAGGACTATTAGATCGACATATAGCTCTCGGTCTGAAATCTTGATTGACACAGCCCGGAGCCACTGGGTGGATTCCATGATTTCCCCTGAAGGGAGAGTTGTCAGGAATCTGGACTCCCAACTCTCTGTAGGCACCTGTAACTTACTAGCAAAAGGTACTGATACGAAAGAATGGGTCGCCCAGTGTCAAACAGTGTAGTAGCTAAATGCTGAAAAATAACTATTTGACCTGTTACGACCGTGGAGGCGCTGGCAGCTTCTTCCTTCGTGAGGGAAAAGACTCTGGCATTGGTTGAAACTGGTGCTGCTTCCAACCTTCCCTGACTGATCTGAGGTCTCTCCAGTATAGTAGGCATGTAATGTAACTGAGGCTTGCCTCCATACTGTACGGGCTGCTGAGGAAGTACCTTAAACTTGTTTGGGCAGTCTTTGGATCTGTGTCCCTCTTGTCCACATGAGTAGCATCCAGTTACACCCAAAAGGCATGCTCCTGGATGGGTCCTCCCACACTTAGGACAAGGTGGATACCTAGCTTGCTTGTTCTTTGGGCTTCCTTTTTGGCTGCCAGGCCACTGCTTCCTTTTGTGGTTCTTGTTCTTCCAGTTCTGGTTATTTGGCTGAGGCTTCTGGCCTCCTGTTGTCTTGTTCTCAATCAGGACTGGCTTCTGCTGTGTTTGTTGTGCCTTGATGCTATTCAGATAGTGCTCTGAGATTAGAGCACTACTGACCAACTCCTCGCTGGTCTGGGGTCGGTGCGTCCCGCTGTTCACGTTGAGTGCTATTTCAGGGTTCAGCATGCGGAGCATCAGTCTGACTCGCTCCTTCTCTGTGCTGACTAGCTCTGGGCAGAGGCGAGCTAGTCGGTTGAACTTCGCGACTGCTTCTCCCACTGGTAGGTTACCTTGTCTGAACTCCATGAAGTCCTCGTAGTGCTTGTTGGTAACCCGCATGTGGAAGAACTCCTCATAGAACTCTTGCTCGAAATCTGTCCAGCTCATCTGGTTGACTATCCTCTTACTCTTGACCCGCTCCCACCATATACAAGCATCTCCAGTTAGGCAGAAGGAGGCACATTTGACCTTCTCGACTTCTGGCCAGTCAAGAAGCTCCATTGTGCTCTCTAAAGTCTTGAACCAAGCCTGGGCATCCCAGGGCTCAGTCGTGCCTGAGAAGCTTTCAGGTTTCAGCCTCTGCCACTGGACGAGGTATGCTTCTTGTCTTCGGTTCACGGCAGGGGTCTCCTGTGTGACTGGTGGAACTTCAGCCACCACTGGAGTTTCCACTCCTGCTGTGGGTGGTGTAGGGGGCACTGGGTGCTGATTTGCCATCAGTGTGGCGATGGTCTTCTGTTGCTCTGAAATCTGAGCTTGCATTTGAGCAATGACTACCATCAGGTTTGGCTGTTCTGTGCCAGGCTCATTGTTATCTTGAACTGGAGTTCTGTTCCTTGCATTAGGAGCTCGGCCTCTTCTTGCCATCTAATAATGCATAAGGGAACAAGAAATCACTACTACATCTCTAGGTATAAACTTGTCTTCTTACTTAGTAACCTAATATCCATTCTAGGGATTAAACATGATTCCGAGATACTAAGGAATTAAACATGCTTCCTTGTTCTATGCACATATGAGTAAGTACTTAAGCATTTCTCTATACTGCAATTAAATAAAGGAGCAATAGAAAAACTGAAACTTAAAACTTTCTTACTTGAAGACGGCAAGGTTGATGCTGATGTGTGTGTGATGCTGGAGAATGGGAACTGCTCTGATACCAACTGTAGCGACCCGCCTTCTCTACCTTAGACGGACCGTTACTTGTCTACTTCTTGACTCTAATGCACGACTAAAAATGCGAAACTTTCTTAAACTTGTATTTAAATCTATCTAAGAATGATATTCTAACTTTAATAGTCATGCATGATACAATGGCACACTTCCTTTCTCTAAAATTCGTAAAGAAAATACTTATTGGAACTTGCCCTGCCCAGTCGACCTAGCTGCCCCAGTCGACCTGGCAGAAGGGTCGTCTTGCTTCCGGGGCTACTGTCCAGTCGACCTAGCGTGCCCAGGTCGACTGGCACGCCTGGGGGGTGAGTCTCCAACACCATTACAAGCCATTCTAACCATTTAAACTCATCACACAAGGTTCTATAACTCAAAACATGCATACTCAAGCATTAATAAGTCTTAACTCACTTTTTCTTGGCTTAACATGAAACTTTAGCAATTCTTTAACTTTAAATCTTTCTTTAACTATTAGAAAACTTCCTTAAACTTTAGAAAAACTTTGCTAAAGCATATACTTGAAAATAATAACTCACTTGGATCCACTTAAGACGTAAGTACCATCTTATGCGCGTTCCCTAAAAGGTTGGGGTAGCGAGCCACCAATCCTAATAGAGCAGACCTTGGTCTACCAGGGCCAAGACCTTGGAATTGGACACCTGGATTTCTTTAACGACGCCCTTGGACGCCGGGTACTGGCCTTAGAAAATAAAATACTTACTTTTTCTTATCTTGAATGCCTTGGCATTTTAACGAGCACCTTGTGTGCCCAAATCCCTAAGTCTTGACCTTTGGGGATTTCTTAAGGCCTTGGCCTTTTCTTTTCTTATCTTTACCTTCTCTTTTCTTTTCTCATAACTTTTCTTAGACCCTAACCTCATATAGGGTACTTAATTAAACTTATACAAGCATGGATTAAACTAGGGTTACATGCAAAATCATAAACTAAAGGAAAATTGCATTTTTAACTTTCTAACGGGAAAAACTTACGAAAAATCGCCTCTTACTGCTGGTGAGCAGTACTTACCTTGATTTCTTTGGACTTACAACCAATATTGACGTCTAGGGCTCGGGAGAAACTTGAGATCTCGATGAACCGTTCGCGCCTACGCGTTCCTCTCGTCGAGACGAACGAAACGCTCCGCACTCCTTGATTCTTCCTTGGCCGGCGCCCCCTTAGAAGAGGAGAGGAGGTCTTGGTGTCGGCGTGCGCACAAGAGAGGGGAAGAGGGGCGGCGTGCGTGCGGCTTGGGCGAGGAAGAGGGCTTTAGTTGAGAGAAATAAAATTTCTCTCTTTAATTATCTATTTATACTTAGGGCATTTAAGTCCAACTTATAACTTAACTTAATATCTCTCTATTTTCTTTCAGCACACCCCTGCTGGGGCTCCTGGTTAACCCGACCAACTTAAGTCGTTGGTCCCTTGGGAGGTCTCGGGTTCAAAACTCGTCCAGGCAACTTTTTGCCGAAAACTCTATTTCTTTTAATAAAAATACTAAACGGACTCGAAAAATTCCATAAAAATATTCTAAAAATTCCTAAAAATATCTAGAATGTTTCTAAAACATTTTTAAATAGTTCTATGGACTTTAAGAACTTCAATATGGAAATTTTGAGGTGTTACAATGCTTACCTTATATGCCATGATCATGCAAGCACTAGGAATAAGAATGATGTTTATGTAAGTAGGCCATGTTCTATGAATGAAGATGCATGTTATGTTTATAAATGAAGATGCATGTTATGTTTATGAATGAAAGTGCATGCCATGATTTATGAATAAAGATGCATGCCATGTTTATGAATGACGGCACGGTCGATGGTCGACGGTACGACAGTCATGAGGACCGATAAATGGGCCGGTAGACGGGCCGGGTCGTTACACATGCCATGTTTATGAATGAAGATGCATACCATGTTTTATGAATAAAGATGCATGCCATGATGTATAAATGATGAAGCATATGAAGTATTTTACTTTATGAATGGGCTTGTACCGGACCGAAGTATGGGTCCAAGGGATGGGCACCTTAAGAACGCCCCGGTTCTGGACTACCGACTATGCTGTCCACGGTTCTGGCACTACCGAAGCTGTGCAACAGGGATGGGCACCTTAAGAACGCCCCGGTTCTGGGACTATCGACTATGCTGTCCTTACCTTAGTAGGTCGGGGCTCGCTACCTCGTATTTACTTAGGGATGCGCGCTTATGATGTATGTATGTGGTACAAGCCGGGGACCCCCAATGATGTTATGATTATGTTTAAGTATTTAAAAATATGATTTTAAAAGTTAAGCATCCTTATGTATATGCATTAGACTCATGCATTCATTCATGTTATGCATTATGCCATGATAGTAATGTCTTATACTTATGTCTCATGTCAAGAAATATGCATGATAGTAAACGATTTATGCTTATGGTTATGTTAAGAAGATGCCCATATGATATGATAGAAAGCATGCCTGTGTTTATGCCATATAGGTTAGTTCATGCTTTATGTTTATGTTTATGCCATGTATCATGCATGTTAAGAATGTTTCTTTATGTTTATGTTTATGCCATGTATCATGCATGTTAAGAATGTTTCCTTATGTTTATGTTTATGCCAAGTATTATGCCATGCTACGAATGTTTATTATGTTTATGTTTATGCCAAGTCTTATGTCATGCTACGAATGTTTATTATGTTATGTTTATGCCATGTATCATGCCATGCTAAGAATGTTTATTATGCTTATGTTTATGCCATGTTTCATGTCATGTTAAGAATGTTTATTTTGTTATGTTTATGCCATGTATCATGCCATGCTAGGAATGTTTATTATGTTTATGTTCATGCCATGTCAAATATATGCTATGTGATCATAAAGGCTTATGTTCTAAGTAAAGCACTAAGTATGTTAATTTTCATGTGCTCATGATTAAGTGATGAATGGTTTTAGTGAGTAGGAATGAGTCTTACTAAGCCTGTGTGCTTATAGTCTTATTTCCTTATACCATAGATCACGCAAGGGGACAGTAAGGAAGCAGCAGGAGTGCAAGAATGCATGTGTGTGGTAGTGACTTGGCCAAGAAAACAATATGTTTACTCGTCTTATGCTAGAACTTTACCTTTACTACTTATGTGCTTGAATGGTGACTTATGTGACTCTATGACATGATGCTAAGTATGACATGAAGCTATGTATGAAGTTAATATGCCAAGTTCCCATGTCATGATGTTGGGAATGGTAGTAGGTGCATGTAGGTGTAAGTTTAAAGTTTTTCCGCTGCATTATGATGTCCACCTGCCCTACTCATGTTAACGTAACGCCGCTTTATGGAATGAAAAAAAAAGCGGGCGTTACAGGTTGGTATCAGAGCAGTAACCATCTCACTACACACACATCAAGCCCTATTCCTGTAGCTTCCAAGTAAGTACCTCTTTGCATATCTTATAGTAGTAAGCATTTCAGAATGTTTTATGGTTTTAGGATATGCAAGTATGAACGATGTTTATGATGAACAGTACTTTAGGATATGTAACGATGAATGATATTTTATTTTCTTTTATGAATCAAATATTTAGAATAATATAGGGGTAGAAAAAAAACTGATATTGGCTTGTCTTTGGTGAAGAAAAACATGGCTAGAAGACAGAGTAACCGACTTAACGAGGCAACCCCATCGCCTGACCTGGTGCAATTAGTAACCCAGCTCCAGCGTCAAGTCACGGAGCAGCAACAGACCATTAATACCTTGATGAACCAGCAAGAAAATTCCACTACTCCCCCAGTGAACCAGATTGCTATACCTGTTGCGCCCACAGTTACGCAGAACCCTCCGACAGGCCCGACCACTGCAGCACGTCAAGAGGCTTATCTGATTCAGTGGTTGAGGCTGAAACTGGAGAATTTCTCGGGTGGTGGAGAACCATGGGACGCCCAAGAATGGTTCAAGACAGTGGAAAGTACCATGGAGCTGCTAGACTGGCCGGAGCGTGAAAAGATCAAGTGTGCGTCCTTTTGCCTTTCTAGAGACGCCAGAATGTGGTGGGAGCGGGTCAAGGCCAAAAGACAAGTGAACCAGATGACATGGTCGGACTTCGAGTCAGAGTTCTTCGAAGAATTCTTTAACATGCGTGTCACCAACAGGCATTATGACGAGTTCGCGGAATTTCGACAGGGTGACCTCTCGGTCAACGAAGCCGTGAAGAAATTCAATCGACTAGCTCGCCTATGCCCCGAGCTGGTCCGCACCGAGAAAGAAAGGGTCCGACTTATGCTGAAAATGTTGCGGCCTGAAATAGCTCTGAATGTGGATGGTGGAGTTAACAGACCCCAGACCGCCGAGGAACTATGTAGTAGTGCCCCACTTACTGAGCACTATCTGAACAGTATCAGTCAGCAAAGGAAGGCGATGAATGAAAGTAAGAATCAAGATCACACCGGAATCCTCGATTCTTTCTCTCATTACCCTTAATGTTCTTTCTGTTAATGATCGCGTAGGAGGACAAAAGTCCCAGAGCAACCACGCTAATTGGAAGGGAGATCAAGGTGGTAAAAGGAAGCCATGGAACAACTCACAAGGAGGCCCAGCAAATAAACAGGCCAAGCCTATCCTGTGCGCAACATGCGGAAAACGGCACCCCGGGGAATGCCGAAGAGGTACGAATCTGTGCTTCACCTGTGGAGTGGAAGGGCATATAGCGGCTTACTGTCCTACCAGGAGCCAGACACCTTCCCAACAACTCGTCCCGTACCAAGGTACCCCAGCGAAATTACACTATATGCAAACTGAACCGGAAGGTATCCCGATGCTGGAGGCCCAACCGACTATGATGAATGCCAGGGTTTTCTCGATTTCCAAGGAAGACGCTGCGGAAGCTTCTACGGTTGTCACAGGTCAGATACTTATTTTCAGTCAGTGTGCTACTGCATTATTTGATACTGGGGCAACGCACTCGTTCATTTCTGTGCCATATACCAAGTAGATAGATAGGCTTCCGCAAGTGTTAGACTGCAGGTTCTTAACGACCATACCCTCGGGAGAAATAATGACATCCACTCATGTGCTGCGTGCGGTGCCGGTCGGAATTATAGGAAGAGAACTTTACTGCGATCTGATAGTACTCGACATGCAAGATTATGATGTTATAATGGGAATGGATTTCCTGGATAAATACAGTGCTTCTATTGAGTGCCATAAGCGAAAGGTGGTCTTCCGACCTGAGGCAGGTTCGAGATTTGAATTCATCGGAGAGCCAAGGAAAAGAACCGGGAAATATTTATCAACTCTCCAAGCTCAGAAAATGTTAGGCAAAAGATGTACTGGATTTCTAGCATATGTGGTTGATGCCAGTCAAGTGAAGAACTAGAAGCTGGAAGATGTCCGGGTGGTATGTGATTACCCAGAGGTTTTCCCAGATGAATTACCCAGATTAGCTCCTGATAGAGACGTGGAATTTGAGATCGAATTGGTTCCGGGTACCAACCCGATCTCCAAGGCACCTTACCGTATGGCGTTGGTTGAATTAAAGGAGCTTCAAGGACAGCTACAGGAGTTGCTGGATAAGGGATTTATTCGCCCTAGTCATTCCCCGTGGGGAGCTCCGGTACTGTTTGTGAAGAAGAAGGACGGATCTATGCTAATGTGCATAGATTACCGAGCGCTGAATAACGTAACGATCAAGAACAGGTATCCCCTTCCGAGGATAGATGACATGTTTGACCAATTAAAGGGAGCCACTGTTTTCTCAAAAATTGATTTGAGGTCTGGTTATCATCAAGTTAGAGTAAAACAGGAGGATATTCCAAAGACGGCTTTCCGAACAAGGTACGGGCACTTTGAGTTTGTGGTTATGCCCTTCGGCGTGACGAATGCTCCCGCTATGTTTATGGACCTTATGAATCGGGTATTCTCGTCGTTCCTCGACAAATTTGTGATCGTCTTCATCGACGATATCCTTATTTATTCGAGGACCCCAGAAGAGCACGCTGAGCACCTGAAGATAGTATTAGAAATTCTGCGGGAAAAGCAACTGTACGTAAAATTTTCCAAATGTGAGTTCTGGCTCGACCAAGTGGGCTTTTTGGGCCATGTTATTTCCGAGGACGGAGTCATGGTAGATCCAATAAAGATTGAAGCTGTGAATAACTGGAGCCGACCGAAGAACGCCAGCGAAATCAGAAGTTTTCTTGGGCTGGCAGGCTATTATAGAAAATTTGTGGAGGACTTCTCGAGGATTGCAGCCCCTTTAACGGCTCTCACCCGGAAGGATAAGAAGTATGAATGGACAGAAAACTGTGAGAAGAGTTTCTTGGAACTAAAAAGGAGACTCACAAGCGCTCCAATCCTTACCCTTCCAGAAGGTAATCAGAGCTTTGACATATATAGCGATGCCTCCAAACTAGGACTTGGAGTTGTACTGATGCAGAATGGAAAGGTTATTGCCTACGCCTCTAGACAACTCAAGGAATATGAACAGAATTACCCCACTCATGATCTGAAACTGGCCGCGGTGGTCTTCGCTCTTAAAATATGGAGGCATTATCTATATGGAGCGCAGTGTAAGATTTATACAGACCACCAGAGTCTGCGATATTTCTTCACTCAGAAAGACCTGAATATGAGACAACGCCGATGGCTTGAGCTGGTGAAGGACTATGACTGCGAGATCTTCTACCATCCAGGGAAGGCAAACAAAGTGGCCGATGCACTCAGCCGAAAGTCAAGTGCCACCTTGATGTCCATATCTAAGTTACCCCGACCACTCGAAAGAGAAATTATGAATTTTGGGGTCGAAGTCATCTCCGGACGACTTTCCACCATGACAATATCACCCACGCTATTTGAGGACATATCGGACAAACAAAATGGTGATCTGAATCTTCAGAAAATAAAACAGGAGATCCTAGAAGGAAAGGGTGATGGTTTTCATATCGCCAAAGGGGAGTACTCTACCTTAGGGATCGTCTATGTATTCCTAATGATCCGGAGCTTCGAAGGGAAATACTGGCAGAGGCTCACGGAACCCCTTATTCGATGCATCCAGGATCCACCAAGATGTATCAAGATCTGAAGGAGAAGTTCTGGTGGTCCGGTATGAAAAGGGATGTGGCTCAGCATGTTAGTACTTGCATGACTTGCCAGCAAGTAAAAGCAGAACACCAGCGACCCGGAGGAGTTCTGCAGCCACTCGCAATCCCGGAGTGGAAATGGGAAGACATCTCTATGGATTTTATTTCAGGCTTCCCAGGACTACGAATGGATATGATGCCATTTGGGTAATTGTGGACAGGCTGACGAAGTCTGCTCACTTCCTGGCAATCAAGATGACTGATTCAATGGAGCAACTGGCTCAATTGTATGTTAAGGAGATAATCAGACTTCATGGAGTTCCCAAGACCATCATCTCAGATAGGGATGATCGCTTTACTTCGCATTTCTGGGAGTGTGTTCAGAAGTCTCTTGGCACTAAATTGTGATTTAGCACAGCCTTTCACCCTCAGACTGATGGGCAAACTAAACGGGTGAATCAAGTACTAGAAGACATGTTGCGAGCTTGTGCCTTGGATTTCAAAGGGAGCTGGTGTCGATATCTATGCTTAGCGGAATTCGCTTACAACAATAGCTACCAAGCTACTATCGGAATGACACCTTATGAAGCGTTGTACGGGAGGAGATGTAGGTCTCCGATCTGTTGGTACGAGGGTGGTGAAAAGAAGGAAATGGGGCTCACAACGGATGTCATCGACAGCACCACCCGAGCTATACGGACTATTCGACAACGGATAGAAGCTGCTCAGAGCCGGCAGAAGAGTTATGCCGATGTCCGGCGTAGACCACTGGAATTCAATGTTGGAGATTTGGTGTTCCTGAAAGTGGCTCCTATGAAAGGGGTGACAAGATTTGGGAGGAAAGGAAAACTAAGTCCGCGTTATGTGGGGTCGTATTTGATCCTGAGAAGAGTTGGTAAGGTGGCATATGAGCTGGAGCTGCCACCAGAGATGTCGGCCATTCATAATGTGTTCCATGTGTCAACGCTTAAAAAGTGTATCCCAAATATGGACCAAGTGATCGAGCCACAGACAGTACAAGTGCAGGAGGACCTAAGCTATGAAAGCAGACCTATCCAGATCTTGGATCGGGAAGTCAAGAAGCTAAGGAGTAAGGAAGTACCCTTAGTCAAGGTTCTATGGCAAAGTCAGCGGTTCGAAGAAGCTACCTGGGAACGCGAGGACGAGATGAGGGCAAGTACCCGGAGCTATTCTAAGTTCGAGGACGAACTTTCTCGAGGTATGGGGGATTGTAACGACCCTGAAAATTTTCCTAATATGTCTTTAAAATATTGAGCATGTCTAGATAATTTTCCGAGGACCTAGAACATTAACACGAATTTTAACCTAGAAATCCATGTTTTTCCATTTAAATTAGCGAAATAGGCACTAATGGGCCTTATATGGGCTTTCTAGTACCATGATTATTGGTGAATTTTAGGTAAAAATTTATAGAAATATAAAGGGATTTTAATGGGAAATATTAAAATAATTATGGGGGAATTTTTAAGGGATTTTCGAAATATAAGGAAAATAAAATAAAAATAAAATGAAAAAATTAGTGCATGCACCAAGGATTGAGAACCTTGGACCTCTTGTACAACCATGCATGCTCTAACCAATTCACCTAGCAAGGGAGTGCTATGAGGAAATCAAGTGGATTATGGTTAAGGCTTAGGAAAATGAAGAGTCACCAACCATGACTCTTCACTTACCCTCCTTAATGTGGTATAAAGAGGGGGAATGAGAGTTTCTTTCTTCCTTCCATCAATTCTATTTTTCTTCCTCCTCCTCCCTCATTCTAGCCGAATACCTCAAGAGGGATTCTCCCTTGGAAAAAGTTCACCTAAGGCTTCATCTCCAAGATCCAAGGCTTTTACAAGGATACAACGGCTAGGGTGGTCAAGAGGCAACAAGATCTCCATCCTTGTAACGCCCGCTTTTTTTTTTCTTTTAAGCGGCGTTACGTTAACATGCTTAGGGCATGTAGACATCATAAGGCAGCGGAATAACATAATTCTTACACGTACATGCCCTACTACCATTCTTAACATAATGACATAGAAACTCGGCATATTAACTTCATACTTAAACATCATATCATGTCATACGTAACATCATATCATAGAGTTCCATAAGTCATTATTCGAGCATTCAAGCATATAAGTGACCAAAGTAAGGTTCTAGCATAAATGATAAACATATGGTTTCCTGGGCCAAGTCACTACCACACACATGATTTCTTGCCCTCCTGCTGCTTCCTCATTGTCCCCGTAAATGATCTGCGGTATAAGGAATAAGACTGTAAGCACACAGGCTTAGTAAGACTCTTTCCTACTCACAAAAACCATTCATCATCTCATAATGAGCACATAAAACATTAACATACTTAGTGCTCTACTTAGAACATAACAACTTGAATCACTTATCATATATTTGACATGGCATGATCATAAACATAAGTGAACATTCCTAGCATGGCATGAGACATGGCATAAACGTAAACATAGTAAACATTCTAAACATGGCATGCTACATGGTATAAACATAAACATAATAAACGTTCCTAGCATGGCATAATACATAGGCATACTTCTTATCATAGTATGTGAGCATCCTCTTAACATAATCATGGCATAGATCAATTCTTCTCATGCATCTTTCTTAACATGAAGAGTAAGCATCAAATCTTGTTAACATAGCATAATGCATAGCATGAATGAATGCATGAGGGGAAATGCATATACATAAGGATGCTTAACCTTTTAAAAAACATACTTTTAAATGCTTAAACATATTCATCACATCATTGGGCCCTGGCTTGTACCACATACATACATCATAAGATCGCATCCCTAAGTAAATACGAGGTAGCTAGCCTCGACCTACTAGGGTAAGGACAGCATAGTCGGTAGTCCCTGAACCGAGGCGTTCTTAAGGTGCCCATCCCTGTTGCACAGCTACGGTAGTGCTAGAACCGTGGACAGCATAGTCGGTAGTTCAGAACCGGGGCGTTCTTAAGGTGCCCATCCCTTGGACCCATACTTCGGTCTGGTACAAGCCCATTCATAAAGTAAAATACATTACATGCTTCATCATTCATAAGACATTCATGGCATCTTTAACATAGGATAACTTGTTACGGCTCGGCCCGTCTACCGGCCCATTTACCGGTCCTCACGACCGTCGTACCATCGACCATCAACCGTGCCGTTTAGCATATTTATGCCTTAAAGACATAAGCATTATCTTTCATTCATAACATGGCATGCATCTTCTTTCATAAAACTGACATGCATCATCATTCATAAAACATGGCATGCATCATCATCCATAAAACATGGCATACATCATTCTTTTCATGAACATAAACATAACATACTTATCATGACATCATTCTTATCATGAACATAAACATAACATACTTATCATGGCATCATTCTTATCATGAACATAAATATAACATACTTATCATGGCATCATTTATTATCATGAACATAAACCTAACATACTTATCATGGCATCATTCTTATCGTGAACATAAACCTAACATACTTATCATGGCATCATTCTT
>JAGFNQ010003793.1:163273-224060 GCA_024364735.1 Boesenbergia rotunda | reverse complement strand
GTAATGACATACAGGGGTAAGGAATAGAAGAAGACTCGTCAAGGGAGAAGCGAATTTGCGAGTTGGAAATGAAGCAAAGATTGCTGTTGTTGCCATCGGAACATATTTGCTAAAGCTCCCTACTGGACTTGTCTTAGAATTGGATAATTGTTATTTTGTTCCTTCATTAATAAAGAACATTGTATCTATTTCATGCTTGAATGAAAAGGGTTATCATTTAACTTTTAGTAACAATTGCTGTTACATAACTTTAAATGGTGTTCTTTATGGGACCGGAACTTTATACAATGGTATCTACACGTTAGATTTATCCGATGACGTTTTCAATATCGAAGTTAGCAACAAACATGCTCGAATAGATAATCAAATAGACTCCTATACGTTGCATTATCGTCTTGGCCATGTAAGTAAGAAACACATGACCAAATTACACCGATGTGGAATTCTGGAATCATTCGAACCCGGTTCATTTGATACATGCGAATCATGCTTAAAAGGCAAGATGACCAAATTATCCTTTTCCGAAAAAGGTAAACCAGTGGGAGAATTGCTTGGTCTAATACATACTGATGTATGTGGACCAATGTCAACTCTTGCACAAGGAGGTTATAGCTACTTCATTACCTTTATCGATGATCACTCATGATTCGGGTATGTGTTCTTAATGAAACACAAATTTGAAGCTTTTGAGAAATTCAAAGAGTTCAGAAGTGAAGTAGAGAAACAGCTTGGCAAAAGTATTAAGATACTTCGATCCGATCGGGGTGGTGAATACTTGAGTCAAGAGTTTCAAGATTATCTTAGGGACAATGGGATATTGTCTCAATGGACTCTGCCATATACACCACAGCATAATGGTGTATCTGAGAGGCGTAACCGAACCTTGATGGACATGGTTAGATCTATGATGAATCATGCAACTCTTCCAAAATCCTTTTGGGGCTATGCGCTTAAGACAGCTGTTTACTTACTAAACAGAGTCCCGACCAAGGTAGTCTCTACTACTCCATATGAGACGTGGAATAGTAAGAAACCTCATTTAACTCACCTTAAAATATGGGGTTGTCCTGCTTATGTAAAGCGGACTGTCTCAGACAAATTAGATGCTAAGTCTGATAAATGTCTATTTATTGGATACCCTAAGGAAACGAAAGGTTACCAATTCTATCATCCCTTGGAACAAAAGGTGTTTGTTTCAAGGCATGCTGTATTTCTGGAAAAAGAATTTCTTTTACAAGAAAACAGTGGGAGTAGCATTGAACTTGAAGAAGTTCAAGAAACTCCAATAGACATTACAGAGACACCTAGTCTAGACCCACAACCAATAACTCATAATAATGAGCTATCAGTTGAACCTAAAACAACACCACTTCTTCGTAGGTCTGATAGGACACGCAATATTCCAGAGAGATACGGATTTCTCATAAGTGAATCGAACGACGTGTTACTCGTTAACAATGACAAACCTATCAGTTATGAAGATGTTCTGATAAATTCAGAAAGGGATAAATGGCTTGAAGCCATGAAGTCGGAAATGGATTCCATGTACGAAAATCAAGTATGGGACTTGGTTAACCCGCCTGAAGGGATTAAGCCCATAGGGTGCAAGTGGGTTTTCAAGAAGAAAACCGACATGGAAGGTAATGTTGTTACCTTTAAGGCTAGATTAGTGGCAAAAGGATATCGTCAGAAATAAGGAATTGATTATGACGAAACTTATTCGCCAGTAGCTATGCTCAAATCTATTCGGATGCTCCTGGCCATAGCAGCTCATTATGATTATGAGATATGACAAATGGATGTGAAAACAGCTTTCCTTAATGGAAACCTGCTTGAGGATGTATACATGATACAACCTGAAGGTTTCACATCGGTTAATAAAACCAAAGTATGCAAGCTTCGACGATCCATATATGGACTAAAGCAAGCATCCAGGAGCTGGAACATCCGTTTTGATGAGACAATCAAAGAGTTTGATTTCTCACAAAATCCTGACGAACCTTGTGTATACAAGAAGGTTAGTGGGAGTGCAGTCGTATTCCTAGTGTTATATGTCGATGACATTTTACTTATAGGAAACGATATATCAGTCTTTCAGTCAGTTAAAATTTGGTTGTCCAACACTTTCTCCATGAAAGACCTGGGAGAAGCAACCTATATCCTTGGGATTAGAATCTATAGAGATAGATCAAAATGGTTGCTTGGTCTTTCGCAGTCTACATATATAGACGGAGTGCTAGAAAGGTTTAGCATGTCGGAATCCAAGAAAGGTTACCTTCCCATCATGCATGGGATCAACCTTTCAAAGTCTATGTGTTCGCGCACAGAAGACGAGAGGATTTGCATGAATAAGATTCCTTATGCATCCGCGATAGGATCTATCATGTATGCTATGATATGTACTAGGCCCGATGTATCATATGCTCTGAGCGTCACTAGCAGATACCAGTCTGATCCAGGAATGGATCATTGGGCGGTTGTCAAGACAATCCTCAAGTACTTAAGAAGAACTAAGGATGTGTTTCTAATATATGGAGAAGGTGATATGATAATATGTGGATATACAGTTGCCAGTTTCCAGACAGATAAGGATGACTCCAAATCTCAGTCCGGATACGTATTTATTTTGAATGGAGGCGCAGTAAGCTGGAAAAGTTCCAAGCAAGACACCGTAGCGGATTCTACCACGGAAGCGGAATATATTGCTGCTTCGGAAGCAGCAAAGGAAGCAGTCTGAATCAAGAAGTTTGTCTCAGAACTTGGTGTGGTTCCAACCATTGATGAAGCAAAACCGGTTTACTGCGACAACAATGGAGCTATTGCATAAGCAAGGAACCAAGATCTCATCAGCGATCCAAACATGTGCTTCGCCGCTATTATCTGATCAGAGAGATTATAAGTAGGAATGATATACAATTTGAGAAAATTCCTACTGAAAGGAATTTAGCGGATCCTTTAACTAAGGCCTTGCCTCAAAGTAAGTTTGAGGGTTATGTTAGAGCCTGTGGTATTGGATACCGTAGCGATTAGCATTAGGCCAAGTGGGAGTTTGTTAGTGATATGAGAGAAGAGTCCTAAGGCAATCACCTTATGGTTGTAATCATTTATTTTAATAAATGAATATTCACTATTTGAGTATACATGATTATTTGATTAAGATCTTAAGCTCATTTACTGAATGTCCGCAATACAATTCATAGCATGAGAGAATTTGTAATGAATTCACAACTAGTGATTATCTCTACATGTGCAATTGTGAAGTATTGAAATTGTCCTTAGTCGATGAATTGATAAATACGGACACTATCAATTCTGTTGAGACTAGCATGAGTTATTCTCTAATCAGATGATTCTCACTGGCTGGTGACATTGAGATGTCCGGAGATAAACATGAATGCTAGTTAAGGGAACTAGTTCATTGGAGTGACTGACTGTAAAACTTCATATGGTAGTCTACATATAGATATGTCAGTGAAGTTCTTACTGCAGCTTAAGTGCGATGTTCCTTTGACTTGCAGCGTTCAAATCATCTTGGTCATGGAGACTTATACTTTGACATCTTAAGCAAGCATCTCTAAGGAGGTGTGGACCCAGGATGATTGGGTATAAGCCGAAGTGCCCGAAGATGTTTGAACAGCCTACAAAGGATTCACCACTCCTTGCGAGGAGATGTATACCCGAGGCCTATCGTCGGATTGTTACTCGAAGCCTCTGGCCAGAGCATGACATGTTCAGAGTATGAATCTCTTAAATACATGAGAGTAATTAGAATCCATAGGACGAGGAAACGTTACTTGGGCTAGGTGTGACGTAGTCAGCCTAGTGGGGACTGACACACATAAACCATGTCCTGAACCATGTGGGTATAAGATGGTGAAGGGAATGGGGCACGATTCATTATAGCTGCTGAAGGGTTTCAGAATCATTTCTGAGGTCAACCGTTGATCTTTCAATTAATTGGGGATCATGATGTACTACTAGGTGCCACTCATGATCGTTCTATAATTAATTAGTTAATTATGGACGGCCAACATAAATTGAAAGCCTATTTGGTCACACGCATAACGAGTAATTTGAAGGATTTAAAACGAGTTGAGAATTGGATTCTCCTATCGAGATAGACTATTTTTGGTAAGTCCAAACAATAGTCAAAACTGAATTTATTTCAGACGCATCGGAAGCATAGAATGGCTAAGTCTTTTAAAGACTTAATGGGTGAATTAAATAAATTTAATTCATTAAGGGATTTGATCCAATTGGGGTTAGATGGGTCGGCCAAGGAAGGGGGTCTCCTCTCTTCTTGTCATGGCCGGCCACCACCATAAGAGGATAAGGCTATTTTGGTTTGTTTTATAAAATAGACCAAAGGTTGGTTTATTTTATAAAAGGTTATACAAATTTTATATAAATTTTTATATAATGAACAATGAGTTGGTTTGTTTAATAAAATTTATATAATGAACCAATGGTTGGTTTGTTTTATAAATTTTATATAATCATGCCAAAAGAAAGAGAGCCTTGATTATGGATTGATTGAGAAATTATTCCATAATCAAGAAGAAGAAGCTTGATCATGAGAGCCTTGATTATGAATTGATTGAGAAATTATTCCATAATCAAGGAGAGGTTTGCTTGGGAATTAAGAAACCTCTCCCTATATAAAGGACCCAAGGGGTGCCATGGAAGATGATCCATCCAAGAATTGCTTGGGCTCTCTCCTCTTCTTATCTCCCTCTCTCTTGGCCGGCCATAGGCCTTCCTTCTTTCTTCTTGCCGTGAGCACAAGGAGAAGCATCAAGGCGACGAAGTTCTTCCTCCCGACGATCTTCCTCATCGGCCAACCTTGGTGGTGAGTCTTTCGATTTGATTACTCTCTCGGTTTTCGTCGTGTTCACGGAGAATTTAGTAGTTCTCGTGAACACGAAACTCGTGGCTTAGCGAAGTCATCCCGATGATACTCGGCGTGGATACGAATAGAGGCGGAGCTTTCAAGGGACGCTAACGGTTGGATCTCGTCCCTTCTTCCAAGTTACGCAAGGTAATTCGTAGAGTAATTTCCTTTTCTGCAAAAATTTTATATTACGATTATGTGAACACATTGCATGCTTAGGATATGTGTTAGAATAATTAAAGAAATTATTCATGCTTTTGTTTTCGCTGCATGTAATTATGTAACAATTACAATACATGTCCGCGTCGGCATGCACCTGGTCCCAACAGTGAGTGGGCAGTCGACTGGCCAGAAGGGAGTCGACTGCCAAAACTCACAGAAGGTTTTCAGTCTTTTACCAGTCGACTGGCCCAGAGGCAGTCGACTGGTATACCCCGAAAACTAGCCGTTGGCTAGCAATTAATGCTAGGCCAGTCGACTGCCCCAGGAGCAGTCGACTGGTGCGGGGCTGGACAGACTACGAGTTTGTCCTGTTCTATTATAAAAGGAGGACCTTTTTGCACATGAGCGGTACGATTCCGTACTATAACGAAGTGCTGCTCGTGTGAAAAGCTTTCTCACCTTCCTCTCTCTTATTCACTACATTCTGTAAAGAGGAAGACAACACCACTCTAAAGACTTCTCCACCTGAAGAAGATTTTTCATAGTGGAAGTGGTGTACGTTCGTGGATCCTTGGATTAGTCACCCATCTAGGTGGATACCAAGTAAACTTTTGTTGTTAGCATTGATTTATTGTCTTTTGCATATTATTGTTTCCGCTGCGCTAACAACCTTGTAGAGATTCAACGAAAATGTGCTATTCACCGCCCCTCTAGCACGCCAGTCGATCTATCAGTAAATATAATCTGAGCCCTTAAAGTGATCTAACTTATGTTTATTGGGTTTCGGATTATTGGATGCGGGTTCAATGTATAGAACGCTTTAGACCAATCTGTTATTATCTATGGGCTGATAACAGATTGGATTTCTATATAAAAGGGAGGTCCCCAAGGGTTTAGGTGATCATTATGACCTAGTTTCTTGTTCCCCATTGACAAGAAACTTTACGGCGCCGTCAAACCTAAGCCCGTTGGAAGATCCTCCTTCTTCCTTCCGCTGCATCTTCTTCCATCGGGATCAAGCCGACAACGCTACGATAAGGACGATGGCTCTTCAATCAGATTCCTTGTCATTCAGTTTATATTATTTTATTCTTGTCATGCCATGATTCGAAGAAACAATTGATCCATATTTATATGTCTTGTGTTTTCTCTTTCGAATTCTTATTTTGTTTCTAGAATTCATGTGGTTAGGAGAAAACCCAAGTTCTATCATATAATTCAAAAATTCTCTAATCCAAATTCGATCTAAATTTAAAAAGTTGAACCTGAATTTAATATTTTTTGAATCGAACTGACCATTCGAATTCATTTTTAACAACACTATTCATATTATATATAAAATATAAGTATTATAATTTTTATCCTCTTTCAATTCTGACATTATAAATTTTTTACCTCTGTTCCAGAAGGAATCGTCGTCGATGGTCAATCACCGGAGTTCTGCCCATGTGGGAGTTGCTGCGACTAGAAGGAACTCAGGGCCCTGTGAGATTAACACGAGTGTTAGGGGACACACCGAAGGTTGTCCGACGGAGTCCACTCCGACGCTCAAGTCAGGCTCTTGATGGAGAGTATAAGCAGTAGGAAAGGAAAAAATGTACTAAGTAAGGACAGTGCATAATCCCCTTACCGGAGGAGTTGAGCTACCTTTTATACCGATGGAGGCAGCTAGGCATGTTCCCTCGATCGGTGCCACGTCGCCCCCCTCTTTTGGAGGTTACTGGATGACCTTTGAAACGGTCTGCGCCGTTATTATGCTTGGACCCATTGCGATAATTAAGGGTCATGATGACTCCTTGCAACGGGGATGCTTATCCGTAACCAGAGAGGGGGGATAAGTACTGAAGGTCGGTCATTACTGGGCTTAGCCTCCCGAGGTGATCTCGGGGTCCCCTGGCCCGGGTGCACACGGGCGATATGCCTCCCGAGGAGCTCTCGGGGCCCAACCTCTTGGGGTGATTCCGGGTGGGGTCTTCTGGCTGGCCTTCCCGGGTGCGTCTCCGAGGGAAGTCCCGAGGCCGGGGAAGGAGGGTTACTTCGACCCGACGTGTCGTGCCACGCAGCTTCTTCATCCCTCATGCCTGCCCCGTACTATTCAACCCTATCACAAGTCCCTCCCTTCAAGTCTGATCGAAGGAAGTGTAGCTGACTGATCGGACTACCGTGGTGATGAAGAAGCTGGCCCTTGTCAGTTTTTGTTTTTCTCTTCGTCCTTTACTGCTTCGCTGGTGGCCCGTGGGGCCCTAAGATATATCCAGTGAGTCTTCGGGACTCTGGCTGATCTTTTGAACATGTCCCGTATCTTTGCGAACTCTGGGGCAGCCAAGGCGATGCTGTTACTCAGCGTATGTAACAAGGCCACGTTTCTCTTCCCTCATTTTGCGGTGATATCCTCTTGATACGTACTACGGGCTATACGAAGCGACGGCAATAAGGGCTATCCGTTCCCCGAGACAGGCCGTTAATGCCATCGACGTTCCGATCTCCTATTGCTTAGAGGGATGTGTCGCAACCCTATAAAAGCGGGTGCAACGGCCCTCTGCACCCTATCTGCTGTCAGGAGTTCTCCTTGCTTAGCTATCCGTTTCGCCGCCGCGTCCTTTTGACTAGAGTAAGTCTCCCTTCATCCTGCTTTTCCCTCATTCCATTTCCATGGGTCTGATGGAGAAGAAAAAGAAGTCCTCAGGCGACGATGATTGCTCCTTGAAAGAATTAGGATTTCGTTACGAGTGGTATGAGACTATCTTTTCCAAAGTTAGGTCGGAATCCCTTCAGACTGCCTGCCAGAAATATGGGATCCCGGTAGATTGGGAGGTAAGGGTCCCTACCTCAGGTCAATCGCCGGTAACCACCTGTGAGGATTTTTACACTTTCTTTTTGGGACAACTAGTACTAGGGCTTCGCTTCTCTATTCCTCCTTTTTTCATGAATGTTGCCCAGTACATTCGTATCCCGCTCCAACAACTGGTTCCGAGCGCCTTCGCCCAAATGGGCGGGGCCCTCGTCCTCTTCAAGATTTTTAGCATTCCTCTGACCCCCCGATTCTTCCATTTCTTTTTTGTCCCGGTTAGGTCTCAAGGGGCATTTAGCTTTACCGCCCGTCCTGGCCAGAGATTTCTGTGGGGCCTCCCTTCCTCTCACAAGGGATGGAAGGAGAGATTTTTTTTATATCCGTCTTCTTGAGCGTCCCTTCAGCCACATTCACTGAACGGAGAACCTGCCTCCTATCCCGGACCTTGGTGACTTCCAACAGGACGCGGGATATCAAAAAGACAAGGGTATCCTGGCTGGGATGGAATTCCATGGACTTCAGATGGTGTAGTACGAGGAGCTCCTTTATCGGGTTGAGATTAGTCCAAAAATTACACCCCTCAGCTCCAGCCTTCATAAGTTATTTCATACCTGGTACAGTTCCTAGTTAATGCTGACTGATGCCCTCTTGTTTTATACTTTGCAGGCAACATTATGTTTTCTCTCATGATGAATAAGCTCCTGAAGTGGCACCAGGCTACCGAACAGGCGTTGATCCCAGGCTTAGGATCCTCGACCCCCGCAGGAATCCCCACCGAGAGTGACGAGGTGGTGGGGGAGTCGTCTACAGGCCTAGCAGTGCCAGGGCCCCCCCAGACATCGGAGCCTCGGAGTTGCCCCCAGCCCTGGAAGGGGGGTCAACTGCTCCTAGTACCGAGGCCCCAAAGGGAAAAGCAGCGCCTCCTCCGTTGGTCGTACCTTCAGAGATCTACGCGCTTGAAAAGAAGCGTCGGGAGTGTTGTGTTAGTGATATGAGAGAAGTGTCCTAAGGCAATCGCCTTATGATCATTTATTTTAATAAATGAATATTCACTATTTGACTATACATATTTGTGTATTTGATTGAGATCTTAAACTCATTTACTGAATGTCCGCAATACAATTCACAGCATGAGAGAATTTGTGATGAATTCACAACTAGTGATTATCTCTACATGTGCAATTGTGAAGTATTGAAATTATCCCTAGTCGATGAATTGATAAATACGGACACTATTAATTCTGTTGAGACTAGCATGGGTTATTCTCTAATCAGCTGATTCTCATTGGCTGGTGACATTGAGATGTCCGGAGATAAACATGAATGCTAGTTAAGGGAACTAGTTCATTGGAGTGACTGACTATAAAACTTCATATGGTAGTCTACATATAGATATGTCAGTGAAGTTCTTACTGCAGCTTAAGTGCGATGTTCCTTTGACTTGCGGTGTTCAAGTCATCTTGGTCATGGAGACTTATACTTTGACATCTTAAGCAAGCATCTCCAAGGAGGTGTGGACCCAGGATGATTGGGTATAAGCAGAAGTGCCCGAAGATGTTTGAACAGCCTACAAAGGATTCACCACTCCTTGCGAGGAGATGTATACCCGAGGCCTATCATCGGATTGTTACTCGAAGCCTCTGGCCAGAGCATGACATGTTCAGAGTATGAATCTCTTAAATACATGAGAGTAATTAGAATCCGTAGGACGAGAAAACGTTACTTGGGTTAGGTGTGACGTAGTCAGCCTAGTGGGGACTGACACACATAGACCATGTCCTGAACCAAGTGGGTATAATATGGTGAAGGGAATGGGGCACGATTCATTATAGCTGCTGAAGGATTTCAGAATTGTTTCTGAGGTCAACCGTTGATCTTTCGATTAATTGGGGATCATGATGTACTACTAGGTGTCACTCATGATCGTTCTATAATTGATTAATTATAGACGGCCAACATAAATCGAAAGCCTATTTAGTCACACGCACTACGAGTAATCCGAGGGATTTAAAACGAGTTGAAAATTGGATTTTTCAATCAAGAGAGATTAAGTTTGGTTGAGCCAAACGATAAGTTGAATCTGAATTTTTCAGAGACGCATCGGAAGCGTAAAATGGCTAAGTCTTTTGAAGACTTAATAGATGAATTAAATAAGTTTAATTCATTGGGGCTTGACTTGGATGGGGCGGCCAAAGAGGGCCTCCATCCTCTTTGCTTGGCCGGCCACAACAATGGGAGAGAACCAAGTTTTTGGTTCAATTTATAAAATAAACCAAGTGTGGTTTGTTTTATAAAATTATGGATGATATAAATTTTTATATAATAAACCAAGGTTTGGTTTATTTTTCATGGAAATTAAAATGAACCATGGATTGGTTTATTTTATAAAATCAATCATGGATTGATTTACCATGATAAGGAAATTTATTCCATAGGAGAGAAGAGACTTGATTGATTTTTTATCATGAATTAAAATATGATTTTAACCATGATATAAAATCAAACTTGGCATGATGGAATAAGTTATTCCATATTTGAGAGGCTTGATGGTTGAGAGGCCACTATATAAAGGACCCAAGGCAAGGCTTGGGTGATAATCATAGAGATGAAGGCATAGGCTCTCTCCCTCTCTTTCTCTCCTTCTCTTCTCCCCTTCTTGCCGTGCGCCAACCAGCCCCAAGAAGGAGCACCAGCCGGCCGCCCCTGCCCTTTGCCTGCCGACCACCACCTGCTGCCGGAGAAGGAAGCTCCGGCCATCTCTTGGCCGGAAGAAGGTGCTGCCGGAATTAGAGTTTGCCGCAAGGATCTTTTTGTCGCAAGCCTCTTCTTTTGCTTCGCCGGAATTTTGATTCCGGCCATCATTTTGTGGTTAGTCTTCCGACTTCTCTCTTGGTTTTTCTCATCACGTTCTCGGAGAATCTAGTAGTTCTCGAGAACACGAAACTCGTGGCTTTGCGAAGTCATCCCGAAGATACTCGGCGTGGACGCGAATAGAGGCGGAGCTTCCAAGGGACGCTTACGGTTGGATCTCGTCCCTTCCTTCGAGTTACGCGAGGTAATACGTAAATTAGTTTATGTTTCTGCAAAATTTCAAATATATGATCATGTCTACACAAGATAAACTTGCATGCTTAAATGTGTGGTTAAATGATTTAGAGAAATTATTTATGCCAAACCTTCCGCTGCTCGTAATTAATTTTGAAATTACGAACCCGCATCCATGTCAACATGCACCCAGTCCGAACATGTTGATCCCAAAGGGATCGCCCCCTAAAGCGGTTGAAGAAAGGCTTATCTCCAGCGGTTTTGTGCTCGGCTATTCCCGAGGATGCAGCTTCGCAATCTCCTGGCGTTCGGGAGGGGTCTTCTTCTCCTATCGTTGAGACACCCCTTTCTGTGGCCGATGCCCCAGCTCTCCCGGTCGACCCTCCGGTTGTTCCTCGAGGCAAAGAGGTGTCCACGCATCTGCACAGCTCTCACCGGAAGGCTCCCAAGGCGAAGAAGAATGCGGCCGACCGTTCTCAATCTATCCAAATAAAGGGAGTTGCTTCTGAGGCACTGTCGAGCGCTTCAAGTTCAGAAGAAGATGTCCCTGACCCCAGAGATGTTCCCAGTCAGTCAGGGCCCCCTACCGAGGGAATTCTTCCTTCTGCCGTCCTACCATGGTGGGTAGCTGGGTCAGCCCACTACCTGGGCATGCTACATCAATCCCTTCTAACGGTAAACATTTGAGGAGCGCTTTTCATTTTACTTCAAAGTCTTTTTACTAACTATCTGTATCTGCCCTATAGGTTGCCTCTAACTACACAGCCACCAACCGCTTGCTGTGCTCCAGAGGGGTTACAGAAGACCTCCTCCAGAAGGTGGCAGATGCCGAGGCGGAAACCGGCCGGGCTCGTGAGGCTGGACTCATGCAATTGGAGGTCAGTCGGGCTCTTCACGAGAAAAGTGAGCATTATCTGGCCGCCTTAATAACGGCCGAGGATACCCTGCACGGGTACAGACTCCGGGAATGCCTTGAATCTGAGAAGATTCAGGCGCATGAAGGGGAGCTGCAAAAGCTATCGCAGGAGCGGGATCAACTCCAGGCCCGAATGGGAGAGTTGACTGGTCAAGTTAACCTCCTGGAATCCGCAAAGAAAGTCTTGGAGGACTGGGATGCGGAACGAGAACGCCTGATTGCTTTGCGAGAACACGACCTGGAGCTGTCAAACTCTTATACAGCCGATCTTCAGGATCAAGTGACCAAGGCCAAAGCACAAGCTACTGCTGCTACCCAAAAACTCCAAGAGGTGCAAGAGGCTTAGGCTGACCTATTCCGAGAGGTGGCGACACTGAAAGTTGCCAAGGAGGAGGCAAGGCCAAGATACAGCAGCAGCAGCGTGATCACGCAATTCAACTATCCCGGGTCGGGGTAGAGTCCAAGGCTAAGTTCTTGAAGTTGGAGGAGTATACCGAGGTGGTGGTCGGGCAAGCATTGAAACACCTAAAACAAGGCTTCTATGGTGCTATCCGCCAGTTGGAGAAGGACCAGCTGTTGAAACGTGGTTCAGACTTGTGCGCGATAACTGCCTGGCATGTCTGGGACGATCTACTCCTTGAAGAGCGGGATTTGTAGGATACTTCCCGACATAGGCATAGACTCTCCAACCGTCTATCACCCACTATATCTTCTTCTTTTTTTTAAGCTTCTCTTTTGTAGGACAAGTGTGTGATTATTTTATCGTTGAATGTCAACATCGCTGAACTTCTTATATTCGGAGTGATTTCTTGTTCCCTTTAGAATATCGGCTCTGAGGAAAGCCAGAAGGCTGTAGGGTTTAATCCGTTTTTGGTCGGACGTGTACAGCTCCGAGGCCAAGCCTACACACCGAGAGGTTGTAGGGTTTAATCAGCTCTTGGCCGGGCGTGTACAGCTCCGAGGGCAAGCCTACACACCGAGAGGTTATAGGGTTTAATCAACTCTTGGCCGGGCGTGTACAGCTCCGAAGCCAAGACTAAACACCGAGACGTTGTATGGTTTAATCAGCTCTTGGGCGGGCATGTACAGCTCCGAGGCCAACCCTACACACCGAGAGGATGTAGGGTTTAATTAGCTCATGGTCGGGCGTGTACAGCTCTGGGGCCATGCCTACACACCGAGAGGCTGTAGGATTTAATCAGCTCTAGGTCGGGCGTGCACAGCTCCGAGGTCAAGCATACACACCGAGAGGTTGCAGGGTTTAATCAACTCTTGGCCGGGCATGTACAACTCCGAGGCCAAGCCAACAAACCGAGAGGGTGTAGGGTTTAATCATCTCTTGGCCAGGTGTGTACAGCTCCGAGGTCAAGCCTAGACACCAAGAGGCTATAGGGTTTAAGCAGCTCATGGATGGGCGTGTACAGCATCAGGGCCAAGCCAATACACCGAGAGGCTATAGTGTTTAATCAGCTCTTGGTCGAACGTGTACAGCTCCGGGTCATGCCTACACACCAAGAGGCTGTAGGGTTTAATCAGCTCTTGGTCGGGCGTGTACAGCTCCGAGGCCAAGCCCACACACCGAGAGGCTGTAGGATTTAATCAGCTCTTGGCAGGACGTGTACAGCTCCGAGGCCAAGCCTACACACCGAGAGGTTGTAAGGTTTAATCAGCTATTGGCTGGGCGTGTACAGTTCTGAGGCCAAGCCTACACGCCGAGAGGCTGTAGGGTTTAATTAGCTCTTGGTCGGGCATGTACAGCTCCGAGGCCAAGCCTACACACCGAGAGGTTGTAGGGTTTAATCAGCTCTTGGCCGAGCGTGTATAGCTCCGCGGCCAAGCCATCATACCGAGAGGTTGTAGGGTTTAATCAGCTCTTGGTCGAGCGTGTACAGCTACGGGGCTAAGCCTACACACCGAGAGGCTGTAGGGTTTAATTAGCTCTTGGCCGGGCCTGTACAGCTCCGGGGCTAAGCTTACACACCTAGAGGTTATAGGGTTTAATCAGCTCTTGGTTGGGTGTGTACAGCTTCGACGCCTAGCCTACACACCGAGAGGTTGTAGGGTTTAATCAGCTCTTGGTCGGGCGTGTACAGCTCCGAGGCCAAGCCTACACCCCGAAAGGCTATAGGGTTTAATCAGCTCATGGCCGGGCGTGTAAAGCTCCGAGGCCAAGCCTACACACCGAGAGGTTGTAGGGCTTAATCAGCTCTTGGACGGGCGTGTACAGCCCCGGGGCTAAGCCTACACACCGAGAGGTTGTAGGGTTTAATTAGCTCTTTGACGGACGTGTACAGCTCCGAGGCCAAGCGAACACACCGAGAGGCTGTAGGGTTTAATCAGCTCTTGGTCGGGCGTATACAGCTCTGAGGCCAAGCCAACACACCGAGAGGTTGTAGGGTTTAATCAGCTCTTGGCCGGGCGTGTACAGCTCCGGGGCCAAGCCTACACACCGAGAGGCTATAGGATTTAATCAACTCTTGGCCGGGCGTGTACAGCTCCGGGGCCAAGCCTACACACCGAGTGGCTGTAGGGTTTAGTCAGCTCTTGGCCGGGCGTGTACAGATCCGAAGCGAAGCCTACACACCGAGAGGTTGTAGGGTTTAATCAGCTCTTGGTCAGGCGTGTACAGCTTCCTGGCCAAGCTAACACACCGAGAGGCTGTAGGGTTTAATCAGCTCTTGGTCGGGCGTGTACATCTCCGAGGACAAGTCTACACACCGAGAGGTTGTAGGGTTTAATCAGTTATTGGTCAGGCGTGTACAGCTCCCCGGCCAAGCCAACACAACGAGAGGTTATAGGGTTTAATCAGCTCTTGGCCGACCGCGTACCTCTCCGAGGCCAAGCCTACACACCGAGAGGTTGTAGGGTTTAATCAGCTCTTGGCCGGGCGTGTACAGTTCTGAGGCCAAGCCTACACACTGAGAGGCTGAAGGGTTTAATCAGCTCTTGGTCGTGCATGTACAGCTCCGAGGCCAACCCTACACACCGAGAGGTTGTAGGGTTTAATCAGCTCTTGGCCGAGCATGTACAGCTCCGCGGCCAAGCCATCACACTAAGAGGCTATAGGGTTTAATCAGCTCTTGGCCAAGCGTGAATAGCTCCGGGGCCAAGCCTACACACCGAGAGGCTGTAGGGTTTAATTAGCTCTTGGCCGGGCGTGTACAACTCCGGGGCTAAGCCTATACACCTAGAGGCTGTAGGGTTTAATCAGCTCTTGGTCGGGTGTGTACATCTTCAAGGCCTAGCCTACACACCGAGAGATTGTAGGGTTTAATCAGCTCTTGGCCGGACGTGTACAGCTCCGAGGCCAAGCCTACACCCCAAGAGGCTATAGGGTTTAATCAGCTCATGGCCGGGCGTGTACAGCTCCGAGGCCAAGTCTTCACACCGAGAGGTTGTAGGGCTTAATCAGCTCTTGAACGGGAGTGTACAGCCCCGGGGCTAAGCCTACACACCGAGAGGTTGTAGGGTTTAATCAGCTCTTTGCCAGGCATGTACAGCTCCGAGGCCAAGCCAACACACCGAGAGGTTGTAGGGTTTAATCAGCTCTTGGTCGGGTGTGTACAGCTCCAAGGCCAAGCCAAGACACCGAGAGGCTGTAGGGTTTAATCAGCTCTTGGCCGAGCGTGTACAGCTCCGGGGCCACGCCTACACACCGAGAGGCTGTAGGGTTTAATCAGCTCTTGGTCGGGCGTGTACAGCTCCGGGGCCAAGCCTACACACCGAGTGGCTGTAGGGTTTAGTCAGCTCTTGGCCGAGCGTGTACAGATCCAAGGCCAAGCCTACACACCGAGAGGTTGTAGGGTTTAATCAGCACTTGGCTAGGCATGTGCAGCTTCCCGGCCAAGCCAACACACCGAGATGCTGTAGGGTTTAATCAGCTCTTGGCCGGGCGTGTATAGCTCCAAGGTCAAGCCTAAACACTGAGAGGCTGTAGGATTTAATCTGCTCTTGGTCGGGCGTGTACAGCTTCCCGGCCAAGCCAACACACCGAGAGGTTGTAGGGTTTAATAAGCTCTTGGTCGGCCGTGTACCTCTCCGAGGCCAATCCTACACACCGAGAGGCTATAGGGTTTAATCAGCTCTTGTCCGGGCGTGTACAGCTCCGTGGCCAAGCCTATACACTGAGAGGCTGTTTGGTTTAATCAGCTCTTGGCCGGGCGTGTACAGCTCCGAGGCCAAGCCCACGCACCGATAGGCTGTAGGGTTTAATCAGCTCTTGGTCGGGCGTGTACAGCTCCGAGGCCAAGCCCACACACCGAGAGGCTGTAGGGTTTAATCATCTTTTGGCTGGGCATGTACAGCTCCGAGGCCAAACCCACACACCGAGATGCTGTAGGGTTTAATCAGCTCTTGGCCAGGCGTGTACAGCTCCGTGGCCAAGCCTACACACCGGGAGGCTGTAGGGTTTAATCAGCTCTTGGCCGGGCATGTACAGCTCCGAGGCCAAGCCTACACACCGAGATGCTGTAGGGTTTAATCAGCTCTTGGTCAGGCGTGTACAGCTCCGGGGCCAAGCCTACACACCGAGAGGTTGTAGGGTTTAATCAGCTCTTGGACGAGCGTGTACAGCTCCGAGGCCATGCCTACACACTGAGAGGCTATAGGGTTTAATCCTCTTTTGGTGGGGCGTGTACAACTCCGAGGCCAAGCCTACACACCGAGAGGTTGTAGGGTTTAATCAGCTCTTGGCCGGTCGTGTACAGCTCAGAGGCCAAGCCTACTCACCAAGAGGTTGTAGGGTTTAATAAGCTCTTGGTCGGGCGTGTACAGCTCCGAGGCTAAGACTAAACACCCTGAGGTTGTATGGTTTAATCAGCTCTTGGCCGGGCGTGTATAGCTCCGCGGCCAAGCCTACACACCGAGAGGTTATAGGGCTTAATCAGCTCTTGGCCGGGCATGTACAGCTCCGGGGCCAAGCCTACACACCGACAGGCTATAGGGTTTAATCAGCTCTTGGCCGGGCGTGTACCACTCCGAGGCCAAGCCTACACACCGAGAGGCTATACCGAGACCAAGCCTACACATCGAGAGTTTGTTGGGTTTAATCAGCTCTTGGTCGGGCGTGTACAGCTCCGGGGCTATGCCTACACACCGAGAGGCTGTAGGGTTTAATCAGCTCTTGGTCGGGCGTGTACAGCTCCGGGGCTATGCCTACACACCGAGAGGCTGTAGGGTTTAATCAGCTCTTGGCCGGGCGTGTACATCTCCGGGGCGAAGCCTACACTCCGAGAGGATGTAAGGTTTAATCAGCTCTTGGCCTAGCGTGTATAGCTCCGAGGCTAAGCCTACACACCGAGAGGTTGTATGGTTTAATCAGCTCTTGGCCGGGCGTGTTCAGCCCGAGGCCAAGCCTACACACCGAGAGGCTATAGGGTTTAATCACAGATGGGGTCTTAGGATATTTCTGAATGACATGCCACTTGTGCTTTTTATTTATTATACTGCAAGGCAGTGAAGAAGTAAAAAATACATAAAACAATTACACTGTGTGGTACCTTACTGAATACAGTAGGGGCGGAGATGGTTGGCATGCCAGGTCCTTTCCAGTCTTTTGCCTTTATTGTCTTCCAGATAATAGCTACCTCTTGTGTGTTTTTTGATGACAACATAGGGGTCGTCCCACTGTGGTTCCAACTTCCCGGGGTCCCCTACCGGTTTTATTCTCTTCCAGATTCGATCACCCACCTTGAAGTTGCGGGCGATCGCTCGGCGATTGTAGGCTTGCTGCATCCTTCTCCGATATGCCTCCAACCTTGCCGCGACTTTATCCCGTACCTCCGAGATGTGGTCTAGATCAATTAGCCGCTCCTGGTCGTTGTCTTCCTTGTTATAATACTGCCATCCTGTGGACTCTTCCCCTACCTCCACCGGGATGACGGCTTCCGCGCCATACACCAGCTGTAAAGGGCTCTCGCCCGTCCCTTCTTTCTGGGTAGTCCGGTAGGACCACAGGATGCTGGGGAGTTCTTCGACCCAACTGCCCCCGACGTGGTCCAACTTTATCTTGAGCCCCCCCAGGATTTCCCGATTGACGACTTCGGCTTGTCCATTGCTCTGCAGGTATGCAACTGAGGTGAAGGCCTATTGAATGCCTAATCCTTCGCACCACTCCTTCAGCTTGCACCCGAAGAATTGTCGCCCGTTTTCGGATACCAGCTTATGAGGGTTGTCATACTGGCAGACAATGTCTCTCCATAGGACTTTCATCACAGCCCCTTCCATGATGTTCGCCAGAGGTTCGGCTTCTACCCACTTGGAGAAGTAGTTAACGAGGACCAGCACAAATTTCTTCTGCTGGGGCCCAACGGGAAAGTGACCCACAATGTCCATTCCCCATTGGTCGAAAGGGCAAGATACTGTAGAAACCCGCAAGGGCTCCGTCGGACGGTGAGTCACATGTTGATGTCTCTGATGATAGATCGACTGGCGTGCTAGAGGGGGCGTAAATAGCACTTTTTCGTTGAATCTCTACAAGGTTGCTAGTGCAGCGGAAACAATAATATATAAAGGACAATAAAACAATGCTAACAACCTGATTTACTTGGTATCCACCCCGGACGGGTGACTAATCCAAGAATCCGTTGGTGGATCACTCCCCGGATAACCTCCTGCTAGCCCTCGTCGCTCCTTGTGGGTGAAGAAACCTCGCCACAACACCTCAGACACTATCTGGGCACAAAAGACTACTAACTCACTTTACCCAAGCGAGTTTCGTCAAAAGTCCAGCCAAAACCGAGTTCTCTTTAAATAGAACTCGGGCTGAAAACCCTCGCTGGTAGTCGACTACTCCCAGGGCAGTCGACTACCCCCACTCAGAATTCGACCGTTGACACTCCATCATTCGAATTCTGCCAGCTCACTAGCTACTACCAGTCGACTGCTCCCAGGGCAGTCGACTGGTCCCCTAGGGTTACACTCCTCGAGTACATTTCACTCTGCACTCGAACCCTAGGCTTCCCCGAGTACAATCACATAGTACTCGTACCCTCACGACTCGACTGACTCCTCATCAGCAGCCTCGACTATTGCCTTCACGGCCTCTTCATCTTCGGCTCCCGTCTCTCGGATGCATGCAAGCCTCCAGCTTGGCTCCATGCCATTCTTCACGCATGCCTCGAAGTCCGCGCCCCTCAGCTCATCATCTCTGCTCTCCAAGGTCCCTCGGATGCACACAAGCCTCCAGCTTGTCTCCATGCCACCTTTCACCGTACCGAGGCCGTCCAGCCAAGTCCATATGTGTAACCTGTACAACCTGCACACTCAACATACACATATAAGAACACAAGGGTAAACCTAACTTAAACCCTTTGCCCAAACATCAAAACTCATGATCACTCCGGATCACAGATTGCCTCAACAATCTCCCCCTTTTTTATGTTTGACAATACGTTTAAGTTAGGGAAACAAATAGTAATAGAATAGCAAAAACAATGCTAAACAAATGCATATGCAATGCATACATGGATCCTATCCCAAGGCATCCTACACCTAACCCTCCGAGTTAGGAATTTTCACACCTAGCCCTCCAAGCTAGGACTTTTCCACACCTAACCCTCCAAGTTAAGATTTTTTACACCTAGCCCTCCAAGCTAGGACTTTTCCACACCTAACCCTCCACGTTAGGATTTTTCACACCTAACCCTCCAAGCTAGGACTTTTCACGCCACGAGCTTTTTAAAGCTTTTCCAAAGCTCTCCCTACACTGGACTTACAAAGGCTTTTTAAGAACCTCTCCAAGGTTCCCCTTACGCCAAGAATGGAGCACTCGTGCTCCCCCTTAATCTTAGCTCCCCCTAAACCTAGGTTTCCCGCAAAGGCGTGTTTGGTTTCCCACTTAAACCCAACACTTCTCCCCCTTTGCCATACATCAAAAAGACCCCAATAATATCCCAATTATTGGTTATTTGAATCCCTAATGGTCCTAAACATAGTGTACTAACCCCCCATACACTTGTTTTACACCATTTGAACACCAAACCAGCTGCTGATACACAAATCAGCCCTGGGCAGTCGACTGATACTCTGATTATTAGGTTTTCTGGTCAATTTCATAATTGCGCCAGAAATTTCACAAATCTCCAAAAATTCCTAAATTTTGTAGAGAACATTGTGGTACCCGTACTTACTTGGAAAAAATACATTTCACCATGTATCTATCACCATTCCCAAGTTTGACACAAAATCCAAAAAATTTCTATGAAAATTAAGGCAACCTTAGGAGGCAACCTCCCCCTTAACCTATGCATTCTCCCAATTTTCATTTTTCCTAGGTTAAGTTCTACCCAACTTAACCTCCTAACACCTTTCATCAAGTTAAACCTAACTTGACACCCAAAGTTCTTTGACACTATCAATGGATTTCCCCAAGCAACCTTTCCCCTAGTGCCAAAAAGATCTCAACAAAACCCGGAAAAACTCTAAAGGTTTGCAAGCACATTTGCTAGGATATACCCTATCCTAGAAAAATATGATTTCATGAAAATGTCAAATGTGCTTGACTTTTGGTACAATTCTCTAATTTCCTTAAAGATGGACACTTTGTATAAATTTTGAACTTAATTTATGATTTCTTGTGTTTGCCAATTCAAACCATTATCAATTTACACAAGGAATTGTCCTCAATTCTTTTCTTTTCCGTATGTGTCCATAATATGATGGAATTCTCCTTCTTCTCATCCTTAGATAAATATTCACTTATCACTCTTCCTTGAATCTCAAGATATTAAATCATGGGATAACACTTCATTCAAGGAATATGAAATTTTAATCAAGACTTTTAATCCAAAGTCATATCTTATAATCCAACTTTGCACTTTCTTACTATCCAAAATGCCCTTTCTTTTGAAACCTATGGACCAGTCGACTGCCCCCATGGCAGTCGACTCGCAAAACTCACAGAATGATTCTGGGCTGAGACCAGTCGACTGCCCTCCAGGACAGTCGACTGATACCTGAATTTCAGATTTTTCAACCCAATTTCAGTAATGCCTCAATAATTTCACAAATCTCCAAAAAATCTGAAATTTCGTGGAGAGATTTGTGGAACCTATTTCTACTTGGGAAAAATATGTTTCCAAACAATTGTACTCTAAATCCCAAGGTTGGCACGAAACTCAACTTCTCCTAAAGTGTATCATTAAAACTTCTCCCAAAAGTTCTAATTTTGACTTCTCCTCAATGTATCTTCTTATACTTGATCTTAATTCATTTCTATCATTGAATTGTATGGTTTTTACACATTAAAACCTAATTTCATCAAGTATACTCCTATTTTCACTTTTTTCTCCCTAAATTCTCTTTTTAATGTGCCAAAACCTAGGATTAAAACTTATCCCAGTCTTCCAAACCCTTTGGCACACTTCATCTAATTCCCTAGGAGAAAATCTATTGAGATCCATTTACCATGGACCCCAAAGGCTCCTAGAGCTCGCCCTTGAGCTCTGAGCCCTAGCCACCTCCCTAGGTGACTCAATCCATACTAGGTCACACCGGTGTGCCCCCGGTGACTCTTGACCTACAAATCTAACCTTGGACACCTTGTCCTTGGTTAAGTCATTCTTTTTACCTCCAAATGGCACCCCTTGCCATTTTTGGGCTTTCCCTCCTTGCCATAACCATATGCTACCCTAGCATTTTTCTTACCATTAGCCTTGGAGGTCTTAGACCGGTATCCTAACCCCGATCTATCGTAGTTGAGTTTTATACTATCCAACACCATGTCTAGACCCTTTGATCCAACCGTGAATCTTTCTAGGGTCTTTTCCAATATATCAAGTCTTGCCCTCAAGGCTTGATTTTTCCTTTCCAAGTTTCTACCCTTTGAGCCCATATGTCCACTTTGAACATTCCTAGACTTATCCATTTTTCTAGGCATATTCCTTCCCTTCTTGGGATTAATGTCATGATCCTTAGATACAAAAGTCTTGGGTCTATCATGATGCATGCTTTTCTTAGGATTATGATCTACCTTGTTAACCCTAGTCCTATCATTATATCTAAAACCATGGTTATGCACAAATAAGCAATTTTTGTTAATTTTAGCATGCATGAATGAGTGATTAACATTATTTTGAATATGCAAAGAGGAACTTGAAATTGAATTACACTTTAGCCTAGGGTTAGGAATTACCTCCCTTACCCTTGAAGTCCCTCCTTGACGTGATCTTTGCTTCCTCCTTTCTTCTTTCTCTCATCTCCTCAAGTGTCCCATTTTCTTGAGCTCTTTCTTCCTTGGACACTTGGTGTGGTAGTGCCCTAACTCACCACACGTGAAGCATTGAATCCTTCTCTTCTTTTCTTGGGATTTTCCATTCCTACACCCAATATTAGATTTAAAAGGAATTGAATTTGGTTTAGAGTGTACCTCCTTTTTACCTTCGGGCACTTGTCCTTGTAATGCCCCTTTTCATTGCAACCAAAGCATGTGATGTGCTCTTTCGATTTAGTTTTGGTGGAGGTGGAGGCTAGGTTGACTTCTTCTTCAGCCTTTGATGATGTGGATGCTTCCTCTTGTTCCCGTATAGATGAAGGTCTCTCCTCCCCCTCAATCCTTGAGGTGGAGACCTCTTCCTCTTCCTCTCTTGAGGAGGTTAATGATCTGTCACTCTCTCCCTCGCTTGAAGATGTTGACACTTCCTTTTCTTCTTCTTCTTCTTGACTCATTTGACTTTTCTTCTTGGGCTCTTGAACTTGTGTAGGACCTTCATGATATTCTTTCAATTTGCTCCACAATTCACATGCATTTTGGTATGCTCCTACACAACTCAAAATTTTGTTAGGCACAATATCAATCAATATACCCATTACCTTTTCATTTGCCCTTGCTTGTTCTTGTTGCTCTTGATTCCAATACTTAGGTCTAAGCCTCTTCCCATGCTTATCCTTTGGAATCTTGAAGGGCTCTTCAAGCGCGATTCGAAGATCCCACTCCATTCCGAACCATGCCTCCATTCTCGCTTTTCAATATCCGAAATTCTCATGGTCGTAGGCCGGCGGAGTGTAGATGTCGTCCCCGAATTTGTCTTCCATGATTTCTTCCTCTTGCGTGTGCTCCCTCGGTGGTTAGTCCGGTCAAGAGCGATCCTTCGCTCTGATACCAACTGATAGATCGATTGGCGTGCTAGAGGGGGGGTGAATAACACTTTTTCGTTGAATCTCTACAAGGTTGTTAGCGCAGCGGAAACAATAATATGTAAAGGACAATAAAAACAATGCTATCAACCTGATTTACTCGGTATCCACCCTGGACGGGTGACTAATCCAAGAATCCGTCGGTGGATCACTCCCCGAATAACCTCCGGCTAGCCCTCGTCGCTCCTTGTGGTTGGAGAAACCTTGCCACAACACCTCGGACACTATCTGGGCACAAAAGACTACTAACTCACTTTACCCAAGCGAGTTTCGTCAAAAGTCCCAGCCAAAACCGAGTTCTCTTTAAATATAACTTGGGCTGAAAACCCTCGCTGGCAGTCGACTGCTCCCAGGGCAATTGACTGCCCCCACTCAGAATTCGACCGTTGACACTCCAACGTTCGAATTCTGCCAGCTCACCAGCTGCTACCAGTCGACTGCTCCCAGGGCAGTCGACTAGTCCCCTAGGGTTACACTCCCCGAGTACATTTCACTTCGCACTCGAACCCTAGGCTTCCCTGAGTACAATCACACAGGACTCGTACCCTCATGACTCGACTGACTCCTCATCAGCAGCCTCGACTATTGCCTTTGCGCCCTCTTCATCTTCGACTCCCGTCCCTCGGATACATGCAAGCCTTCAGCTTGCCTCCATGTCATCCTTCATGCATGCCTCGAAGTCCGCGTCCCTCAACTCATCGTCCCTGCTCTCCAAGGTCCCTCGGTTGCACACAAGCCTCCAGCTTGTCTCCATGCCACCTTTCACCGTACCGAGGTCGTCCAGCCAAGTTCATATGTGTAACCTGTACAACATGCACACTCAACATACACATATAAGAATACAAGGGTAAACCTAACTTAAACCCTTTGCTCAAACATCAAAACTCATGATCACTCCGGATCACAGATTGCCTCATCATCTGACAGGCTTCGCACCGGGCCACAAAATTAAGCGCATCGGCCTACAAGGTAGTCCAAAAGTATCCTGCCAAAAGGATCTTCCGAGACAGGGATTTTCCCCCGATGTGACTCCTATAGATGCCCTCGTGTGCCTCCTTCATCACGTAGTCGGTCTCCTTCAGCCCGATGCATTTTAGGACAGGTAGGGCGAAGGCTCTCCTATATAGCTGATCCCCGACCAGTGTAAACCTGACCGCCCACCGGCGAAACAGCCGGCTCTCTTGGCACCCACCAGGAAGGGATCCCTCGCAGAGGAATGCTATATAGGGCTCCCTCCAGTCTGTCCATTTGTTGGTTCCGACCTCCTCTCCAATTTGGGCTACCATCGCTTCTGCCACACTAGGCTCGTTCAATCGCCAGGTGGATATGGAACTGGCCAGCTTGGCTAGCTCGTCGGCCCGCACATTGTCCGACCGGGAGATCTTTTGCAGGATGACCTCCTAGAAGATGACCTTCAGCTGTTCGTAGAGGGCTACATATTTCTGTAGCCGTTCGCACTTGACTTCGAAACTACCCGCTATCTGTTGAGCCACCAATTGTGAGTCTGAATATACCGTGACCCGACAGGCTCCCATGTGCCTGGCCACTTGCAGGCTCGCTAGGATCGCCTTGTATTCGTCTTCATTGTTGGTAGCTCTGAAGTGAAGTCGGATAGACAGATACGATGTGTCTCCCCTAGGGGAAATCATTAGCAATCCAACCCCGCTATGCTAGCTGTTGGAGGATCCATCTACATAGACCTTCCACATACCTTCGGCCTCTGCCTCCGGGACAATCTCTAACATGAAATCGGAGAGGGCTTGGGCTTTGATAGCAGCTCGAGGCTGATACTCAAGGTCGTATTCGCTTAACTCCATCATCCATTTTATCAACCTGCCTAAAGCTTCAGGGTTAGTGAGGACTCGGGCGAGTGGGCTATTGGTGAGGACCACGATGGGATGCGCTAAGAAGTACGACCTTAACCTTCGGGCCATCAGGACCAAGGCGTAGGCCAGTTTTTCCATCGCGACGTATCGCGTTTCGGCATCCTTTAGAAGGTGTCCAAAGAAATAGATGGGGTATTGTACCCTATCCTGTTCGCGGACTAGCGCCGATCCCACCGCTTGTTCGGCTGCTGATAAGTAGACAAATAGAGTCTCCCCTTCCACGGGTTTGTGCAGGGTAGGGAGGTATGCAAGATAGGTCTTCAACTCTGCAAAGGCCTTCTTACACTGGTCATCCCACTCGAACTTGACGGCTTTTCTCAGGATCTTGATGAATGGGAGGGTCTTGTTTGCGGATTTGGAGATGAATCTGGACAGCGCCATGATCCTTCCGTTCAGCTGTTGTACTTCCTTGAAGTTCCGTAGGGGCGACATATCCAGGATGGCCTTTACCTTTTCCGCATTGGCTTTGATCCCCCTCTCCGTCACCATGTACCCCAGGAACCTACCACTTTTACCCCAAACAAACACTTAGCGGGGTTTAGTTTCAACCTGTTGGCCCTCAGGGTGACGAATGTCTCTTCAAGGTCAGCTTTCATGTCTCCTCCCTTATCAGTCTTTACTAGGATGTCGTCCACGTACACCTCAATGTTCCGCCCGATCTGGTGCCTGAAGACTTTGTCCATCATCCGCTGGTATGTGACACCCGCATTGCGTAAGCCGAAGGGCATGGCATTATAGCAGTACGTGCCGTCAACCGTCACAAAACTGACTTTCTCCTTTGTCCTCGGGAGCAAGTGAGACTTGGTGGTAGCCCTGGTAAGCATCTAACATTGAGATGAACTCACACCCGACCGTAGAGTCCACTAGTCGGTCTATCCGCGGCAAGGGGTAGCAGTCCTTTGGGCAGACTTTGTTTAAGTCTCGGAAGTCAATGTAGACTCGCCATTTTCTACCAGGCTTGGGGATGAGGACCACATTGTCCAGCCAGGCTGGAACCACATTGGCCATCCAGGCTGGAATTGAAGTTCTCTGATGTGTCCCGCTTTTAACAACTTCTGAACTTCATTTCGAATGACCTTATCTTAATCAGGGGCGAAGTGCCTCCGCCTTTGCTTCACGAGACGGGCTCCCGGCGTAACATACAGGTGGTGCATGGCCAACGCCGATGGAACTCCCTAAATCTCTTCAGCGGCCCAAGCGAAGACATCCTTATGATTTCGCAGACACTCAATGAGACGGCTTCTTACTTCCGGTGTGAGGTCGAGGGCGATGCGTGTGCCTCCTTGATAACTTTCATTTTGTTGATTACATTAGGTCTTCAAATCCATGTTTTTGATCCCTTTTCATATGTTTTAGTTTGCATTTGTACGAGGTTTATGAAATCTTTCTATTTTTGTCCTTGGATACAATTCTTCTCATATTTGAGATATTTTGGCATTAATGTTGAATCTAATTTTGTAGGTCCCAATTGATCATGAACCTAGATCAAGATTGGATCAGGACTTGAGTTCAAAATGGGTCTGGATCAATGAAATCAAGAGCTGGATCAATATGGGTCGTCCATTCAAGAGAACGGGTAGATCCAAGCCATCCGCCAACTTCTGGTCGATCCAAGCTCGAGCTAGACTTAGCAAAATTCAGGGACCAAGATCTGAAAGTTTGGGCCAGATCAGAGTTAATCCAGCTATTGGATCAAGCTCAAGAGGAGCCTTAACCGTCCGTTCAAAGATTAGAGCACTCTGAGCCATTGGATACAGATCTGGTTGATCTGAGATAAGGAGGAGCAGATCTTGACCCTTGATCAAGATCTGGAAAGTTTAGGTTCGATCTGGATTGATCTGACCATTGGATGAGATTGGAGAAATAAAAAATTCCCTCGGCGTTTCGGGGGTCGCGAGATTGCTGTTCTTTCCAGTTTTCGTTTGTTCTTCGTCGTCTTAGCTGATTCTTCATCCGATCGCGTGTGACCACATCAATTCCAGTTGTTTTCGAGTATCAGATCATTGAGGTAAGCTCTTGTGTTTAGTTTGCTAACCAATCTTCACAGCGAGGAGAAGGTTCGGTTGAGTGTCTCGCCGGATTCTGTTTCCACGATTGATTCCGTTGATCACTACCGTTTTCATCGAGCGGAGCAATCGGAGCAGTTGGAGGGGTTCTCCAGAAGCCTTTGTGAACATTCGAGCGAGAATGGCACATGACGATTCAAGAAGGAAGAAGATCGCGGAGTTTCTCAATTTCTGATCGGAGTTGGTGATCGGACAGAGGGGTTCCTGATCGGTCGCCAATCCGATCAGTAGAAGACCTGATCGGTCCTGTGACCGATCAGGAGGAGTAGAACATAAATGTTAACAGCATGCTAAGCAGGGAAGTCTTTTTCTTCATTGATTTTCTAGCTAGGGGGTTCATAGCTAGACCTATGTGTGACAACAAAGGGAAATCGCGATAGCAAACTGATTTGATGTTTTAATCTAGGATAATTTTGTTCTAAGCAATTGTTTTCTCAAGTTGTTTCAATTGTTTCCATTACATTCTAAGCCAAGTTCTTAAGATTTGTTTTGATCTAGCTTTTAATCTCATGCAATTCATTTCTTTGCAATTTACTATCTGCAATTAGTTCTTTAAGTTCAATTCTATAGTTCGAATTTAATTACTTAGTTGTTAACTAGGTTAATTTCAATTCTTGCAATTTCTTAATCCATTACTTTGTTTAGTTAAGCCCATTTCGTTCGCAATGCTATTTCGTTTCCTTATTACAAAAACCCCCATTTTATCTAGAAAACCCAAAACATCAAACGACAAATAACTTCAAGCTTAATTCAAACATTCACGACTAGTCCTCGAAAAAATACAACCTGAGACCCCTATTCTACATTTCCATTTTGTTAGCAAGGGTTTTCAGCTTTATAAATTTCTAAATTTGATAGGCCCACATTCGTGACACCTGTATTGGGGATCATCACTCCCCCTCCCCGTTGAGGATGGATATGTACTTCCTCACTCTCGACCTACCTTCGTTCCTCCTTGGGTCCTTCATCTTCTCGCGGGTGGGCGAGGTCCTCTGGCAGGACCTCTTGAAGGTCGAAGTCATCCCCTGTACGGACGACGGGATGTTCCTCCGATCCTGCCATCGGTGCTCCTTCAGGTTCTTTACTAGTTTCCCACAGACGGTGTCAAATTTGTTCTGAAAGGAATCGTCGTCGATGGCCAATCACCGAGGTTCTGCCCACGTGGGAGTTGCTGCGACGAGGAGGAACTTAGGGCCCTGAGAGATTAACACGAGCGTTAAGGGACACGCCGGAGGTTGTCCGGCGGAGTCCACTCCGACACTCAAGTCAGGCTCTTGATGGAGAGTAAAAGCAATAGGAAAGGAAAAATGTACTAAGTAAGGACAGTGCATAACCCCCTTACCGGAGGGGTTGAGCTACCTTTTATTCCGATGGAGGCACACTAGGCATGTTCCCTCGATCGGTGCCACGTCTCCACGACTTGAGCCACGTCACCCCCCCTCTTTCGGCGGTTACTGGATGACCTTTGAAACGGTCTGTGCCGTTATTATGCTTGGACCTGTGGAGATAATTAAGGGTCGTGATGACTACTTGCAACGGGGATGCTTATCCGTAACCAGAGAGGGGGGGTCAGTACTGGAGGTCGGTCATTACTGGGCTCAGCCTCCCGAAGTGATCTCGGGGTCCCCTGGCCCGGGTGCGCACGGGCGATATGCCTCCCGAGGAGCTCTCGGGGTCCAACTTCTCGGGATGATCCCGGGTGGGGTCTTCTGGCTGGCCTTCCCGGGTGCATCTCCCAGGGAAATCCCGGGGCTCGGGAAGGAGGGTCATTTCGACCCGACGTGTCATGCCATGTAACTTTTTCATCCCTCATATCTGCCCGTACTACTCAACCCTATCAACCTCTATCCATTATTTTTTTGTTTAACATTATTCACAGAAATATTAATTTAAGTTGCCTATCTATCTTTGAGATTTTGCTAAATTTTGATAAATAGATAGCGAGAAAAAAATCGAATCATATTGTATCTTTTATACAAAATTTTATCTTATATTAAAAAAATTATTTTCGCAACTTAAATTTATGACCACAAAGCTTTGTGATAATAACTTTTTGGTTACATCGATGCACCTTTATGTTTTGCTAAAATTTGATATCAAACATAAATTTATATCTATTATTAGATCTAGATTATGACATCATAAAATAAGATATTTCATTATTAGATCGCAATAAATTTTCGTAGTGGTAAGTCGTGATAAGAGTTATATCCATAAGTTCGTATCATGCAGGTGTGGTGGTGATTTCTTCAGCTTTGGGTAGCGTGGGCAGTGTTGTTCTTAGATGAATTGATAGTTAATATATAAATATTAATCACGAGATGATTATCTGGGACGCTCATGCGATTTCAATAACCGTGCTAGAAATTAATTACCCGACGTGACCCTTCGACCACTTGTACCATTAGAAAATGCACTCAGATTCATGAGATCTTAGCCGTCAAATCAATAATCATTTTTACGAAGACTAATGCAATTGCCGCCATTAGAATCCGCCGCTACTCATCACCAACATATGGCCTTAATGGCCCAACACGTGTTCCCAAGCAAGCATCGAACACTCTATCTAGCTTGTCACCGATTTCAGGGCGTAATTAATCTCACGGGTTACCATGACACCCAATCTCGGCTCAAGTTTGTCCTCAAAATTATGATGCAACGATAGGATAACTAGTCATTAATTTAAACATTCACAGTTCGATCCCCAACTATGGTGCATTTTACAAAAAAAATTTTCCAAATAGGGCGCGAACCCTGGGATGCTGGGCTTCTAGACTGCCCACCGCGAGCGCTTTCTGATTTATCCTGATGATCGATGGGAAACTTTTGTGGGACCGAACCGATCACCCCAGATTCAATTTGTCTGCTGGCTGATTCATCATTAAGAAATCGGGTTAGACTCAGGATGGTACACCATAATTTAGTCAGTTAGACTTCCATCTTTTTTGATTATATTTTACAGGAAAATTTGTGATAAAATCAAAAGTCAAACTGAGGTGGAAGTTCGAAGTCAAACGAGGCCAAATCCAAAAGCAAGTCCAGGTCTCAAGTGTTGGAAGTGGGAGACGTGGGGAACTTCCCCACTTCTCCCCCTCTCCCTTGCTCCTTACTATAAAAACGGGAAGAGGGGTGCGTCCACAAGGGGCAAGAGACAAGAAGGGAATCGGAAGCATCCGAGGAGCTTTCAGCAACGAGTTTTCCACAGAGGAAAATTGCGTCGGAAGAGGGATTTGGTTTGTGGACGACGAAGAACTTTCCGATCGTGATCGTTCTTCCGACGACAAGTACGAGGTGAGAAGGACGCAAGAAATTCACTGTGAGTATTTGCAGATTCACAAAATTTCATTTCGAGCTTTAAATTAACAGTGGTATCAGAGCTGTGATTAAAAATGCATGAGTTGTTTGACATACATAAACAATTACTCTACCGATAAAATTTCTTGAATCTGTGTCTAAGAATTACCTCTGCAATCCCTATAATAAACACACAATAGCCAAGTTCGGTCGTCGCTATCAAAGATTGTGACTATGTCGCGATCAACCACCGTTGTTGCCATCACAGTGCAAGATCGCGAATGTGTCGCGATCTGTCGTTGTTAATAGCTTCGAAAGTAGTGGGCACCCCATATTTTTTTCTCTCTGACTTTGGCCAGAGAAGAAAACGGCGGCGTGAATATGATAGCAAGGAAGAAGATGAAGCGGCGTACGTTTAGGTTGAAATGAACACTTAAGCGATTGATATGGAAGAATGAACGGTGATCATATAATATATTCTTTTATGTGAACAGTTGGAATTCAATAAAATTATATATATGTGCATGTATATTTTTTATTATTTCCAATATGATACTGTTCATAAACTACTATTTCGATTAGTGTTCATGTGATATTCATAAACTGATTTGATTTGTTCATATACTGTACATGAATATTCATCTGCTTCATACCTACATCAATTACGGGGAATAATTTAACTCGATTAAATCGAACTTGATAATTAATTAAGTTTGAGTTTGAGTTTGACTTATACCTGAACTTAAATAATTGGTTCAATGAGAACACAATCTAGTTTAGATTATTAGTTAATTTAACTAGATCAGGTTAGTCCAATCAAAGTTAGTCTAGTTTAAATCATTAGTTGATTTAATCCTATCAGTTTAATACAAACCAAAGCCGATTTGTTTGGTTCGATCAATAGATATTGACTTTGAATTAAGTGAGCTAACGACTAAGATAAGTTATCCCTGTCCGATTAGATTAGTTCTAATGAGGATAATGGACCCAGACTAAGGATTCGATTTCCTAGTCGATCAGCCTAATGTGTTAGTCAATAAAGCCCAAATCAAGAAAATTTGTTTTTCTTATCTGTTTATGACTCTGTGGGTTGATGCATAATTGTGAATTGAATTAAACCAGTTTTGTTACTGGTTTGTCGGTTTTGTACTGACATTGTGTATTTCAATTCCAGATGTCGAGATTTATTACCACAATGACTCGTCAAGATGTGCGACGGAATCAGTTGAGGGAACAAATAGAGGAGATTGACTACCGCCCAAGCCTTGGAATCCAAGGACACATGGGAAGGCTGGATCGATTATTTTGGAAACTCGAGCAGGAAGAGTTTCCAGTTCTAGATAACTACCGGATCGGGGCATTGATTAGTTCATTGCCGAGGCGTGCTAAAGTAGCTGCAAGATGTATCTGGGGATGCTACGAAGGGCGTATCTCATATACTGAGTTGTGTAGAGAACTACTTCGCCAGAATTTTTCAGAAGAGGATCTGGAAGATTCTGAGGACGATCTGGAAGAGGATCCTGAAGAATTTGAAGAGGATCCAGAGATGGATCTGATTGTAGAATTCAAGGGGGATCCTGAGGAAATCGAGTGGGATCCAATTGTGGAATCTAAGGAGGATCCTGAAGCTGAACTACTTCAGATAAAGTCTGGAATGAAAGGGATAATGTTTACCACTGCGCTAGTGTTTGCCCTAGTGGGAGTGATACTAGCTTATCTAGTCTATTAAAGTTTGTCTTTGTTACTGTTGTTATGTACAAACAGTATTTGCTCGTTTAGTTTTAAGAGTCATGTAGTGTTTACTGTCGTTGTGTATGAACAGTTTCATTCTATGAAAAGTTATGTTATGTGTTAACAAACATATTAATGATTAGTTCATTTCAATGATAAGTTCATTTATGATTAGTTCATATGATGGGATGTATGTAAAATAACTAATCAATGTCTATTAGATTGGATATACAGAGGATGAGTGGGAACATAGTTACCACTTGATTTTGTAAACCAACTCTAATTTACAATGAGTTAGTTATTGATTACACGCATATGAGTTACACTGAATAACTAAATAATGTGTTTATTTATGTTAGATCATGGCAACGAAGAACATAATAGCTGAACTCAACAAAGGAGAAAAATTAAATGGGGACAACTAAAAAATATGGCACCTTAAGATACAATATGTACTTGAGGAACAAGAAGTTCTAGAAGCTGTTAATCAATTTATGGTAGAACCTGCAGATGGTTCTACAGCTCAGCATAGACGTGATCTTGATGCCTATAAGGCATGGAAGAAAAATGACTCTACTGCTAAGGGTATTTTGATTAGTTCAATGGTAGATGACCTGGTATACGAGTATGAGTTATTACCATCGGCTTATGCTGTCTGGGTTGCCCTGAGAGATAAATACAGTGGAGTTAGCTTAAGCAAGCTTCGTCAGCTGACAATCAAGTTTGACAGCTATAAGAAACGCCCGAATGTCTCCATGACTCAACATCTAAGGGAAATGGGGAATATGATTCGAGAGCTGAAAACTGCTGGTCATGAGTTGACTGATGAACAACAGGTTCAAGCAATTATTCGTTCCCTTCCTGATTCTTGGGAATCAATGAAACAGAACCTTAAACATAGTGAAAATATAAAGACTTTCATTGATGTCTCTCGCCATGTTGAATTGGAGGCGGAGAGAATAGAATCCGCAAGGATTTCTGGACAAGCTTTTGTAGCTGAAGGATCTGGACCCAAGAATAAGAAAAGATGGTTCAAGAAAGGAAAAGGAAAGGGAAAAGGAAAAGAAGCTGCTAATGCTGGGCAGTGCCCAATCAAGAAGAATGTTAAAGGAAAGAAATATGGATAGAAACCGAAGAGCAAGTTGACTTGCTATAACTGTGGCAAGAAAGGCCACTTTGCTCGGGAATGCACTGAGCCGAAAACGCTAGATCCATATTTGTTTTCTATTCACGAGCATTATGTTGCTAGTTCAGTGCTGTTGGCTGATTCTTATCCTTTGTTGATTATAGATTCAGGAGCAACGAACCATGTAGCTCATGATCGAGCTACATACGTGGAGTACCGTCGAGTACCAGCTAGCAATAAGTGGATATATATGGGAAACAATGCAAGAATTGAAGTCAAAGGAATTGACACTTGCAAGCTCAACCTACGTGGTGGACATACCTTGTTTCTACATGATGTCCTTTATGCTCCTGAGATTCGATGGAATCTAATTTCTGTAACTAGTCTTCTTGATTTGGGTTATTGCATAAATTTTTTCAGTCGTTGTGTGGAACTTCGTATTAACACCGTGTTGATTGGATGTGGTTATGTAATGAATGGTTTCATGGTTCTTGATGTAGAACAAGATATTAATTATGGAATTAATAGTGATGCTAATATTAATGAGGAAGTTTGGCATGCTAGACTAGGACATATCGGACAAGAACGGATGAATAGATTAGCTAAGGAGGGTCTATTGGGCACCCATGCTAAGATTAACCTATCCATATGTGAGCATTGTCTGCTGGAAAAGCAACAAGGAACCATTTGGTAAGGCTATTGAGCTGATTCACCATTGCAATTAATTCATTCGGATGTATGTGATCCAATGAATGTGAAGGCTAGACATGAAGGTTCCTATTTCGTTACATTTATGATGACTTCACACGTTACGTCATGTGTATTTGATTTCTCATAAATATGAAGTATTAGATTGCTTCAAACGTATTTGAACGAAGTTGAGAATCAATTGGATCGTAAGGTTAAACCTTACGCACTGACCGTGGGGTGAATATTGTCTGATTAGGTAAGACAATATGTACGAGAAAGGGATTTTAGACACTAACGATCCTGAAACTCCACAGCAAAATGGGGTTGCTGAAGAAGAAATAGAACTCTTCTAGATATGGTTAGGTCTATGATGGCTCAAGCTAATTTACCTTTTTCCTATTAGGGAATGCATTATTAGTTGCTACCTATATACTTAACCGGTGCCTTCAAGTCTATTCCATCTACACCATATGAACGTTGGACCGGCAGAAAATCAGATTTGAGTAATCTGAGACCTTGGGGTCAGCTGCCTACTTTATGATAAGACTCACAAATATGGAAAACTAGGACCAAGGGGTAAAAAGTGTATCTTTGTAAGGTATTCTGATACTTCTAAGGGTTATGTTTTTATTGTGAGCAGCAAGATGGAACCATCTCTAAATAGAGTCTAGAGATCGATTTTCTCGAAACTGAGTTCCCAACAGAGGTGAAGTTGATAAATTGATTCCCTATTTGCTATAGAGAGGAGATATTGTTCCTTTATCAACAATTCAGGAATCCATGAGAACCCTGAATCTAGTCTACCCAGGGGAGTGATTTGCTATAATGAATGTTGATGCAGTCTAGCCCTGATTGTTATTTTGGTGTGACACCGATTTAAGTTTAGTTTGATGATTATTGATTATGATTAGCTGATCGGGATCAGGCATGGTATGGAAATCCTAGTCTGGAGGGCTAGGTGTTGGAAATCCTAACCTGGAGGGTTAGGTGTTGAAATCCTAGCTTGGAGGGCTAGGTGTATGAAAAGTCCTAATTCGGAAGGGTGGGTGAAAAGTCCTAGCTTGGAGAGCTAGGTGAAAAGTCCTAACTTAGAGGGTTAGGTGCAAATTCGCATCTTGGAGAATTAGGTGAAAAGTCCTGGCTTGGAGGGTCNATCAGCAAGAGAGATCTGCTCCTGAACAAGCTGTATACCATCAAAATGACGACAACGAAACAGCAGCTCAGCTTCACGCCCGAATTCAAGAACTAATGAACGGTCTACACCATCGGTCACAAGGTAGAAAACCGTGACCTAATAAGGTATGCTTTAAATGCTTTCCCAAGAAACACCTTGTGGGCATCTATGGTAGATGCATACAAGGTTTCAAGGGATCTTTCAAAAATAAATTAGATGAATTGTTCTCTGAATTAGAGTTACATGAACAGACTAACTGCAATCTGGCCGAGAAAGGTATTGCCTTTATTGCAGGTAAAACTGGAAGGACAACAAGAAAAGCCTCAACCTGAACCCGAGTCTAACTCAGACTCAGACTCAGAAGAGAAGAAGGAGATCGACCTAAGCTGGTCCGACTGGCGAAACTACTACAAGGAATTGAAGAACCAAACCAACAGACGGAAAGCCAGCCGAAGAAAGGATGAACCAGCTGAACCCGCAAATGAAAAGAACAAGCCCAACGTAACCTGCTACGAGTGCAAGAAGAAGGGCCACTACAAACGATGCCCAACCTGAAGGAAGACCAAGAAGAATAAAAGGAAAAAGACACTTCAAGCAACGTGGGACGAGTCCTCCTCCTCCGAAGAAGAAGAGGTCCCACAATTGAACCTGCTCGCACTAACCGCCTCAGAAGAAGTCGAGACCGAGTCAGAATCAGAACAGGACGACGGCAGACTGACATTTTCAGAGGACGGCGAAATCAAGGTAAGTGGATTTACTAGAAGTCAATTAAATGAATTAATATCTTATCTTTCACGAGATTTGGCGAAAGCTAAACTTCGAGTCGAATCCATCCGACAGGAAGTAAAACTCCTGAAAGAGGGAGCTGACTCTAGACCTTTAACTGAGAAGGTTCAGGAAGGAACCTCTACTCAAGTTGAAAAACTTGAGAAAGAGAACTCCTCCCTGAAAACTCAAGTTAAGGATCTTAGATCAGCCTTAGAACGATTCACTTCTGGTTCCAAGGGTCTTGACATGATTCTTGGAAAACAGAAATCAGTTTTAAATTGATCCGGACTAGGCTATAGAACCAAATCTAGACAAAGATCCTACTTTGCTGTACTGAATCAGTCCAGAAATAAAGTTCAGGCATGGGTACCTAAACTGTACCTGAACAAACAAACTGGATCAAATCAGTATTGGATCCCCAAGGACAAGATTCACATCTTGCCTAACCATTACTGTGGCTTTAGTCCAGGGGGAGCTAAATTAAAAACTATATTTATTGTTAGATAAAATTTAACTCTTGATTGCAATTTGCTTGGTTGATTGTTTATTTAATTGCTGCAATTTACCATGCTTAGACTTAGGAATGGTTAGTTTAAGGACTGATCAAACTTAACTGAAATTTGAACAACATAGTATTGGATGGCGGTGAGATGATAGTACGTTAGGGAAACCAATTCTAATAAGGTCAAGTATACTTGGTCTCTTTAGACTGGTGAAACTAGCCGAAGCTACTGATCCAAGACCCAAACTAGTTAGACCAGAATTTTTCAAAGATTAATTTTGAAAATGAAATTTCATTAAAAGGCTTTGTCAAGGAAATTGTTGATGATCCAATAAGGCTACGGCCAAAGAAGTCCTAGTGCCTCGCCAAGACCTGGAAGCCAATTTTTGAAATTCAAATTCAAATTATTTTTTGTCAAATTCAAATCTAACACAAATTTTCAGTTACTTGTAGATTTAAACTGTCTTTTCAAAATAAATTCAATTGTTTACAAAATTAATTAAGTTTTTCAAAATAAATCATGTTTTTCAAAATTCTATCTACCAAAACCTGTCTCACAAAACCTATAAGGCTAACGTGATTGAAAATCCTAGATTGGGTGAGACAGTAAAATTAAACTCAATTGAAATTCCTTTAATATATTGTGGTTTAATCCTGTAGTTCAAGATGTAGTCAAACTATGGTCAACGTAGTCAAACCATGGTTAACATAGTCAAACCATGGTCAAAGTAGTCAAACCATAGTCAAAGCAGTCAAATCACTTCAAACCATGGTCAAACCAATTAAACCATGGTCAAATGATCACAAAACATCAAAACATCACTTCCCACATCATCCGGGCGCCCGTGACTCCTCGGGCGCCCCCCATGCCTTTATCTTCTCTCAAGGCAAAAAGCTGCCTCTGACCCTTGACCAGGGCGCTCGGAACCACGCGGGCGCCCCCATAGCAGTCAAAGCAGCAAAAGCTGCAAAATCAGCCTGGCCAGGGCGCCCGGGCCACTCCGGGCGCCCCCAACCAGCCCCAGTCACTGCCAATGGCAGAGACTCCTGTCCCGGGCGCCCGGGAGCTCCCGGGCGCCCCCAATGACCTGCCTATAAAAAGGCATCCGCACCCCCTCTTCTTCCCACACCAAAAACCATCCTCATTCCTAACTTCCTTCCTTCCAAAGAGAGCAAGTGACACTTGTGCTTCCTCAATCTCAATCATGCCTCCTCGGTATGATTTCCTTTATACATTTAGAATTATTTTCTTAATTCTTTTATGCATTTAGAATTATTCCTTTCTTATAAATGCATGTTTCTTAACTTAAAAAACGCCGAGCAAACCAAGCGAACCCCGGTACCAAACCAAGTCCCAACCCTAAGTTCCCGACTCTAGAACTGTGTAATAAGTTTGCTAGAACAACTTACAAGCCTATTAAAATAAGCTATCTTAATAGACATTTCTTTACTCAATCATGTCCCTTAGCCATGAATGTTATAAACTTCTATCAATTAGATAATCTAGTATTCTGCACTCATACCATTAACATATCCTTATGTGCAGAATTCTATAATAACATAGTTCGACAAGACGATCTCATGTTTGTCACTACTGTTCAAGGAATACCCTTGTCAATCACCCCTACCTTGCTAAACCGATTCCTTGGACTACGACCCTCCCAGTCCACCTTTTGTTGCTATCCACCTAGGAATCCTCCATTTGATCCTCCCTACTCTCACATTACTTTAGACACTCTCCACTCCTATTTCTATAGGGAAGCTAGACTCCCCGCAAATAGACGATTCCAGTCCGTTGACCTTCAGGCCCAAGACTACGCCTTGTACAGAGTTCTGGTCCGCTGTATTTTACCACTATCCACTAGAGATGTCGCGACCATGCGACCTTTTCATGTCTTTCTTCTGTATGCCCTGATCCATCACCTTGACATTGACATTGGACTACACATGTTTCATACTATTCTGCATGCGTCCAGTGTTACGACCCAGGGACGAGTGCGCACTCCCTTCTGCCACATCATCACCTCCATCCTTCATCACCACGGTCGTGACATTACCGTAGGTGAAATATCCGCGATGACCGATTTTGATGAGATAGGGTTTAGGAACTTCTCTTTAGCTGGTCTAGAGGTATCGGCCACCGGGGTTTTGACTTGGAGACGACAGCGAGCTGGAGCGCAGATCGACTAAGACGAGGAGGTAGACGTTGACGTTGCAGATCTAGAAGCAGAGGCTCGAGCACACATAGACGAGCCCCCTCCACCGACACTCTACAAGAGAGTGACACGGCTGGAGACACAGGTCCAGAGCCTCCGAGAGGAAGTGGAGGCAAATCATGATGAAGAGATGGAGACAAATCTGGCCTACCACACTGAGTATATGAGTGCCCTTAGAGCTGAGAGGGAGTCCAGAGACGCACAGTATCACGAGATGATGACACTATTTCGATCATGGCAGTCTGGCTCATCTGACCACCCTGGCCCTTCCTCATAGTTAGACTATTTCAGTATTGTACTAAATAACTAAAACTTGACTCATGTTTGACTCTACTGGACCTCTGTTTAACCAGTTAACCTATTTTGTTTGACTACTTATTTGACTTAAGTATCTGACCTTTATTATGCTTGGTAGAATAGGTTGAGTCTACTTTATGATTTTCTTACTACTTTACTCATTTCAAAATCAGTTTTTAAAGTAATTTTTAAAATGCTTTCAAAATCAGCTTTTACTTAGTTTTGAAAAGGTTTGAAAAATAAGATTTTCGACTTAGTTTTATTTTAAAACACCCCCTTTAAAACTAGGGCTTTTTCGCAAATGGACTTAGCCTAGGCCCTAACCCTAGAACTGCATACACCTATAGATTTAGAAGCCAGCATCTCACAAGCACCTTAGGGTACTTTTGATTGATAACCTAGAATGGGTTGAGATGCTTAGGTCTTTGCCTTAATTCAAGATGTAGATCAGTGCATCTGCAGTAATTGGGGCACTAAATACAACTTACACAGTAATCAAGTTAAGTGTCAAGTTTAGAAAATCTAACTTGAACAGAACACTTAACTTGACTAACCCTAGCGAAAACTACTGTTTATAACAGTTAGTAAGTAGCTAATTGGGTTGGACAGGTCCCTAAAAGTGGAAATTGAAACTGAGTTGGTTTAATTCTAATCATGAATTGGTTCAGTACAGTAAAATCATGCAAGTTATTTTCCTTTATGCAATTTAATTATTCTGTCTCTGCTGTATTTATTTGTTTTTGATATATGGCAAAGGGGGAGAGATAGGAAAGGAGAGAGTTTAAAATTTTTTTCTTAGTTTAAAAATTTTTTCTCTAACTCTCAAAATTTCAAACTCTATCCTTTATTCAAAAAGTACTAAGTTTTTCAAAGTACTAAGTTATTCAAAAAGTACTAAGTTTTTTTCAAAGTACTAAGTTTTTTTCTAAGTACTTAAGTTTTTCAAAACTTCTCTAAGTACTTAAGTTTTTCAAAACTTTTCCAAGTATTTAAGTTTTTCAAAACTTCTCTAAGTACTTAAGTTTTTCAAAACTTTTCCAAGTATTTAAGTCTTTCAAAACTTTTCTAAGTACTTAGTACTTAAGTTTTTCAAAACTTTTCTAAGTACTTGAGTTTTTCAAAACTTTTCTAAGTACTTAATTCTATCAAAACTTCCATAAGTACTTAAGTTTTTTTAACTTCCCTAAAGTACTTAAGTTTTTTAAATTTCACTAAGTACTTTAAAACTTAAAGTTTCCAAAACCTTTTTGAGTACTTTAAACTTAAGGCGTCAAAATTTTCCTTAGTACTCAAACTTAAGTTTTCAAAATCCTTCTGAAGTTTTCTAAGTATTTAAACTTAAATATTTTACAAGTTCTCCAAAATACACAACCAAAATTATTTTCTGTTAAAAATTATTCTAAGTAAAAATCTATCCTTAAACTTAGAATTTATTTTCAAAAACCCCACGAATATTTGAAAAATCTAGGGGGAGATTCCTTCCAGGGGGAGGGAACAAAATTTAATTTTTTACTTGCTCTGATTAACTTAACTTTTTGAACCAGGGTTGCCATAAATCAAAAAGGGGGAGATTGTTAGTGCAGAAAGCACCCAAGTCAAACCTGTATTTTGATAATGGCAACAGGGTTCAAAAGTTAAGGTATAATGTTATCTAACATGTTATTCAAGTGTGCAGGAAAAGTCCTAGCGAAGGAATGCTAGGCACCTGGCGAAGGAATGCCAGGGTACAAAGTCCTAGCGAAGGACTGCTAGGCACTGGCGAAAGAATGCCAAGGTACAAAGTCTTAGCGAAGGACTGCTAGGCACCTGGCGAAGGAATGCCATGGTACAAAGTCCTAGCGAAGGACTGCTAGGCACTGGCGAAGGAATGCCAGGGTACAAAGTCCTAGCGAAGGACTGCTAGGCACCAGGCGAAGGACAGCTTGGGACTGAAGACCTGGCGAAGGAATGCTAGGCACCGGGCGAAGGACAGCTTGGTATCCAAGACCTGGCGAAGGACCGCTAGGCAAAAGTCCAACCGGAGGAGCCGGTTGGCATCAGGTACATTTTCCCGAGAGGAGTAGGTGAGGACGCGTTCCCCGTCGAGGGAACAGTAGGCGTCGGTTCGACCTAGGGCTCCATTTTGGAGACCCAAAGTCAGAACCAAGATAGCTAAGGCTGTATAAAACTAACACATTATTGTTTTATGTTGTTTTGGACTAACCCTGGATGCAAGACCGAAGGAACGAGTGTCTGCAGCTCAGAGAGCCTCAAAGGAGTGAGGCAGAGGCTGAGTAGGGTGCCCGGAGTGTCCCGGGCGCCCCCAAGGTGAACACAAAACAGATAAGCAAAAGAATTGCTTCTGCAGCTCATGAGCAGGGCGCCCCCGTGCTCCCGGGCGCCCCCACTGCTCCCGGGCGCCCCGGATGGTCCGGGCGCCCCCAGGAGAAGCTAACAAAGCAGATCCCATCGAAGCCAACGGATAAGAAGAGACCCGGTCAATCCGGGCGCCCCCAGCGTTCCGGGCGCCCCCGTCAAAGCCTGATTCTGAGTTTTAAGGGATCAGAGCTGACCGAGAGGGAAGCGGATCGGCTGACACGTGGGGGGGGGGGCGCCCCCGACGTTCCGGGCGCCCCCAGGGGCTATAAATAGGCCCTCGACCCCAAGGCTTCAAACAACGAAATCATCCAACGTATTCACGCTCTTCTGTTCCCGCGCTCTGCTCCGGAAACCTCCCGACTCGAGATACAAGCGCCGACGACGTCCCGCTGCTCAGAAAATATAATCTACATCGGACGTCGGTAAAGAAGAGTCACTTTTAAATTTACTGCACTAATTTTGTAATACAATTTTGTAAACTGTTTTTGCGAACTTATAGAATTGCCCGCAGAAAACGGTCAACGACCGTGGGCCTTGGAGTAGGAGTCGACCTAGGCTCCGAACCAAGTAAAACTACCTGTGTTCGCGATTGTCTTTTTCCGCTGCGTACTTGCTCTAGTTTTTATCCGAAAAGTTTTTTAACGATATTCACCCCCCTCTATCGTTTCTCTCGATCCAACAATTTTCACCAAAACGGGGCTTCTTCAAAGCTCCCTCTACACTGGACTTACAAAGGCTTTTTAAGAACCTCTCCAAGGTTCCCCTTACGCCAAGAATGGGGCAACCATGCTCCCTCTTAATCTTAGCTCCCCCTAAACCTAGGGTTTCCCACAAAGACGTGTTTGGTCTCCCACTTAAACCCACACTTCTCCCCCTTTGCCATACATCAAAAAAACCCCAATAATATCTCAATTATCGATTTTTTTAATCTCTAATGGTCCTAAACACAGTGTACTAACCCCCCATACACTTGTTTTATACCATTTGGACACCAAATCAGCTGCTGATACACAAATCAGCCTTGGGCAGTCGACTGCCCCCATGACAGTCGACTGATATTCTGAATATCAGTTTTCTGGCCAAATTCAGAAATTCGTCAGAAATTCTACAAATCTCCAAAAATTTCTAAATTTTGTGGAGAACTTTGTGGTACCCATACCTACTTGGGAAAAATACATCCAACCATGTATCTATCACCATTCCCAAGTTGGACACAAAACCCAAAAGTTTTCTGTGAAAATTAAGGCAACTAGGAGGCAACCTCCCCCTTAACGTGTGCCTTCTTTCAATTTTCAGTTTACCATGATGAAGTTCTACCCAACTTAACACCATAACACCATATCAAGTTCTACCCAACTCAACTTCCAAGTTCTTCCCCCTTAGACACCATTAAAGGATTGCCCTCAAGCAATCTTATCCCTAGTGCCAAAAAGAACTCAACAAAACCCGAAAAACTCTTTTTGATGTTTGACAATACGTTTAAGTTAAGGAAACAAATAGTAATAGAATAGCAAAAACAATGCTAAACAAACACCTGGACTTACGTTGCCAAGACTTCATCTTGGACTTACACCGCCAATGCATATGCAATGCATGCATGAATCCTATCCCAAGGCATCCTACACCTAACCCTCCAAGTTAGGGATTTTCCGAAACGGACTTTTTAAAACCTATCCCAAGGCTCCCCACACCTAACCTTCCAAGTTAGGAATTTTTCACACCTAACCCTCCAAGTTAGGACTTTTCCCTCTAAGCTAGGACTTTTCACACCTAACCTTCCAGGTTAAGACATTTTCACACAAAACGGTCTTTTTAAAGCTTCTCCAAAGCTCCCCTACATTGGACTTACAAAGGCTTTTTAAGAACCTCTCCAAGGTTTCCCTTACGCCAAGAATGGAGCAACCATGCTCCCCCTTACTCTTAGCTCCCCTAAACCTAGGGTTTTCTAGCAAAGGAGTGTTTGGTTTTCCAAATTAAACCCAACACTTCTCCCCCTTTGCCATAAATCAAAAAGACCACAATAATATCCCAATTATCGATTCTTTTAATCCCTAATGGTCCTAAACACAGTGTACTAACCCCCCATACACTTGTTTTATACCATTTGGACACCAAACCAGCTACTGATACACAAATCAGCCCTGGGCAATCGACTGCCCCCCATGGCAGTCGACTGATACTCTGAATATCAGTTTTATGGCCAAATTCAGAAATTCGTCAGAAATTCCACAAATCTCCAAAAATTTTCAAATTTTGTGGAGAACTTTGTGGTACCCATACCTACTTGGGAAAAATACATTCCACAATGTGTCTATCACAATTCCCAAGTTGGACACACAACCCAAAAATTTCCTATGAAAATTAAGGCAACTAGGAGGCAACCTTTCCCTTGACCTATGCCTTCTCCCAATTTTCATTTTACCAAGGTTAAGTTCTCCCCAACTTAACAAACTAACACCATGTTGAGTTATACCCAACCCCACACCCGAGTTCTTCCCCCCTTGACACCATCAAAGGATTGCCCCAAGCAACCTTACCCCTAGTGTCAAAAAGGACTCAACAAAACCTTGAACAATCCTAAAGGTTCGCAAGCATACTTGCTAGGATATACCCTATCCTAGAATGATATGGTTTCATGAAAATTATCAAATGTGCTTGACTTTTGGTACATATCTAATTTCCTTAAAAGTTTGACATTTCGTATCAACTTTCAAGTCTATCCATGATTCCTTGTGTTTGCCAACTCTAACCATTATCAATTTACACAAGGAATTATCCTCAATTTTCTCCCTTTTCATTTCTTAATCCTAGATTCATATGGGCTTCTCAATTTTTCTTGAATTCATCAAAAGCTTCAATATCATCCAATGAACTTTAAGAACTTATTAATCCTTATAATATCAACCATAGAATCTCATAAGGCAATATGACCCTTTCATATGTTTTCAATTTTGTAATTTCTTATCACCTAATAGGCCCTTTTTGCATACTCTCACTGATCAGTCGACTGCCCATATGACAGTCGACTGCCAAAACGTACAGAGAGTTTTTGGCCTGAGATCAGTCGACTGATACTTGAATTTCATGTTTTCAGTCCAATTTCAGTAATGCCTAAATAATTCTACAAATCTCCAAAAAATCTGAAATTTTGTGGGGAGATTTGTGAAGCTTATATCTACTTGGGAAAAATATGTTTCCAAATAAATGTACTCCAAATCCCAAGATTGGCACGAAACTAAACTTCTCCTAAATTGTATCATTTAAGCTCCTCCCAAAAGTTCTAATTTCGACTTCTCTTTAATGTATCCTCTTATATTTGGTCATAATTCATTTCTAGCACTGAATTACATGGTATTTACACATAAAAACCTAATTATGACCTCATTCTCACCTTTTTCTCCTTAATTCCCTTTTTAATGTGTCAAAACCTAGGATTAAGACTTACCCAAGTCTTCCAACCCTTTTTGGCACATTTTACCTAATTTCCTAGGAGAGAAACTCTTGAGATCCATTTACCATGAACCCCAAAGGCTTCTAGAGCTCCCCCTTGAGCTCTTGGCCCTAGCCACCTCCCTAAGTGACTCAACCCACACTAGACCACACCGGTGTGCCACTGGTGACTCTTGGCCTACAAAATGAACTCTCTTAACCTTAGACACCTTGTCTTTGGTTAAGTTGTTCCTTCTACCCTCAAATGACATCCCCTTGCCATTTTTGGTCTTCTCCTTCCTGCCATGATTATATGCTTCCCCAACATACTTCTTTTTGTTGGCCTTGGAGATCTTAGACCGGTATCCCAACCCTGATCTATTATAGTTGGGTTTTATACTACCCAACACCATGTCTAGACTCTTTGATTCAACCGTGAACCTTTCTAGGGTCTTTTCTAATTTATCAAGCCTTGCCCTCAAGGCTTGATTTTTCCTTTCTAAGTTTCTAACCTTAGTGTCCATATGTCCACTTTGGACACTCCTAGACCTATCCACTTTTCTAGGCATATTCCTCCCCTTCTTGGGATTTTCGCCTTGATTCTTAGGTCTAGAGGTCTTGAATTTTTTATGATGAATGTTCTTCCTAGGGTTTTGATCTACAATGTAAACCATACTCCTATCATGATATTTAAATCCTAAGTTATGCATGGGTAAATGATTTACACTATTTTTAGCATGCATGGATGAACAATTTGCACTATTTTTAACATACATAAAGGAACTTGAATTTGAATTACCTTTAAATTTAAGATTAGGGATTACCTCCCTTACCCTTGTAGTTCCTCCATGATATGAGCTTCTTTTCTTCTTTCTTTCTTCTTTCTCCCATCTTCTCAAGTGCTCCATTTTCTTGAGCTTTCCACTCCTTGGGCATTTCGTGTGGTAGTGCCCTAACTTGCCACACGTGAAGCATTTAATTCTCTTTTTCCTTTCTTGAGCTTCTTCATTCCTACACCCCATATTAGATTTAAAAGGAATTGAAATTGGTTTAGGGTGTACCTCCTTTTTCTTACCATTTGGACACTTATCCTTGTAGTGTCCCTTTTCGTTGCACCGAAAGCATGTAATGTGATCTTTGGTCTTGGCTTTGGTGGAGGTTGAGGTGGAGGCTAGGTTAACTTCTTCTTCAACCTCTCTTGATGAGGTGGAAGACCTCTCACTTTTTTCTTCCATTTCACTTGAAGGTGTTGATGATTCAATCCTCTTCTCTTCACTTGAAGAAATTGACACTTCCTTTTCTTCTTCTTTTTCTTGACCCATTTGACTTTTCTCTTTGGGCTCTTGAACTTGTGTAGAATTTTCATGATATTCTTTCACTTTGTTCCACTATTCATATGCATTTTGGTATGCTCCTACACCACTCAAAATTTTGTCAGGCAAAATATTAGTTAATACACTAAATACTTTCTCGTTCGCCTTTGATTGATCTTGTTGTTCTTGACTCCAATATCTAGGCCTAAGCTTCTTCCCGTGCTTATCCTTTGGAATCTCGAATGACTCTTCAAGTGCAATCCTACATGCCCACTCCATTCCGAACCAAGTCTCGATCTTTGCCCTCTAAAAATCAAAATCTTTATGATCGTAGGGTGGTGGAGTGTAGTTGTCTTCTCCCAACTTATCTTCCATTGTTTTTCTTCCTCTAGCGTGTGCTCCCTCGGCAATTAGTTCAATGAGAGCGGTCCTTTGTTCTAATACCAATTGTTAGATCGATTCGGTACGCTAGAGGGGGGGGGGGTGAATAGCATTTTTCAGATTCTTTCTCCTACACGGTTAGTTTCGCAGTGGAAATACAAACAGAAATAAAACTAACAATATAGGACAATGCTAACAAACCAGATTTACTTGGTATCCACCCCGGACGGGTGACTAATCCAAGAATCCGTCGGTGGATCACTCCCCGGATAACCTCCAGCTAGCCCTTGTCGCTCCTTGTGGGTGGAGAAACCTCGCCACAATCTCGGACAACACTCTGAGCACCAATGACTACTAACAAGCCTTAATCAAGCTTGTTTCGTCAAGAACCCCAGCCCAAACCGAGTTCTCTTTAAATAGAACTCGGGCTGGAAACCCTCGCTGGTAGTCGACTGCCCCACTCAGAATTCGACCGTTGACACCCCCAACGTTTGAATTTTGCCAGCTCACCAGTCGCTACCAGTCGACTGCTCCCAGGGCAGTCGACTGGTCCAGGCCTGAGACCATTCTGTGAGTTTCATCAGTCGACTCCCTTACAGGGCAGTCGACTGATCTACTCACCCACCTAAGGTTACCCTTCTCGAGTACATTTTACTCCGCACTCGAACCCTAGGATTTCTCGAGTACAATCACACATCACTCGTACCCTCATGACTCGACTGACTCTTCATCAGCAATCTCGACTATTGCCTTCGCGCCCTCTTCATCTTTGGCTCCCATCCCTCGGATGTGTTGGTGCAATCTTGTTTAGGTCAGGGTTGACCTAGTTTGACTAAGCTCGGGTGAGCTTAGGTCTGATAAGCTTGGAAAGCAAATGGAATGGTCGTATGTTTCGATGTTTGATAATGATGTTTGAGTGGTCGTGATGTGTGAGTCAAGTGGGTCAAGGTTGACTGGAGGCTTGACTGGCAAAAGACCTAGTGGGACTAGGTGAAGTCCAGGTAGATCAGGGAGATCGTACGCTGGCATGGCAGAAGGCCTAGTGGGACTAGGCACACCTAGTGGGACTAGGTGAAGTCCAGGTAGATCGGGGAGATCGTACGCTGGCATGGCAAAAGACCTAGTGGGACTAGGTGAAGTCCAGGTAGATCGGGGAGATAGTACGCTGGCATGGCAAAAGACCTAGTGGGACTAGGCACACCTAGTGGGACTAGGTGAAGTCCAGGTAGATCGGGGAGATCGTACGCTGGCAAGGGAAAAGATCTAGTGGGACTAGGTGAAGTCCAGATGGATCGGGGAGATCGCATACTGGCAAGGTGGAAGTCTACCGAGAGACTAGACCTAACTCGAGGGTTAGGCGAATCTGGTTGAGAACCAGGTTAAGTCCGAGCTGGGAGCTAGGCAGTAGAAATCCAGGTTGGTCAACGGGGTTGACTGGACACTTGGTAGGGGATCCTAGACTTGTGGAAACAAGTTAGGTTGGACTCAATCGATTGGGTAATCGATTGAGTGAATCGATCAGTGGATCGATTAAGGAAGTTTGCGCGAGAGGACAGAGGGTGGCTGAATCGATTGGGTAATCGATTCAGCCTTCCCTTAATCGATTGGGTAATCGATTAAGGTGTCTCTTGATCGATTGGGGTAATCGATCACAGAGTTTGCGCGAGAGAACAGAGAAGCTCTGAATCGATTGGGTAATCGATTCAGGGCACGGGTAATCGATTGGCTAATCGATTACCGTTCGAAAACTAGCCGTTGAACGGCTAAATCCTACGTGGTAATCGATTGGGTAATCGATTACCAAACCCTAGGCGTCGGGTATAAGGACTTTCGCGCAGGTTTGAAGCCGTAGTTCTTCTCCTCTTCTTCTCCAACTTCATTGCCATTTCAAGGGAAGCCTTGGAGCTTAGTGCTGTTGCATTTCCAAGGTCCAAGAGGCAATCACAAGCTTGAAGATAGCAAGGAAAGCAAAGTGTGAGCTTACTTGTAAATCTTGTAAGATTTTCTTTGTATTTGCTTTGTTCTTGTTGTATCTTTGTAACAAGCTTGTAAGAGGTTTCTCCACCTCAAGAAGGAGACTTTCATAGTGCATGAGAGTGTGAGGAGAGTGGATCCTTGGATTAGTCACCCGACCAGGGTGGATACCAAGTAAATCCTTGTGTTAGCGATTGCTTGAAGTCTTCCGCCGCGACAAATCATCTACAAGCAAATCGGAGCTAATCACCCCCCCTCTAGCTCGTCTACCGGTCCCAACAGGATGCACGCAAGCCTTCAGCTTGCCTCCATGTCATCCTTCACGCATGTCTCGAAGTTCGCGCCCCTCAGCTCATCGTCCTTGCTCTACCAAGGTCCCTCAGGTGCACACATAAGCCTCCAGTTTATCTCTATGCCACCCTTCACTGTACTGAGGTCGTCCAGTCAAGTCCATATGTGTAACCTATACAACCTGCACACTCACATACACATATCAAATACACAAGAGTCCTAACTTAAACCCTTTACCCAAACATCAAAACTCATGATCACTCCGGATCACAGATTACCTCAATAATATGCATTTATTACATTTTATATTTTCTTGTGTTTGTTGCATTTATATGAGCTATGATTGTTGCATTTGGTTGACATGCATCTATGTATTGATATTCTGCTATCATTCTATTTCATACATGCCTAGTTATTATTCTGTTTCTTAGATACTGTATACTGTTGTTTCTTCTGCTTGTTATACCTTTTATTATGTCATGCGCTTATCTGCTCTTATACCTGCAGAGTCCGCTAGGACTCACCACCCCTACCATTTACTTTTGTTTCAGGTAGCAGATAGATACATTACCTGGAGTCAGGAGAGTATCCAGTTGTCAATCCCACGGTGTTGAGTCATTTTGGAGTTTATTTCAGTATTTATTTTATTTCTACAGTTACTTCATTTCTGCACTTCCGTTATTTCCGTCATTTCGTTGTTCGAGTGATATCACTAGTTCAGGGGTCTTATGAGTTATTGTTGAGTAGTGTAATTTGTTCGTTCATGCTTATATGGACTTATTATTAATCGTCGTTGGTTTGAGTTTTATTTGTGGATATGTACTCTTTTTTATTTGTACCTTTCTTACTGATATTATCTGCGTGGTTGTGTGCATATTTTATTATTGTGATGTCAGCCGTGTGAGGCTGAGCTAGATGTTATGGAAAGTTATGTATAAATATCCCAACTTATCTGCCGTACAGGAGAGATGCTATTCGATTTTCGAACAAGCATGGGCCTCTGGGGACGTGACATACATGGTTATTATGGCCGAATAGTGATACTACTAGTATTTCAAACAACTCTATGTAAAGCTAGCTACTATTGATGTGCAGATGAAAACTTGTTCAAAAGACAAACATTTTCATAAGTTCATTCCGTTCATTTTATCTAACAGGGGAAGAATTGATCAATTTATGAGTCACACATGATCCCACAGGCCACAACTATATATTTTTCTGTAACGACCCAGCCCCTTGGGCGACCCAATTGGCGAACCATTTGGTGGCCTAACAACCTGGCGGCCAAATAAACATTTGGCGGCCCAACAACCTGGCCCCTTATGTCGTCGACCAACAACCGATGTCGACGACCATCGACCGGGCCGTTACTCACTAGGTCTTTCCACCCCTGGCTAGTAGATTTTTGCCTTTCTCAGGATTCGAACTCTAGATCTCCAGGCTAAGTACTAGAGTTTATGAATCCTGATAGCCAAGTGAGCCGATCATACATCAAACCCAATCCTTACCTCAAATGATTGCCGGCGCAGCAATCCCCTGTCTAAACCCAGATCAACCACTGAACAGGGCAAGACCTTCTTTCCAAGATGCTCCTTCACAAACCCTAGATCCACTCCAATGGATCAGGCACCCTATCGCCACAAGGAAGTGTTGGTGCCGGAAGCACCAAAGTCAAACCTTTGTTTTGATAATGGCAAAGGGTTCAGAAGTTAAGATTTGTTTGTGATCTAACAAGCTAATTGAGTGTGCAGGAAAGTCCTAGGTACACTAGGCACTAAGTCTTGGTTCATTGAATTGGGCACTAAGTCCCGGCCGCGGGCTGGGCAACTAAGTCCTGACCTAAAGTTGGGCACTAAGACCTGGTGAGTGAAGCTGGGCACCGAAAACCTGGTGAGTGAAGCTGGGCATCGAAGACCTGGTGAGTGAAGCTGGGCACCAAAGACTTGGTGAGTGAAGCTGGGCATCGAAAACCTGGTGAATGAAGCTGGGCACTAAGACCTGGTGAGTGAAGCTGGGCAAAAGTCCAACCGAAGGAGCCGGTTGGTGAAAAAGGTAAATTCTCCTGAGAGGAGTAGGTGAGGACGCGTTCCTCGTAGAGGGAACATTAGGCGTCGGTTCGACCTAGGGTTCCATTTGGGAGACCCAAAGTCAGAACCAAGACAGCTAAGGCTGTAAACAATGGTCTAAACTTATTATTTTATTTGCTTCTTGTGTTTTGGAACTAACCTTGGTTGCAGGAAATGAAGGGACGGTGTTTCTGCAGCTCATGCGCCTCAATGGAGTGAGGCGCCTCACTGGGCTAGGCGCCTGTATTGATACAGGCGCCCCAGTGCAAGGCTTTTTCAAAGCTATCGAAGCAAACTGCCACGAAGCCTCTGGACCAAGTCAAGCTAGGTGCCTGTGTCCATACAGGCGGCCCAGACAGCTCAGGTGCCTCATTGAAGGGGATAAGCGCTGACCAAGCATGCGGATTGGAGTTCACGCAGGAGAGGCCATGTGTCAGGCGTCCCCTTCAATACAGGCAGCCAGGAGTCGACTATAAAAGGGGGTTCACCCCCAAGGCTTTAAGACATCTCGCTCACATCGCTTTCAACACTTTCGTTCAAGCGCTACGCTCCGACAAGCTCCGACCTCGCGATTCAAGCTCCGACGACGACCCGCTGCTCCGAACTTTCATCCACCTTGGGCGTCGGTAACATTTAAATTACGAAAAGTGTTGTACTTTCAATTTCAATTCTATATCTGTACTCGAACCTGTAAAAGATCTTTACGAATATAGAATTGTCCAACATAAACGGTCAAGGACCGTGGGCCTTGGAGTAGGAGCCGACCGCGACTCCGAACCAAGTAAAAAGAATTTGTGTTAGCGTTTGTTTTCTTATTTTCCGCTGCGTAATCGCTCTACTTATCCGAAAATTTTAAGATCGATATTCATCCCCCCTCTATCGATTTACTCCGATCCAACAGGAAGAAGAAGAAAATTTTTTCTTTTAAACAAATCCCACGAGGTTGTTACCGATTAGAATAGAAGGGACTCAGAAAATACCAAACGATGTTTGAAACCCAAGGCTTACCAGTACGAAGGACGACAGTTTTATTTCAATTCAAGACTAACATTAATCTCTTCTATAAATAAATCTACTCCAAATGGAAATTGGGATTCAATTTACCATTGATTAAGCTCGACATAACACTTGACAGATATGGATCAACCCTCTTAATCACAACGTGCCACCCTGAACCCAACTCACGGTAGAGCATATCCTAATATCATTATGCTAAAAATTCAAACACAACTCAATTACCAAACAGAAATCCTATTAAGAGCTACAATTCGATCAAACCACGCATTCATGTTTAGAATCAAACTACCACAACCCATCTAAGAACAACACTAAAAATATACAAATTATACCTAATGAGAATCCACGCACCAAACTAGAAACTGCAACCCATGGCAGGGGAAAACTCAAGATCATGCTCTAAACAAAACCTCAAAACCGATCATACATCAAACCCAATCCTTACCTTAAATGATTTCCGGCGCAGCAATCCCCTGTCCAAACCCAAATCAACCACCGAACAGGGCAAGACCTTCTTTCCAAGATGTTCCTTCACAAACCCTAGATCCACTCCAATGGATCAAGCACCCTATCGCCGCATGGAAGAAGAAGAAAAATTTTTCTTTTAAACAAATCCCACGAGGTTGTTACCGATTAGAATAGAAGGGACTCAGAAAATACCAAACGTTGTTTGAAACCCAAGGCTTACCACCCTATCACCATCATAACAGGAATAAAAACATCACTACGCAGTTTTATTTCAACATAAAAGATAACGGGTGGCTCAGCCACCTTAAACATAAAAGAAACTACAATCCAAAGAGAACTCAAATGTCTCTGATAACGACAAAACCTGATAACAAATAAAATGCAACTTTACCAAGTATTGAAAACAAAACAACTAAACCAAATACGGAAAAATAACTCAACTCTGGGGATTGCCAACTGGATCCTCTACTGGCTCCAAGAAACGCAACTACCTGCTATCTGAAACAAAAAGAGAAAACATGGGTGGTGAGTCCGAGCGGACTCTGCAGGTATATGAGTAGACAATAAACATGGCATAACAAAAGGTATAATAAGTAGGGAACCAACAGGGTACAGTCCATAAAGAATATATGAATACCTAAACATGCATAACATATATAGAACAACATGTTATAAAATCGAATAACAACTAAGCAAGTATAAAACAACGCGACAACAATAAATCTAACATATACATGCATGTTAACCAAGTACAACAATCATAGCGCATATAAATACATCAAACACAAGAAAATGCATAAATGAAATACGTATGCATATGATGCAATGACATATGTCACCCCTGACGCCAGTCAAGCCGCCAACACATCACATCTGTGTGATCGAGTGGATAGGGTTGTGACAACTGTACGCACTCCAACAAATACCACAGAAAGGTGTGGTTGAGTGGACAGGATGCTGGGGAGCCAACACTCCAAACCCCGATACATAGGGGAGCCACCAACAGCTCTAGTATCCCTCGAAAACAACGGTGAGGGTGTCACTGTTTGCCTACAGCTGCAACATGCGCGGCATAACAGGACAGTTGCTCGCACTCTAGCAACTACCACGACAACAAGTGGTTGAGTGAACTGAGTAACTAAATGACTAACGACGGCTTAACCATATGGAAGCCCAACAATCGTTAGTATGCAACGTGCAGATATGGTGCATGCTACAAGATGCACGAATAATCGGAGAAACAACGATGCAACCAAAATCCAACAAGTAAACGATGCATCGATACAAGCAACCAGAAATCGAAAACTAACGATTATGCATTTACACTACTGGGTAGGATATTACTAATGCCAAATAAACCTAATGTGTTTAATGGACTTCTAAGTACTCACGTACAAGCGTTGACATATGTAATTTTTTTTTCTTTTTCACAATAAGGTTACTTGGGTCTTCCTTCTCTCTCTCCACAATATCCACATTCTCATGGATAGACCTGATTCACTGTTGGTGACAGTGAACTTATGGTTGAGATCACACATGTGTGATTATGATAAAATTGTTTGAGGGATAACTTCTAGATTAGTGATCGTCAGTATAGGTTTATGTTGAGAGTTTCTGTTGTTTTGGGGAGATTTCACTAGGTTTGTTGTAGTGATCATGTGTCTGAGGCAAACTTGATTCTTAGAAGATTTGAGTTTAGTTAACCATATTGAGTTTAGGAAATTAACCTAATTATGATTATTAGGTTAGGAATTAGCTCATTGTTATTTAAAATAGATATTATGGTTGGGATTTATCTTTTTTTTTTTTTTTTTGCAGTTTAGCCATACCCAACATACTAGTCTTCAATTTACTAGCCTTAGTAGATGGACATAGCTACAAGTTATCAGCCTTAGCAGTTGGTGGGAGCTCCAGCACCTCAGACTATACAGCAGTAGCAAATCAGATGATTAGACCACTGCCTATTCAGACGATGCCCTCATCAATTTCAGAGATGGACCGGGTTTACACTGTCCCCAGAGAGAGGGCACCGCAAGTCGATGGATCAGTTTTCTGAGATATTAAAGAGCTATAGGATATCTACATGTAGATCACAACCTTTGGTTGTGTCTCGATCAGTCGAAGAGATATCGAACATTTCCCAATTTAGTAGGTCTGATTATATGTTTCCTATACTGGACGATTAGGTATTCGCTATCTTAGTGTTAGTATGATGATAGGTAGACAAGTCGCTCTATTCGCAATCATGGTCAAGGTTGACCAGGGGATTTATTTATGGGCACGCTGCGAGTACGACCTAAAAGCAGCGATTAGTTGATTCTTTAGTAGCTTCGACTGTCGAGTCAAGAAGCTAGGGGTAAACCTGTTGACAACTGATCAGACGTTGCCCTTAAATATACGACCTACGAGGAGGAACCTATGCGGATTCTGGATCGCAAGGAGTATCAGTTGAGGAACAAGACAATCCGGTTGGTCAAAATTGGTTGGCAGCACCACTCGGATGAGGAAGCTACTTGGGAGCTTGAGGATACAATCAGAGCTCACTACCCTCATCTGTTTACTTGAGGTGTGTATGGTTGCGTTGTAATTCCAAGTTGCATTTCGTATTTATATTATCTCTGGGTTGTTGATATCTGTGTTGTTGACTAGTACCTGTTGGGGAGACTAGTATCTGTTGTGATTACTGTCTAAATTTGGGGACCAAATTTTTGTTAGTGGGGGAGAATGTTGAAAACCAAAATTTTAAAGGGGCCTCTTTGTAAATTAGGGACCTAGTTGTGAATAGCGGAAATTAGAGGGTTTATTTGCAAAATGCCAAAAACATTATAAATCCTAAATTTTTCCTTTTCTTTCCCTGAACCGCTTCCTTTTCTCCCCCTTCGCAGTGAGCGACGCCGAAACCGCCGAAGCCCAACACCGTCGCGCCCTCCCTCTTCATCTTCTCCTCCTATTCTTCTGCTTCTTCTGCCCTCTCCGACGTGCATGCAAGAGGCGCCGAGCACCCCTCTCCTGAACACGCTGCCACTCTCACGCAAGCAAGCGACGCTCGTCTCTCCTCGCGCAAACCCTAGGTGGCAGCCTGATAGATTCCATTTTATTGATCATTTGAGCTGCTAAAATCCCTGTTTGATCCATGTTTTTATTGCCAAAATTGTGAAATTGCCTAGGTTTTAGAACTTACCTTTATTTTGGACTTAATTGCAAATATGCAAATTTATGGATTAATTTGGCCACTAAATTCTTGATCTATTTTTGTAGGCATCAAAGTTCAAGGATCTAGGGCATATTGGGTCAAACTCGAGTCGGAATTGACCCAGATCAGATTACCAAGATTACGATTAAATCTGGGCCGTTCGATTCGAAAGCGGCTAGATCGGAGCCATCCGGGATGATCTGAAGCAATCCGAGCTAGGGCTAGGGTTGATCAAGCACCCTGATCAAGATCTGAAGGTTTCATCACAATCAGAGCTAAATCAACCGTTGGATCAAGCTTGGAGGGCTCTAGATCATCCATTCAAAGATTAGCTAGATCTGGACCATCCGTTGCAAATCTGGAGGATCCGAGCTACCACAAGGCAGATCCTGACCCCAGATCTTCATCATCAAAGTTTGGCTCAAATCGGACTAAGATCAGCCGTTGGATTGAAGCAAGTTAATCTGGACCGTCCATGCATGAATACTTAAGGAAAATTTTGGCCGCAGCTTCCCTATCGCGTCTTCGCCGCTACAGTGTTTTCTTTGCCGAGTGTTCTTCGTGTTCTTGCGTTTTTCTCTCCATCCGAAGGCGTGATCCCTCGACTCTTGATTCAGAGCTAGTGCTAGGTCGTCGAGGAAGCCATCCGTGAAGTTTCTGGATCAGATTTGCTCAATTCGCAGAACTGTTGAGAGGTTTCCGCGGTTCTGTTACTTGGCGTCTTTTGATCGGTTGTGATCGATTTCATTCCAACTGAGCTATCTAGAGGGGTTCCTTAGAGAGTTTAGATCATCATCAATTCATCTCCGCACACAAACACAGCCGAAATGAAGATTCCGAGTGGAAATTTCAGAAATGAAGCATCTGAACTTGACTCAATCGCAGATGGCATTCTCTCCACGATTTGCTGAGTTTGCGGGTCCGATTCTCTCCCTTGCTTGACAACCAAGGAGTACCTGAGCTGAAGAAGGAATCGAGGAGTAGATTTACTGTTTTAATCTCTGTTTTAGCTGTAGTTTTTGGTGTTCTGTCATTTACTGCATTGTCTGTTCTGAAAATCCATTGTAGTTACTGAGTTTTTCAAACTTTAAGCTCTTAGCTGTAAGTTAGTTTCAATTTTGCAAGTAGAGTAATTGAGACACTTGTTTAGTGATTGATAGAGTTAAATTTCAGTTTGCTTTAGTTTTAATGCTTGCGTGCCAATTGGGATTGCTGCGTGCCAAGTTGTTGGCTGTGTTTCCATTTTCTTTCCAGCTTTATTTCATTAGTTCTGTTAAGAAATTTGCTAGCTAAGTTTCTGGTACATAGATTAGTTGCTTAAATTCATTTTGCACTAGCTAATTCAGCCTTTTATTCTGTTGCGAAAACAAGATTAGTAGCTAATCTTTCAATTTCGGAAATCTGAAATTTCAGCCATATCATTTCTGAATTTGCTTTTGTTTCTCCAATTTTGATTTCAGTTTCAACTCCTCTACATTAATCTTGCTTAGTTATTTCCTAAAACCCCTGTTTTCCAATCATTTTTACAACTTGAGCTGCAATGGACTGATATCTTAAGTTTAGAGTTAGTTTCTTTGGCACAAGGAGACTTCAATTGCGTGCCAATTGAATTGATTCTTTTTGCATCTGAATTTGACTCGTTTTTGTGGTATGTGAGTGTGTTCGGAATCAATAAGATTGAATTTAGCTAATTCTGAATTTTGTAGGCAGAGATTGGCTTCCAAAAATGTTGCATGCTAAGTTGATACTTGTTGCTTGAGAAAATTTCGAATTTCTTCTTGCATTGATTTGTCTCAGCTTGTTCAATTCCAAAATTTGCCATATCTGTCTCTACATTTCAGAGTATTGTTTGTTTGCAATTCGAATTTCGGTTTAGTTTTCAAATTAGGTTAAGTTCATTGCTTGATTAGATTTCCTTCTTGATTGAGCTATTACTTGCCATCTACCCCTTAATTCATCCGTATAGTTTCCCTTTCTTTTTCTCGTTTTCCCATTTCTTATTGCAACCCCAAAACCAAAATCCATTTATTTGTTTGAAACCCAAAAACGACACATAACTACAAGTTTGAATCAAGCACGTCAACTAGCCCCGAGAAAAATACGACCTGTGGCCCCTTTGCTACATTCTTATACATTTTGATTGTAAAAGGGTTTCCAGCTTTCATTCACATTTAAATTTGAGACCCACTTTCGTGACAGTCCATTTGGGTTCGTCAAATTTTTGGCGCCGTTGCCGGGGAACTGTTAGTTGACTTGTTTGATTTTAGCTTGCGCACTTATTTCATATCATTCTTGATTTGTTTCTGTGCTTATTGTCATATCTTTTGATTTGATTTTATTTGTTTTATCTTTTTATTCACTTTTACTGCGATTTGTTTTGTTTTTATGACCAGGTCTCTAGGTGCTGAATTGGAAGATTTCGATCCTGAGATTGAGAGGACCTTTAGAGTCAGGAGGAGCCAGGCACTTCATTCTGAGACTGCAGATATCCCTCCTATTCAGATTATCAGCGCTCACTCAGGCATTGATATGGCAGACCACCAGAGAACCATGAAGGAGCTTGCAGCACCAGATGCTGCATTTCAGTACTCCAGCATAGCATATCCAGAGCTAGGGGGGAGTTTTGAGCTCAAATCGGGACTTATCAATTTGTTGCCAAAATTTCAGGGTTTATCTGGGGAGGATCCAAACAGACATTTGCACGAGTTCCATGTGGTGTGCTCTACTATGAAGCCTCAGGGCGTTTCTGAAGAAGACATTAAGTTAAGAGCATTTCCTTTTACTTTGACTGGAGCTGCTAAGGATTGGTTGTATTATTTGCCCACTGGACATGTTGCTAGTTGGATTGAAATGAAGAGAGCATTTTTAGAGAAATTTTTTCCAGCATCAAGGACCGCCATTATCAGGAAAAGTATCTGTGGGATTCAACAAGTGGTTGGAGAGTCCCTTTATGATTACTGGGAGAGGTTCAAGAAGTTATGCTCTAGCTGCCCTCAACACCAAATTAGTGAGCAACTTCTTGTGCAATATTTTTATGAAGGTTTATTACCTATGGATAGGAGCATGATTGATGCGGCGGCAGGAGGAGCCTTGGTGAATAAAACTCCGGAGCAAGCTAGAGTGCTCATTTCTAACATGGCGGAGAATACTCAACAATTTGGGAGTAGAGCACTCACTACAAGAGGGGTTCATGAAGCTCAAGTGTCGCCTAGTGAACAAAAAGAAAGCAAAAGCTCTTTGTTGGAGAACAAATTGACGGAGTTGGCATCTTTAGTGACGCAAATGGCAGCGAACAATGTGAACCAAGCTTCAAATTCAACAACAACTTCATTTCCAAATCAAGTTACAAGAGTATGTAGCATTTGTTCAAGCCAAGAACATAATTCGGACCATTGTCCAAATCTCCAACAAGATGAATCGGTTGCGGCCTTGGCTAGAGCTCCATTCCATCAAAGAAATGACCCCTACTCATCTACCTACAACCCCGGTTGGAGGAATCATCCTAACTTGAGGTATGGGAATGCGTTCTGCCAACAAGAGCCTCAAACTCAGTCATCACAGCAGCCCCAACCACAGTTACAGCAGACCCAACCAATTCAGAATACGCAGCAACAATTTCAGCCATCAAACTCAAGTTTTCAGCCTTCATTTCAGCCTACTTCTCAACATTTTCAGCAACAATTTCAGCCATTTGATCCTCAATTCCAGCAATCTTATCAAGGGCAGCAAGGATGGCAATCATTCCCAGCTTTTCCAGCTCAAAACCAACAAAATTTCCAACCATCACAGCCCATGGTGCAGAATTTTCAGCCCTACAACCAAGGGTTTCAAAGCCAAAATTTTCAGCCCTCACCACCTAATTTTCAAGCTCCAAATCAGAGCTTTCAAGGGTACACCTCTCAGCAAAATTTCCCAGCATATCAACCCTCTAATCAGTACTTTAATCAGCCCCAACAGCAGGTTTTCAACAGAATCAGCAAGCTCAAATTTCAGCCTAACTTCATCTTTTCAAGGTCAAGCAAGGAACTATTTAACCAAGGAGGTTTGGAAGCTCAAGTGGAGGAAATGCGTCCCAATGAGGGTGAGGACATGCTTCAACAGATGATGTAGCAACAACACTAACAACAACAAACAACAAGTTCTTCAACAACAACAACATCAACAACAATACAATCAAAACGTTGAGAGGCAATTAGGACAATTGGCTAGTGGAATTAACCAAAATCAAGCTCAAGGATCAAGCCAACTCCCTTCCCAAACTGTTCCTAATCCCAAAGGGAATGTGAGTGCTATATATTTGAGGAGTGGGAAGGTCACCTCAAGTCCAAAGAGTCCAAGAGCAGAATTTTCAGGAAACCGAACAGCCTCTCCAATTCCGGCCCAAAACCACACTGAAATGAGTTCAAATTCAGCTGATTCCACCCCTAGCCTGTTCCCAACTCAGTCCTCGAGCAACCCTCCAAATTTGGTGGCAAACAGAGAAGAAATCAGTGCCGAGACGCAAGGGACAGCAGCCACTACGCAGGGGACAGCACAGCAGAATTCAGCCTCTCCACTTCTGGCCAAAGAAGATGATTTTAGGGTTCCTTTACCTTTTCCACAGGGGAGAACTCCAACCAAAAGACAAGGGGAGAAGGAGAAGGCTAAGGAATTTAATGAACTAGTGGAGCTTTTCAGCAAAGTGGAGATCAATATACCTTTGTTGACCATGATCAAAAGAGTTCCAAAGTATGCTAAGTTTTTGAAGGATCTTTGTGTTAACAAAAGGAAGCTTAAGGAAAATGAATTGGTCAGCATTGGGAAAAATGTTTCTTCGCTTATCCATGCCCTACCTCAGAAATGTGAAGACCCTGGGATGTTTACTGTTTCTTGTGAGATTGGGAGCACCATATTTCACGATGCTATGTTAGACTTAGGAGCTTCTATAAATGTGATGCCCAGGTCAGTCTTTCAGATGCTCGGCATAGGCCCTTTACAGTCCACTGGCGTGACGATACAGCTAGCAGACAGGAGCCAGACACGCCCAGCAGGTATGATTGAAGATGTTTTGGTGAAGGTAAAGGAGCTGATATTTCCAGCTGATTTCTATATTTTGGATATGGAGGGAGATTATCTGGCACACCGTTCTCCACTGATTTTAGGCAGACCGTTTCTGAAGACGGCCAGAACAAAGATTGATGTATATGCCGGTACACTTTCCATGGAGATTGGAGATACGGTTATTCAGTTTAGCCTTTTCGATGCTATGAAGCATCCGAGAGAGGATCACTCCATCAGGAGCATGGACATTATTGAGAAGCTAGAGCAGACAGAGTTAGAGGCTGAGGGATTTCTAGAGGATTTTTCGAGAGAAGCTAATCATTCAGAGGAGGCTGAGAGAGTATTTACTGCTGAGACTGAGGAATTTTCAGAAGACATTTCAGACACATTTACAGCTGGAGAGTTTATTCTAGGTGTAGGGGATGGCACAGAGCCCCAAGGATCACCTATTTCTGTTGAGATTCAAAGTGTAGGGGATTGCACAGAGCCCCAAGGATCACTTATACTAGTTGAGCGCCTATTAGAACTTGAACCTGATACGGACTCTATACTTGACCAGGAGGGAGCTA